>CM012450.1:33804445-34178934 GCA_003999625.1 Oryzias javanicus | reverse complement strand
AAAGCTGCTGGAGACTATCCCCCCCGAGGGTCTCCGACCCGGAAACGACAGGAACCAGCGGAGGAGGCCGTGGGGATGCGTCTGCAGAGCGAGCAGCAGAACAAGAGCAGACATGAAGCTGGATGATTATCTCCAGCTCAGCTTCATGTTTCCACATGCTGAATCACAGGAACGGGTCGAGATCTCACAGATTCTCCTCCAAAGTGGATTTTCTGGTTCCCCTCTCCGGTTGGGACATTTCTGCCTCCTGTTCTCACGGATTCTGCTGAAGGAGATCAGCTGCTCCTGAAGGAGGGGAAGAGCGCATTATTCCACACCGACAGTCCCGCCCACAACTCAGGTGAACTTCTGATGAAGACCTGCCGCTCTGCAGGAACTAGAAAACCACCAAAAGACAGCCACCTCGGCGTTAAGGACTGGGACCTCCTGGTTCCCTTCCTCCATGGAGTTAAAGGTCGGCACGTGTCCTCAGGACAGTAAACTTCATGACGGTGGTGATGAAGGTCCAAACCGTCAGTTTGTTGTCTGTAAACATCTTCCTCAGACAGCCTCCTCGCCTTCATCGATGGACACGACCTGTTTTCTGAAAACTCTGACTTGTTGTGAACACAGAGCTGCGAGTCGCTGAGTCAGCAAAGAGAAGGTGGACGCTGCTCTGCAGATCTGCCTTCAGCAGGAAGTAAAAATCAATGATCGCCATGGATACGGAGGATAACATCAGAGTCTGCAGCTGCTGCCAGGAGGATCTTCAGCAGAAGAGATGGCAGACGAACAGGAGTTCTGAGGTCATGATGAAGCTTCACGAGCCGCCTCTCGGCCCCGCCTCTCGGCCCCGCCTCTCCGCTCGTGTGCTGAAGTCCAGCGTACAGGTCTGAGAGGAACGCCTCCTCCAGATCTGATGTCTCCTGAGAGAATCAAGCAGCTCATGATAGAAACCCCGAGGTCTTTCTGGAGGACTTCTGAAGCAACCTCTGGCTGCTCTTATCAGAGATCAGTTGCTATGGCGATAAAGACAGGGAGCATCCCAGAGAGTGGGCTGTGTTCTCTGAGGTGAGATCCACCACCTGCTGAAGGTTTCAAGTGTGGAGGAACTTTAAACCCGTTTCATTGGCTCTCCTCCTCGGAGGTCACCTTTCACCTCCTCAGGAGTCTCTGACTCACACGGGGGCTTGGGGAGAGTTTCATGATGGACGTCCCTCCGGACACAACCCGTGTTTAGCCGGGCTGGGGACCGGCACAGGGACGCCCAGACTCCGCCCCCTTTGTGGCAGCAGAGTGAAGGGTCTGCTTAGGACCCTCACTGGAAGAATCCAGACCTACAATCGCTTTATTTTGAAAATCCCTTCAATAAGAAGAACAGATTTAGCTTCTCCAGACGCGGCGGCCCGTCATGACCATCAGACAACGGTGGGTGAGATGTTCGACTCAGCTCCTGGAAACATTCCTTCTAGAGGATGCTTTTCTAGAGGATACTTTTCTACGTCCTCTGTGTAAATAACAGCGTTAGCTCATCGGCGGCGGGCGGCGCCTTCGTTATCACAGAATTACAACAACCAGGAGAAATTCTACAACATGAAGAGACACCAAGAGGACGTTGCTGACCTCTTCAGATTGTGTTGAGTCTACTTGATTTATTACAGACACTAAAACACATTTTCTGAAACATTTAACCATTTTAACCAAACATCAAACACAATTCTCAAAATATAAGTTAAAGATAGAAAATTCTTGACTCTTCAGTCAAAATGATGAAGACTCACAAACAAACAATCACAACACACAACACACTACACAACAAAACACGAGACACTGTTCACAAATAGAAAATAGATCAAAACAGTATTTAGGATTTCATTTAGTTAATTCTGACAGTAAATCCAGGTTGACATTTATTGCACTTCATTGTCTGTTCTCATTGGGTCAGACCAGAAGACTCCATCCACACTACATATGATCCGGTCTCCCTGATCCAGTCCTGACTAGATCCAACTGAGATGTCATCACAAGTCAGCTTCTGTCGAGTGTCTGGTTCTCTCCTTCCAATTCCAGGTCAAAGATAAAAATCTTCAGTTGGGTTATGAAGAACAAGGTGGAAGAAAACTGATATCATTGGGTATCAGTGTAGAACTGTCTGATGGGTAAACTTTATGAAAACTTCTCTGTTATTTATATGAATGATCCAGATTCTAGTCACAACTTGAACCTGTTGAGTTGAGGGTTGACCTTTTGACCTTTCCCCCACATGGTCATTCCATAAACCAACATATGGTCAATAACTGTGGTCTTGATGTCATCAGAACCTTGTTCTTTCTCTGTTCTCCATCATTGAGAAGCCTCTCAGATGTTCCAGAACTTTCTTTAGATTCTCTACAGTTGCATAACATTTAATGATCTGTTCATGACATGCAGACTACTAGTGGAGGATTTATCTGGAATAATAAGATTGAGATATAAAGCTCTGATCAGAATAAGAATAAATGAAATATTCGATCCTGATTGGACAACGGAGCCCGATCTAGATCGAGTCTTCATCACGTGATCGGATCGGGACATCCCTAGTTATTGGAGCTCCTGTTGTCTCTCTATCAGCTGGAACTGGTCTGGTCATTCTCCTCTGACATCAGCACGAGCTGCTGCCCACTGGATATTTTCTCTTTTTCTGACCATTCTCTGTAAACCCTAGAGATGGTTGTGGGTGAAAACCCCAGTAGATCATCAGTTTCTGGAATCCTCAGACCAGCCCGTCTGGCCCCAGTCTTTCCTCTCTGTTCTGATGCTGGGGTTGACCTGCAGCAGATGGTCTGGACCACGTCTACATGCCTGAAGACGCTGAGCTGCTGCCATGTGATTGGTTCATCAGAAACGTGCATTGACGAGCAGTTGGACAGTGGTCAGTGAGCGTATGTTCTGGTGGTCTTCTGACCAGTTTAGCTTTCTGCCTCCAGGGGGCGCTCAAATGTGTATGAACTGCATGACAAAAACAGTCTGGAGGGGCAACACGCACTCAGAACGCCAGGGTCAGAGGTCAGAGGTCAGCTTCTGGCAGGAATGCTGATGATTGGAGGTGACTAGAACTGGTTCAGACGGTAAAGACGAGTGCGCTAACTAGAGCTGGGAAACACTGGGTACCTCATGATACGATGCGATACGATACAAGACGATACAAGACGATACCTCACGATACAATACGATACCTCATGATACGATACGATACGATACAAGACAATACAATACGATACCTCATGATACGATACGATACAATACGATACGATACCTCATGATACGATACGATACAATACGATACAATACGATACCTCATGATACGATACGATACAATACGATACAAGACGATACCTCACGATACAATACGATACCTCATGATACGATACAATACGATACGATACCTCATGATACGATACGATACAATACGATACAAGACGATACCTCATGATACGATACGATACAAGACGATACCTCACGATACAATACGATACCTCATGATACGATACGATACAATACGATACGAAACGATACCTCATGATACAATACGATACCTCATGATACGATACGATACAATACGATACGATACGATACAATGCGATACCTCACGATACAATACGATACGATACGATAAGATACCTCACGATACAAGACGATGCCTCACGATACGATACAATACCTCACGATACGATACGTGGCTCCCGATATCGATAATATTGCGATACTGAAATAATTGGTAAAAATCATCTCCAATAACCAAGATTGTTGAAATCAGTCATACTATGTCTTTGACAGGCGCCGACACCAACTGAATCAGAATTATCTGTTAAATTCAATGTTAACAATAGTAAACATGATCAGCTGTGACACTTTTAGGTGCAGAATTGTTGTAAACAACAGAACAAAAATAAAATAATTGAAATGGTGACAGATATCTTCCTCCAAAGGAACGTCACACCAAAAGATCAGGAACATAATGTTTTACAGCCTCTGTCAAGTGTTTCCTAACTTTTTATGCACTTTTCCCACATTTGAAAAGAGCTGAGCTTCCAAAATAGAAGACTGATCGACTCAGACTGAAACTTATTATTATTTATTATCTTTATCTATTTTCCATTTGGTCAGTCAGTAGGTATAAACCCTAAAATACACAAAATAATGGTAAGAAATATTTACAAATTCAAATTCTATTATAGAATAGCAAAAAAATACTTTAACCAAAAATCATTTATATAATTTTAAGTTCTTCAATTAACTAGCAGCCTCTTTATTTTACAGTAAATTCATGTACTTTATTTTAATTACATGTTTATTTAAGTTCATACATCAAATCCTACATTTTTATTAAAGAATTACTTAAAATTAACAAAAAGTCATTACATTTATTTGAAAACTTCACAACATAAATTTACCAAAGTTACACCAGCAGGTTAAACATCAAAGTCCATGAAAATGAAAATTCTGACGGTACCTGAAGTACACACAAACAACCACGAAGAACTCGTCTAGATCCCACAGCGCACCGATCAAACAGGAAATGAGCGATCGTGGTCATTCTAGCGCTCAGACTCTCTTCTCACCGGCTGCCTCTTCTACAGATGATGATACCTGAGCACAGGTAGACATGCTTTACACACGCGGTACCGGGCCTGGAGCTCGCCGGTGCCGTGCGTCACCGTTAAATGTCCGACGCAGCGCGCCCAGCTGATCAACAGTTCCGTGTCACGTGACTCAGACGCTCAGCAACACCCTCTCCAGATGAAAATATGAGATCGATACTTGGTGAGAACCATCGAGAATCGATCTCAGGTCTAAATATCGCGATATATCGCAACATCGACATTTTAGCGCACCCCTAGTGCTAACAACAGTCTTCTAGTCTTAAACCTTTTGACTTAAACGACCCACAGAAGGAACGTGTGCACGAACACAGACCGGCGGGACGTCGGCGTCCGTCTGACCAGAGACGGATGGATTCTGATGAGCGGGAACAGGTGCGGCCCGTCGGCAGCATCGGGCCGGCCCTCACAAACAGAAGGGTGTCATCAGCAAAGCTCACAAAGAACAGAAGAGCTTTGCATTGGCTTTGCATGCAGCGGGTTTTTCTGGCCCCCGCCTCAACAACATTCATAATATTGAGTTTGTCCTCCAGAGGACATTTACATAATTATGAAGGGAAGCTGCAGGAAGGAAGTGGGCATGAATGTCTGTTTGATCAGAAACTGATAAGGATCTATCACTTAATCAATAGTCAGCTTCATGGATGAATCGACTTTTATTCCTGCGATCCGTCCAGATCCATCTGTGGAAACAGAATTCAACCAAACTACCACAAAAATGAGATAAATCAATAATCAATCGATCCAGACATGTGGTTTACTTTACTTTCCTCCCATATGATTATTGATTTATCTCATTTTGAATCATTTTTATGGCATAAGTCCGTATGAGTCGATTCTACTTCAGACAGATTGATCTGGACGATCAAAGGGAATCCAGTTTGATTCGATAATCAGTCGTTACAAACTCTGAGATGAAGGAATCGTTCAAACAAGTCGCTACAGCAGGGCTGCGTATCAATAATAATTACAGATTCAATTCACCAAGTTAGACTGGAGTTTCTACAGTTCAGACTGTAAAATCTGAGGATTCTCCAACAATTGTTCTGCTTCTCCTGGAGGACGTTTCCGTTTGGCCACTGGGTGGCGATCACGTCACAGCATTACACTTTATTCCAGAAGATCAAAGAATGAGAAAAAATGATGTTTTGGACCACAAATGGTTGGTTTGGACGTTCATTTAGTCAGCAACAAATGTTTGGGTCGAGTTAGCATTAGCCGTCCTATGGAAAATCCCATTAAACGTTAGCATCAAGCTAGCAGACTTTAGCTTTATGTGCTAAATTGAATCCATGATTGATCTATTAAGCTTAGATCCATTCAAATCGATTTTAACAACCGGCCCTTCGTCCCGTCCCGTTACTGAAATGATTTTGATTACGCAGGCGAACGCTCAGATATGAACACGCTTGGTCCCGCCCCCGTTCACCGAGTCACCGAGTCGTTCTGCAACTGGATCCAGACTTTAATGGAGTCAAGCTTGAAGTTCAGCTCCGACAGTCATCAGAGAGAGCGCCACCTGCAGTCAGACTCCACAGACTCCGCCTTCAATCCGCTCAAGAGGAGCATATTGTGAGGGGGCGGGGCTTCTGAGTCCAGAAGAAACCTGCAGGACTCAGCTGATTGGCTGAGACACCGATGGGCCATCAAAGCGCCGTCGACTCAAGACATTAGAGAGAAGACAGGAAACAGAGGCCCGCGGGGGGGGTCTGAGGTTCTGGAGGAAGAGGAGCATCAGAACCTCTGCATCATGTGTGGTTCTCTACATAGACCTACAGAGCAACAGAATGTGAAGCTCCAGTCTGACGCGGAGCGGAAACGTCTCTGCACCGGAAGAGCCGCTCCAACATCTGAGCTTCAGCGTTTCCGTTTGCTGCAGCGCGGCCCGACAGAACCACAGAACCTCTGCTCCACCAGAGGTCCAGCAGGGGATGAGGAACGGCCTGAGGGAGGATGCTGCACCGGCGTGACGTCACGGATCGTTCTGGTTCGGTTGTTGCACATAGAACCGGAAACCGTCTCTGTGATTGCTCCTGTAACAGCTCAGTTCCGGCGGGTTGAGCGCGTGCCACCACACCTGTCCCGCTGAGAGCGGAGCTGTGGATGCTGGAGTCAGAGGTCAACGGGGGGGGGGGGGGCTTCATCTCCTCTGCAAAACAACAGCGGCACACTCCTCTGCGCGTGCGCGTGGGCGTGCACCTCACTTCCACTTTCTGCTTGAACGTTGGAGCCGCCGTGCGCGCAGAGTGCACGCGCGCCGCTTTGCCTCAACATCCTGTTTCACAAACTCTCAGGACGATGCTGCAACTACTTCCGGCTGAAGCCTCCGCGTGCGGCTCAGGTGACCCGGAGCCCACCTGAGCTCCCGGGGCTGCACCCCGGTGCCCGCCCCTCCCTGCCCGGCCCGGGCTGAGCCGGCGCCCCCCTCCCGGGCTGTCAGCGCTCCATCCTTACCTTCGCGGGCTTTCAGCAGCACGGTGTTCGCCACGATGTTCTCCAGCTCCATGTCGGCGCTCCGCGGCGGGAACCCCCCCGCAGCCTCACTCGCTTCCCCCGGAAAGTCACGCGTCCCGTCCGCCTCCGCCGCCGCCGCCGCCGCCGCCGGAGCCTCCGCTCAGCGCCGCTTCTGCCGCCCCGCTGCCCGCTGACAGCCGCTCCGCTCCCCGGAGCTCCGCCCCCTGCTGCAGAGAGGGGCGGAACGAAGAGCGCTCACTCTGCTCGGAAAGCGCGTCCCGACAGACCTCTCACTCTGATCACAATCTGTTGTTCACCTGCTGAAGGTAAACCGTTTGAAGGTGGTTCAGTTAACCACACCCACACCTGTGCAGGTGCTGCTCTGGTCACTTTTCAACTGTTTTACTTTCTTTTTAGTTCATTAACAGAACATTGAGTTACACGTGTATGAAAAGTTCTTCACTAATAAAAGTTTAATTTGAGAACTTCCTAGTTTGTTTCTGTAAGTTTCTGCTATTGTCTCCATAAGAGAACTGGACAGAGTGACTCCTCCCCTCTGGTGTTCCAAACAGGAAGTACCCGCTGGACCTCTATAGAGAAATAACTGTCATCAGTCATTCTATTGTTCAGAATAACCTTTATTCTAACATTACCTTGATCATCTTTTTTATTAATATACTTTTCTGTAGTCATTCAAGTCATAAACCGACCAATCAGATGCCTCAATAGAAGTAGGTGGAGCCTTTCCAGACATTTGATTGACAAATTTCATGTAGTCCACTTTCGCCGTCACTCCTGAGTGGTTGCCATAGAAACGCTTCACTCAGAATCAGAATCAGAATCAGAATGGTCTTTATTGTCATTGTTCCACAAGGATTTGCGGTGCAACGAAAAAACAGTGGCTCTCCAGACAAGTGTAAAGAACTCGGAGAACTCGGACACATCACTTCAGGTTCCAACAGGACGTGTTACGTCGTGTCAGAAGTTTCTGGACTGCAGCTGACTGAGACGCACCAACCGCGGTCGGGTCAGCAGGACGTTTCTGGACTGCATCTGACTGAGACGCACCAACCGCGGTCGGGTCAGCAGGAAGTTTCTGGACTGCATCTGACTGAGACGCACCAACCGCAGTCGGGTCAGCAGGAAGTTTCTGGACTGCATCTGACTGAGACGCACCAACCGCAGTCGGGTCAGCAGGAAGTTTCTGGACTGCAGCTGACTGAGACGCACCAACCGCGGTCGGGTCAGCAGGAAGTTTCTGGACTGCAGCTGACTGAGACGCACCAACCGCGGTCGGTCAGCAGGAAGTTTCTGGACTGCATCTGACTGAGACGCACCAACTGCGGTCGGGTCAGCAGGACATTTCTGGACTGCAGCTGACTGAGACGCACCAACCGCGGTCGGTCAGCAGGATGTTTCTGGACTGCATCTGACTGAGACGCACCAACCGCGGTTGGGTCAGCAGGAAGTCTCTGGACTGCATCTGACTGAGACGCACCAACCGCAGTCGGGTCAGCAGGAAGTCTCTGGACTGCATCTGACTGAGACGCACCAACCGCGGTTGGGTCAGCAGGACGTTTCTGGACTGCATCTGACTGAGACGCACCAACCGTGGTCGGTCAGCAGGATGTTTCTGGACTGCAGCTGACTGAGACGCACCAACCGCAGTCGGGTCAGCAGGACGTTTCTGGACGACGTGAAGAACCTAAAGGGAGTCGTACCCCACAGAAGGACGTCCCAGCACAGCTGTTTCTCATTTCCAGAAGGCAGCAGTGGATGCAGTTTATTTTCCACCAATACAGCACAACCAGAAGAGTGTTCTCTAAATGTGGAAGGGGTTTGATACCAGTGATGTCACTGTCCTATCCTTACATTAAACGTATAGGGTCATCGAGACCCCACAAGACCGAGCGCTGAATCTTCACTGATGTCTGTGGCAGAGATAAAATCCTGTCCACCTTTGTCATGGGAGGAGTCACATAAATCAAAGGGTGTGGTCATCTGGACCCAATAAGAGAGCACGAGGTTAAACAACCATCAGAATCACAGTCATTCCATCGTACGCTGACGGAGAACGACAGCTCAGTGCTGATGGACACGCGTGTGTTGTCATCATATCAACAGTGGAGCTGCAGCTGTGGTGTTACAGGGTCACCTGACCAGGTGTCCATGGGTCTGTCACGAGAACGTAAAGATCCGGTTCAAACACTCCAGAACCGTAGAGAGTATCTTTAAGATCCGTTTGGGTCACCAGCAGCGACAGAACCCTAACCCTGATCCGATGGATCCACCACCAGAGAAGATCCTGGATCTGCTGTTGGGACCGGGTAGTGGAACCCAGACCAGAGGGTTGGTGGTCTGACTGGACCCCCCCACACTGCTCTGTTTGATCTCCAGAGATCTGAAGCCGACTTCCTTCACTCGTTTACCTGAACTACTGAAGCCATTCAGAAAAATGTCAGTCAGAAAGTCACCAACCAGAACCAGCTAAAGTCCAGAAACAAGGATCTGAGAGGCTGGTGGAGGCGGGGCTTCCTAAATCACTAACGATCTGTGGAGGACCTTCTGGGGTCCGGACCTCTACTGACCAGGTTCAGCCGTAGAGAGATCATGTGGTGAGGTTTGTGCAGGTGACAGAGAAGATGTAGTATCCATGAGGAGTGATGCGGTTCTGGTTCTGGTTCCTCTGATACAGAAACATTCATCTCCTGAGTGGATCTGCTGAGTCAGAGACGAGTATCCAATCAGGTTTGTGACACGCTGAGGAGGACCAAGGAGGAGGTTCATCCTGGATTAGAGGAGGACCGAGGAGGAGGTTCATCCTGGATTACAGGAGGATCAAAGAGGAGGTTCATCCTGGATTAGAGGAGGACCGAGGAGGAGGACCAAGGAGGAGGTTCAAGGAGGAGGTTCATCCTGGATTAGAGGAGGTTCATCCTGGATTAGAGGAGGTTCATCCTGGGATAGAGGAGGTTCAAGGAGGAGGTTCATCCTGGATTAGAGGAGGTTCATCCTGGATTAGAGGAGGGTTGAGAGTGAGGAGGAGGCAGGAGAGGGCTGGAGGGTTTACTTTGGCGCCCTCTACCGGGAGCAGCTGGAAGACCAGAGTGTTGGTTTGTGGCTGTGAGCGTCTGACCTGTGATTGGGCAGTTCATCAGGCGTTGCTCCGCCCACTTCATCAACGTTATGAAAGTATGGAGGTGAACCCAAAGGCCTCTGGATCCTCCGGCCTGTCAATCACAGAGAGGAACACGCGCGCATTTCGTTCGTGGTTTCAGAAAGTGGAAGTCAGGATCAGTGTCGGTCCAATCAGAGCAGACCGTCAGCTGGACCGGAACAAGGACAGCATGGTTCTGCTTACTCAGCAGATTCGTGGGTCCGCTTGTTTGGGTGGAGGAGGGCGGGGACTCGGTCATGGAGGGCGGGGACTCGGAAGTGCAGAGCCACTTCCTGATCGCTGACGTTAGAGAATGCCGCGGAACTTTCGTTTTTCCGGCGCCTTCAGGTTCGGCGCCGCTTCTTCTCCACAGGTGTGTTTTTGTTGGGGTGGAGGCGGGGTGTTATGTCCCTCACCTGGAGGAACCTCCGGACCGGGAATCTGCTTCTTCCGAGTCCTGACCGCCTGCAGAGCGGCTGCCGCTCTCTTCTGTGATGATCAGCTGATCCTGGACGCCCCGCCCACACGCTGACAGACAGGTGAGCCCCGACCCTCTGCAGCTCTCTCAGGAAGTAGGATCGTCCTTAAACTAGTATCCCACACTAAAGTTTATTTCTTTACATATAAGACAGAGGGGGGTCAGTTGAGATGCGGGGCTCCCAAATTTAGAGGATGGATTAGGGAGGATGGCGGGAACTCCTTTGTAGAATGTCAGTCATAAGATGATATTCTATCCAGGAAGAATTCTAAATGAACACCAAATGCGGGTAAATCTTCCATTTGGCGGGAGATAAACTCTGACTTTGACAGGTGAGTGTCTGTTCTTCACCTGAGTCTGCTTCTACCTCCACATTTTAGAATCGGTTCAAACATTTAATGGATTGAATTCACCGCAGCACGAGGTGCGTTCAGGGGCTGCAGGAATTTCCGCACTTACACGCTTGCATGAAGAGCTGGTTACTGCTGCATTCAGGTGTGATGGGAGTTTCTAGTGACTGCTTACTGTGACCTCAGCCAACATAAACTCACTGATCTGTGAGATTACACTCAATTATGCACACATGTTAGACATATGTCCATATGAACATGTGTTTCTGTGCATTAGAACAACTTTAACATCATTATTTTATTGTTCATCACTAGTTTTCACATGGTTGAAGACTCGATTGAAATTATCAGCTCATTATATTTCAATCTTATTATTCTGGATAAATCCTCCACTAGAAGTCTGCATGTCATGAACAGATCATGAAATGTTATTCCTGGAAAACAGCAACAGTTCAAGCAGAAGACTGATGGAAACAGATCAATCAAGCTAACTAGCCGATCACAGATTCAGACTTCCAGGATCAATAACTCTTTTTAAACTGACAGTTAGTGTCTCTAAACAACAACCTCTAAAGACATTTCTACAAAAAAAGACAGAGTTTGTTTCTTTTAATGTTAAACTCTTCCTGCTGCAGACAGATGCTAAACAGCAGCTGCTAACTGCTACATGCTAGCACCGTGATTGAACTCCTCAGGACCCGAGCTGTCCTTTGATATGCCTGTTTTATTTATCTGAAAGAGAAATAAAAGTTAAGAAAATGAACTACTCTGATAATAAACTGAAAATGTGATGTCTTAAGAACTTAAAGAGAAGCAGATAATCTTAAAAAACAAACAAAATAATAATAAATGAAAATGAATAATGATCTGAGCTGGTCATGATTTATTTTAAATAATTAATTTTAAATAATTCTAAGTGAGTACAGGAATCACATTTGGTCAAAAATGTTCAATAACTAAAGATATTAAAGCTAAAATCATTAAACTTTCTCACATGAATAATTATCACTTATAGAACAAGAAAAAAATGATTTTTTTTCCTAGTTTATATTTGTTCTATTTTTACTTGTTTATTAAATCTACTTCACAGAAGAGTTCTATTGAAGTTTTTAATGATTAAATAATGTTAATGAAATATAAATAAAGGACAAATCTGTTTATTCAAGTTGTTCATGTTTTAAGTGTTACAAAAGTATCGGATCAGGACTCGGTATCGGCAAATCCACAGAATCCAATAACTCTGAATCGGATCAGCTCAAAAAACCTGATCGGGACGTCCCTGATAAGAATACACTTTCAATTATTATGAGTGTTTGGTTTTTGCAGGAGAATACTCCTAAACTGAAACTTTCTAAATAAAGGGAATAACAGCTTTGATTAGAAATATAACTTTTTAAATGAGAGAAATGTTAGTAGAAATCTAATATGACTGCTAGACTCTGGATGTTGTTGGGATAAAGTAACAACGCTTGACTAAAAATGTTCTAATCACTGGATTGAAGACGAAAAATCAAGATGAAATCAGTATGTTCGTTTACATTTTCAAAACATGGATGTTTTATTTTAAAATCATGTTTTAAATACAGACTCCCTGCTCCGCCCCTTTCTGATGCATTCTGTCACACGCCTCCTGTATTGTGTTATCCGTGTTTCCTACATATCAGACAGACGCGTGTTGGTGCTCTACAGCACATGTCAAAGTCACGGCCCGGGGGCCGGATCCGGCCCTCCAGGTAATCCTATCCGGCCCACCAGATCATTTTATTTCATTTCTAATAATGACCCGATGTTATCTTACGCTAATTTCTAACTTGTATAATTTTCTCAAAATATATTTTCATGGAGAGTAAAATATTAAAATTTATTAAAGGTTTGAATTTGCAAAAAACTAGCGCACATCGATGGACGGATTTATCCTGTAATAATATTAATTACGGTTTTAAAGTTTTAAGGATTGTCATTCTGCTAGCTTTATTGACTATTTTGGCATTTACTAAGATTATTTTGAAGTTCAGCTAATATTCCAGCTGCATGCTAGCTGTTTTGGCTAATTTTTTTTAAATTCATTGATGCATTTCAGAGTGTTCAATGTTCATGGTGTTGGGTCTGATTGCTGTAGCAGAACTCCTCAGAAGTCTGATCATCATAAACTCTGTTGATAATAGACAGCTGTCAGATTTCTGTCCTTCAGAGACGCAGACGTGTTTTCCTCTGAACATTTGCTCAGATCTCACGGGACCTTCACTGGACATGTCAGCATTTAGAGATGTTTCTCCTGTCCAGCTGAAGGACCAGATTCTTTTCATGGTTCTGTCCTTCCTGAGCCTCAGAGCAACAGTCGGACCACCTTCCGGCTGTTCGACGCTGCTGGCAGCTCTCATTGTTTTCTGTCTTTCCGCTGCTGCCTTTCTCCTCAAATCCTCACCTCCTCCCGACCCTCTCCTCTGTGTCCTCCTCCATCCACGATTCTCCTCTTTGCTGGCATCTCCAACCAGAGCATCCTTTTATCACCATCATCCCGGCTCCTCCTCTAACGTGTCCAAACATCTGCTTCCAGAACATGATCTGATCCTCTGATGGATCCATTCCAGATAACATTCCAGTCTCACATCAGAAGTTTTCTTTTTCAGATTCCAAGCCTGATTTGCATATGAAATAGAGAATTGTTTATTGAATTGAGGCTGAAAGAACGTCCGTATCATTGACAGTAGAAACAATGGACCTCCCCCCATCGAGTTCCAAACAGGAAGTCCTCGCTGGTTCCAAAAAGGCCAGAGTCCCATAGACTTAACTTTATTTATCAGAGTAACATTTCTTGCTCTAATTCATTCTTCTTTCTAATTCCATTTTTTCAATGATATTTTTTCTTTACCACACTTTATTCAAGTCATAAACTGACCAATCAGATGCCTCAGTAAAAGCAAGTGGAGCCCACTGGCCCCGCCTCCAACGTTTGACTGACAGTTTCTCCTGAGCTCGCTCTCAGTGGGAGGGGTTTGGACTTCAAACTCACTCCTGATTGGTGACTCGGACCAATCGCTGTCGACGGGTTGCAGCGGCAGACGATCAGGAAGTGACGGAGAGGGGTGTGGCCTGATTTTACGAGGGCCGGAGGTGAGGCATTTTGTCCAGTCGCATGTCCGCGGTCCAGATCCCGCCTTCTATTCCTCCCAGTTGAAACAAACCAGGAAGTACCACTGCGGTAGTTTGTCAAAGGAGAAATGACCAATCGACTCTCAGACGGTAAAAAGTAAAATCTGGATCGTTTGAGTCGGTCTGAGTGAACGTCTCCATGGCAACCACTCTCACCAATCAGGGGTGAGGTTGATGGAAGGCCACGCCCCTAACGGCTGACACAAAATCTGACAATCAAAGGTTTTGAATGCTGTGGGGACAGCAGGCTCCACCTACTTTTGATTGAGGCATCTGATTGGTCAGAAGCTGGTAGAGATCCTCTCCAATGAAGCTGGTCTCTTTTGTGTTTCTGACAGGTTCTTGTTTCTAATATTAGAGGATCTTTCTAAGAATGTTTGATCAGAAAGCCAGATGCTAGAAAAACTTCTCACACGGCGTCCCACTCCGTTGCTCCGCCCCCTCGCGCTTCATTTTCCTCATCTGATTTAGAACTGTACAAGCGGATTGATCCAATGTTGCTCATCATTATTTTGTGCCACTAATGCTAGCTTGCACGCGAGCGAGCAAACAGAACTCCCAGCGACGGGAAGGGGGCGGGGTTGCTCTGAGCCAACAGCCCCGCCCACAAGCCAGAGTTGTGAATCTAATGAGCTGCTGCAACAACATTTGTCTTGAAAAACAACTACAGGTTTGGTTTTACAGTCACAACCAAATGACTTCTGGGAATGATTTTAGGGTAAAAAGACACGGGCCGTGTCCGGATCCCCTCCCTCATCCCTAACTACTAAAGAACTAGATAGAGCGGGACTATACAGTGTGCTGGATTTTAAAGGTAATTAGTTTTTCTAAAAACCGTATATGATGTCATCGATTTCACAAAGTGAAAAATCAAATAGAAACGAACATTTTATTGCGTTCATTTATGACTCCACTGCGTTCTGAAGGGGAAAATGTGGATTCAAATATTGCATTTAAACACGTTTTTGAGTTCAAAGCTGTTCGACCGCAGTGCATTGTGGTCTATATCCGCTAATCTAGTTACCATCGATGGGCGCTAGTTTTTTGCAAAGACTTCTGGGAAATGTCGAGTGCACTCGATTTGGAATTAGTAGATTCAGACAGTGTTTGGGGGGGGGAGACCAACCTTAACAAGTCTGGTTACTTTTACTAACACAGTAACTGAGTAAAAGCTGTTATAGAAGCACAGCAGATACTTCCAGGGGGCGGAGTCACTCGGTCCAGTTCACATGTACAGTCAGTGGGTGTATACTGACTGATGTGTACTCCTGTTCTCTCCGGGCTGGGGACCGGCACGGGGACTCCCGCCCCCTCGTGGCTGAGGGTTGGTTGGCAGCGCGGGGGGGGGGGAGTCTTACCCCGCGCGCCAGCCACCGGAAGGGGTGTCCCTTAAAATGATGACGAATTTGACGTCACGGCAGCGAGGCGTGCATCCGCACGTGCTTCCGGTCGCGAGCTCGTGCCGACGCCGCAAACATGCCGAAAGCCAAGCAGTCGAAGCGCAGAAAGAAGTTCGATTACAACCAGAACCGCAAGAAGCTGAAGCGGAAGTTCCAGAAGAAGAGCCGGCCCTGGATCGAAGAGTGAGTTCCGGTCAGCGCTAGCATCGCGCTAGCTTAGCTAGCAGGCTAGTCTCGTGTGTAGCTGCGGCCAGGTTGACGGAACTTGACGTAACTCCGCCCCTGACTCATCCAGGTACCGATTCTAGGTTAATTTCTGGACCAGGTTATGGACTTAATCTGATCCCGGACAGAAAACCGAACCCAAAGCGGGATTCTTGGGGGGAGCCGCGTGCATGTTAGCGCGCGCGCTTCATACGTTCAGAACGTTAACATCAAAGCAGTCCGGTCTACGTAGACTGAACCGACAGTTCCTCTATGGGTCAGTGTGGCCGGTATCGGTTCTGCTTCCCAGCAGAATCGTCACGTGTCTGGGCCACGCCCACATGGTCCGTCACAAGCTATAAACTTAGATTCGTATTGTTGCAGTTCCTTAAATGGCCGCTAGAGGCAGAGAACGTGTCTCCTTCTGGGGCTGGAGGACATGATGATGTTGGAACAGCATTCCTGAATGTTTCTTTATTCCTTTGCTGTGAATCAAAAATGAAGTTTCTGAAAATGATTGTAATTGTGGCTTAGAAAACACGCTGGGCGGGGCTATGAAGCCGCCCGCCCACAACCCAGAGGGAACTATCTGCCACTCTGCAGAAACTATGTCCCAGGAAACGACGGGCCTTTAGATTTGGGCTGAAAACAGCATCTTCATTAGAAAAAGATCACTGGGAACGAGAGGCGTGATCCGATACTCCAAAATATACCCCAGACGGCACCAGAACCAGAACCTGTCAGAATATTCAACTTCAAAATTATAATGATACTTTTCACATAAATACATTTTATTTGATGATCAGAACATTAAGCAGTAGAGCTGTTTCTCATAAACACGTTAAAAGTCGCCGAGGTTCATTTTTGATGCTCTTTGTAAATGTAAAAGCATTTTTACAATTCTCAGCTGTTTCTACTACAAAATATATTTCAGTTTAAGGAAAACAATGAAAAAGCGCCATAACTGGTGAGTTTCTGAAAGTACGAGCGAGATAATAAAGAGCTTCTTATGTCTGACGTTGCTGACTGTAGCCAAACGGATGTGTGAACAGGTGTTTTCAGGTGAGGCGAGAGCGCTTCGCTGCAGCTCAGATGACTCAACTGTCCTGGTCGTCTGCGCTGTAGCGCTGCATCTCCGTTTTCTTTCTAGGGGAAATGAAGGCGTTGGCCGCCCATCGCTAAAATAATATTGTTTTTTCTGAACTCCAAAAAAACACTTGATAGTATTACTTTGAGAAGCTTCACCAACACTTTATTTTGAAGGTTTGTTTACTTTCAGCGACAGCATCTCTGCGCTGTCAGCTCTTTATAGTGATCCATATGTGGCTCAATCCTCACACCTGCATCACTGAACGCTTGGAGATGTTCAGCATCTGCAGGACTCTAAGAATCTCCATTAGAAATCCTTCAGTTGTGCAAAACCACCCTTGGAACCAGTGGCAAGCTCAAGTTTCCATCAAATGTGGCGTGTACCAAGGGGATGTTCTGGTCCACTGAGTCGCCTTTATCTATGGAATAAGGGCAGAGGTAAACATGGACGGACGGTGAACGGCTGTATCGTCATGCTTTTAGCCGGAGCTGGTTTGCAGCATTCAGCCTTAGCTGGGCTTTTTTATTTACAATTACAAATACACTAAAAATGAGGGGGAAATTCCTCATTTAAAACAAAAAAGTCATTTTGAAAATGAAGTAAATCGGTGGATTTCCTATGGCCGTGTCCCAACTCCTTCCATACTCTCTGTTTAGTGCGTTCACCATTTTGCAGTTCTGTCCAAATCTACAATTACAAAATCGAGTGATCTAGAAATCTTTGAGAAAATCAATGCTCTCTAGATATCCCACCAATATCAGAGATATCCAGCCGTGCAGTTTTGATCCAGATTCCGGCTCGGTTGGAGCGGCTCTCCAGACACGTGGATGTTGGAGTCGGCTGCAGGCGTGGTGATGGTCAAAGATGGCAGAAATGCTCATATCTGTCTCCCGTCTCAGTTCACACATTAGAAACGCCTGGGATGACAGCAAGTCCACGGCCTCCAACCTGCTGGAGATGGGTCTGTCGTCGGACCCCAACCGGTCCCTGCCGGTGAAGAAGACAAAGGTGAGTGAAACCGGCTTCAGAGAGCACCAGAACGGTCCGGTTCCTCTCTCTGTGATCGTGCAGCATCACCACCTGCAGTTCTACTTTGTGCCAGCAGAGGGCAGTGTAGTCTGGAAGTCTGAAGTGTTTGTGTTCATCCTGCAGAGCGCTGCACAAAGAACCAGCATCATCACCAAACCCTACATCCTCAACCGTGAGTCCTTCCTGCAGCTTGACCTTCCAGATTCACCTCAACCTCCTGAACCTACCCAAACTCTGGAACATCCACAAACAACCAAACACGCCGTCGTCTTCATCACTGACATGATCTAACATTATTAGAACATTCCACCAGTGGTGGAGACTGGAATGATGGTTGATCAGTGTATTCTGCATCAGCCTTCTAGTAAAATAAGTCAACTATGTCTCAATCCAGATGGGATTTCACCATTTTGATCAGAATCCATTTGTTATTGACATCATCAATGGATTTCATTTCAATAATTTAGTTTGAATCTGTAGGTAAATTCCATAATGGTAAAGGTCGATTCTATAAGTCTATAAAATGACTAATACTTTTATCGTCTCTTCGAGCAGAACTGGAAGAAGAAGCCAACCTCCCAGAGAAAGACTGCAAGACGCTGTCGTCTGACCTGATGGAGTACGTCCAGTACATGATCCGCCAGCACAAGGACGACTACAAGGTCAGTCTGTCTCACGCCATCGTAACCAGAAGATTCCATCCATCAGAACCTGGAGCACAGAGTTTGAACCAGACTTGAGAGGAGCAGCCAGATGACAGACAGAAATCAGCCACAAGACATGAAAAGTATTCAGTCAGCCATCAAAGGTCTGGGTTCTGAGTTTAGTCTGTAATGTTCATCGCAGACACACTGTGAGATACAGAATGCAAAGAAAGAATCCAGGAAATCAAATCAATAGATTTGAACTCACGTACTTCCAGTCTGAGGGTGGAGCTGTAGTCAACAAACGGCTTCCTAACGTAGCTCCCGTTTGTCCCGATGGCGTCGAGCAGAGTGGACAGTAGATCCACGGGAGTCGTAGGCAGACCGCTGTGGGTCTGGGGAAGAGGGGAGGTGGGCTTTGATGCTTTCAGGACCCGTTCTTCAAAGCATTGCTGGTGACCGGGGTGAGTGTTAGCCCGTCTCTGGACCTCCGTCCACCAGAGAATCTGTGGAGGGACGTAAACGTCCCAAAACACCTCAGCTCTGCAGAAGACCTGCAGGAAGAATGGACCGAACCAGCTAAAGACCTTTGACCTCTGTCACCAAAACCAGGGTAGCATTACAAAGGATTGAGGTGACCCTTAGCTAGTGACCAAAGCTTTATTGCAAAAATGAATTATTTACAAATGTGATTTTGTTTTTTTCTTTGATTCTCTCTTTGCACTCTGTCTCAGTTGAAGGAAAACATTACTGACCAAATGCAGACCTGTAAGGCGAAGAACTCTATTAGAGTCTTCATCTGTAGGGTCTGCAGACTCTGCAGGGTCTACGGAATCTGCGTCTGCAGGGTCTGCAGAGGGTAATGTCAACTATAGAAGTCAGCTGTCAATCATGTTTATTCCACACTCATCCATCCAAGTGCTTGCCGGTCACTTTCATGAGTTTGAGTGTGTAAAATCCTGCGTGTAGTCTTGCTCTGAAGGACAGAATCCTAAGAAAGACCCTTCCTCTCTTCCTCTCTGCAGGCGATGGCTAGAGACGAGAAGAACTATTACCAGGACACCCCTAAACAGATCAAGAGGAAGATCAACGAGTACAAACGCTGCCACCCCCAGCTCTTCCAGGCCTTCGCAGACTCGCTCGGCGCTCCAGAACCCATGCTTCAGTAGGTGGAGCCGACATGGGCGGCTGCAGAGCTGGACTCGCAGACCCGAGCGCCTCCTGACACAGCGGGACGGCTGAGGCTTTTGAGAGCTCTGCTGGGGCCACCGTCCCACTGCTCCAAACTCTTTCAGAGGTTTTCTACAAACGGCCTTCAAAATAAAAGCATTTCTTCCCTGTGACAGACGTGTATGTTTGTATTCAAAGATTTGAGACAATAAAAGAACAAAGTGAAAATCTTTCGTCATCACTCAGACTTAAAGCTGAAGGATTGGTGTCTAACAATGGCTTCTGTTTAGCCATGGTTTGAGCAAATCTTGAATGGAGATTTCAGAGAGGGGAGGGTTGGCTCCGCCCCTCTCAAGCTGTTTCCATAGCAACTAGCTGCCCGCAATAAAAAATAGAATTGGGTTTAGACTGAGGCGATGCAGGCCCGGATCAGGATGAGTGTTTAACCTGGTGGGCCGGGCCTCCAGGGCCGGCCTCCTGCTGGTTTACTGAAATCCCAGAAAGTTCATCTGCTGCAGATTACCTGGATCAGGTGCGTTTAGCCAATAAGGAGCTTCAATGGCAGGTTGGTTAGACAACATTGGGGCCCCCCGTCATGAACCACAGTGTAGATGTTTATCATGGAGAATGAGGTTACCGTGGAGATTTGGAATCAGTTTAGGATCTTAATCCCATGAAATCTGATGTTCTGATCTGACCTAAATCTGACCATTCTGATCCCATTTGCTGGAATTCATCTCTCGGGGAAGATTTTAGATATTTTAACGTTGCTTTAACTTCTATCAAATTCCCCAGACTGCTTTGATAGATTCAAGTCTGGCAGACATTTTGGATTCTGTCCCGTTTATCTTTAAGCATCAATACACAGACCTTCACCTGCAGAAGCTTGGAGGTCACCTGGTTCATCCTAAACGCACCTCTGATCCAACAGAACCGCAGACAGCTGGACTCTGGCCTGAAAGATCAGATCGGGATTTCAGAATGGGTTTCAAACCAGAGCCTCTCCTATTCAAAGCTGTACACACAATGAAACAATCAAAGGAGTGCAATGAGGTGAAATCTCCTCGTCACAGTTTCTACTCTGATGGGAGGGTCAGCAGACAGGAACCAACCCAGATTCAGGTCCACTAACTTCAAGCTGTTGTCAGACAAACTCAAATTTGTGGAAATGAAATCCTTTCAGATGGAAACGTGTGCTGACACGGCCTGCAGGTGTTAATGCCACATTACCGCCAACGTGAAGGTTTCCTACAACACTTCATCTTCACTCACTATCATCAACATTTTCCCTAACTACAAAGTCCCACTCCCATTATCATGATACCGCTTTCAACAAAAACAGGAGTCGATTTCAAGGACATAGTTTCTGCAGAGCGGCAGGAGTTCATCAGAAATGGACCTCTGAGATGTGGGCAGGACTGTTGGTGCCAGTAGCGGTTTTAGGTACGTGCAGCTGCTCTGAGCGCCGATTCAAAGGGGGCAGCAGCTCAGCGCTTTGAGGAAAAAAATCTGCACCACTTTGGTTTCTGTTCTGTTACATCAGAATGTTTTGAATGGCCAGAAACCAGGGAATTGGCTGGACAGGTGTGAAGAAAAAGGGAGGGGTGGAGTGATCTGTTCAGCTGCAGGTCTCTCCAAAATCAAGAGGACGTATGGGGAAAGAGGGCAAAGTCTACTTTGTAGAATGTTTTTTTTAAGTCAGTTATAACGTGACATTCTATAAGCCACGTTTCAATGATCTCTAAATGAAAAACCGCCAAATGCAGATTAAACTTTATTTTGGCAGGCAGAAACACAACCATGATGGAGTCTGCTTCTCCCTCCACTCTTGGCCTCCACAAACATCCATCCCTGACTACGTGAAACCGCGAATAATCAAACGCAAATAAACGGATGAACACTGTACCTGCTTGAGAAACACCAAGAAGGCCAGGCACTGTACACTGCTGTTTGTCCCATAGGCTGAAGCCACAGTCAGACACTATTCCCCACTCGAAGGCAGGGGGGACATGACCCTCTTGTCCATCAGTGTGAACTCCAAAACTTAGTGGCTGAGCTGGGGGCTCACAAGTAAGTTCACACTGACCTTCCGCCTCGCTCTATATCCAACTCCAGAAGGGTAGAGAGTTCAACTCCTCTCAGGGATTAAGAGCCTAGACTCTGCGTGGAGGTTAGCCCGGCTATAACTACCTGGTACCAACCTCCTTCACAAACTCAGGCTCCTGCTCTCCCATACAGGTGACGTTGTACGTCTCAAAAGCCAAATGCCATGACCGTGGTTTGGACTGCAGAGGCACCTGCCTTTGACTGACAGCAAACAAAACAGCCCCACCCTATTTGGCCCTCCCACAGGTGGTGGGCCTTAGGAGAGACATTTAATATGATTCTTCTTTTTGGAGTGAATTGCCCTTAGTCTGGCCCTGTCCCATTTTGCACTGAAGACCAGGTAGCGGACAATCAATAAGCAAAATCAAGGGATTTTTTTCACGCAAACCCCTCCACCACGATAAGGTGGCAATTCAAGGAGGGGATTTTTTTTTTTTTTTTTTTTTTTAATGCATCAAGGAATTAATTTTTTTAATGAATCAAGGAATTAAATTGTTTTTTCTTTTTCTTTTTTTTTTTTTTTACTTTTTTACAGGGAGAAACCAAAGCATCTGGGGAAAACCCTGTAGTTTATTTATTTTTTTTTTTTACATATATATAAATTTTTTTTACACACCCGCTCGAATTAATTAACCCAGTAGCCCTTCCTGGGCTACTCAGCTAGTCCTACGTAAACCTAAACCCCCCTTGTTTTTTTCTGCCTGAGGTCCTACTTCAATCCCCAGACTTGATACTAATGTTCCTACAGTTCATTACACCTATGTACACAAAGAATAACCTACACTTCAATCCTAAACCTAAAATAAACCCCAACCTTAACCCAGTAGCCCTTCCTGGGCTACTCAGCTATTCCTACATAAACCTAAACCCCCCTTGATTTATTCTGCCTGAGGTCCTACTTCAATCCCCAAACTTGTTACTAATGTTCCTACAGTTCATTATGCCTATGTACACAAAGGATAACCTACACTTCAATCCTAAACCTAACATAAACCCCAACCTTAACCCAGTAGGCCTTCCTGGGCTACTCAGCTAGTCCTACGTAAACCTAACCCCCCCTTGTTTTTTTCTGCCTGAGGTCCTACTTCAATCCCCAGACTTGATACTAATGTTCCTACAGTTCATTACACCTATGTACACAAAGAATAACCTACACTTCAATCCTAAACCTAACATAAATCATCCTAGTGGACTAGTTTCCCCAGTCCAATGCGCTATATGGGTTCCTTTGGAAAAGGTTCAGAAACCTCCTTGCAAGAGATGGCCTTTTATTCTTTGCGTTCCTCAACCTCGCCAACTGCAGATTTAGTCTTCTAACTTTTTTCCTGTTAGCCGTAACAATTCTATTGATGTTAGTTCTTGACATCTTGACCACTTTCTTCAGATTCTCAATTTGCTGAAGAAGCGCCTCCTTTTCTTGCAGCCGCGCCACTCTTTCCTGTTCCAACTGTTTTTGGGTCTCAGCTAAAGCAGAGGCTGCTGGTTGATGGACATTCAAGAGTTCAGTTTCCCATTGCTGCTTCTGATGCTCCAGGTCTTTCTCTACATGGAGCAAAGCAGCCCTTAATTTAGAGGACTCTCTTGCCTCCAGTTCAAAACTATGTTTGACGCGGTTCGTTTCGAACCTCTTTTGGTGAAGTTCCATTTCCAGTTGCGATATTTGGAGGACGAAATCAACATTTTTCTGCTGATACTCCTCTTTTACAATTTCCATCTGCTGGTGTTGTTGGTCAAGCTTATCCTTCAGGGTATCTTCAAGATTTTTTATTATGGTGACCTTCTCCCTGATAGTTTCCTGCTGTTGTTCCATCTGCTTCTGGGCCTGGCCAAACTTTTCTGAAAAGTCCTTTTCAGATTTCTCAAAGGTGGCACTCCTTTCCTCGTGAACTTTCCACATTTCAGCCATTTCTTGTGAAAGATCTGAGAATTTTCTTTCCCATTCCTTTCTTTCCTTTGATAAGGCCAGCTGATGGTCATTGATAAGGCAGTTCTTTTCTTTTTCCAAATGCTCTTTCTGTTGTTGAAGAGTTAGTTCCGTTACAGCTTTGATCTGGACCGATTCTACCACCTGTTGGGCTAAGCAAATCTCTGCTTCGTTTACCCTGGTTTTAGCATCTTTGAGGGAATTTTCAAGCTTCAACATTTTGTTGGTGAAGTCAGAAATTTCCATCTGATGCTGCTTTTCCAGATTGTCCATCTGTTGCGTTTGTTGGTCAAGCTTTTCCTCCAAGACTCCATCAAAATTGTTTATTATTGTGACCTTCTCAGCAACAGTCTCTTGCAGTTGTTCTATCTGCTTCTGAGCCTGGCCAAACTTTTCTGAAAAGTCCTTTTCAGATTTCTCAAAGGTGGCACTCCTTTCCTCGTGAACTTTCCTCATTTCAGCCATTTCTTGTGAAAGATCTGAGAATTTTCTTTCCCATTCCTTTCTTTCCATTGATAAGGCCAGCTGATGGTCATTGATAAGGCCGTTCTTTTCTTTTTCTAACTGCTCTTTCTGTTGTTGAAGAGTTAGTTCCGTCACAGCTTTGATCTGGACCGATTCTACCACCTGTTGGGCTAAGCAAATCTCTGCTTCGTTTACTCTGGTTTTAGCATCTTTGAGGGAATTTTCAAGCTTCAACATTTTGTTGGTGAAGTCAGAAATTTCCATCTGATGCTGCTTTTCCAGATTGTCCATCTGTTGCGTTTGTTGGTCAAGCTTTTCCTCCAAGACTCCATCAAAATTGTTTATTATTGTGACCTTCTCAGCAACAGTCTCTTGCAGTTGTTCTATCTGCTTCTGAGCCTGGCCAAACTTTTCTGAAAAGTCCTTTTCAGATTTCTCAAAGGTGGCACTCCTTTCCTCGTGAACTTTCCTCATTTCAGCCATTTCTTGTGAAAGATGTGAGAATTTTCTTTCCCATTCCTTTCTTTCCATTGATAAGGCCAGCTGATGGTCATTGATAAGGCAGTTCTTTTCTTTTTCCAACTGCTCTTTCTGTTGTTGAAGAGTTAGTTCCGTCACAGCTTTGATCTGGACCGATTCTACCACCTGTTGGGCTAAGCAAATCTCTGCTTCGTTTACCCTGGTTTTAGCATCTTTGAGGGAATTTCAAGCTTCAACATTTTGTTGGTGAAGTCAGAAATTTCCATCTGATGCTGCTTTTCCAGATTGTCCATCTGTTGCGTTTTTGGTCAAGCTTTTCCTCCAAGACTCCATCAAAATTGTTTATTATTGTGACCTTTTCAGCAACAGTTCTTGCAGTGTTCTATCTGCTTCTGGGCCTGGCCAAACTTTTCTGAAAAGTCCTTTTCAGATTTCTCAAAGGTGGCACTCCTTTCCTCGTGAACTTTCCTCATTTCAGCCATTTCTTGTGAAAGATCTGAGAATTTTCTTTCCCATTCCTTTCTTTCCTTTGATAAGGCCAGCTGATGGTCATTGATAAGGCAGTTCTTTTCTTTTTCTAACAGCTCTTTCTGTTGTTGAAAATTTTGTTCTGTCTCAACCAACACAGCTAAGATCTGGAATGATTCTTCCAGCTGTTGGGATAAACGGTTCTCTGCTTCATTTTCCCTGGTTTTAGCTTTTTTGAGGGAATTTTTTAGCTTCAACATTTTGTTGGTGAAGTCAGAAATTTCCATCTGATGCTGCTTTTCCAGATTGTCCATCTGTTGCGTTTGTTGGTCAAGCTTTTCCTCCAAGACTCCATCAAAATTGTTTATTATTGTGACCTTTTCAGCAACAGTCTCTTGCAGTTGTTCTATCTGCTTCTGAGCCTGGCCAAACTTTTCTGAAAAGTCCTTTTCAGATTTCTCAAAGGTGGCACTCCTTTCCTCGTGAACTTTCTTCATATGAGCCAGGTCTTGTGAAAGTTCTGAATTTTTTCTTTCCCATTCTTTTCTTTCTGTTGCCAGCTCTTTTTGTGCTTTTGTTAGGGCCAGCTGATGGTCATTGATAAGGCAGTTCTTTTCTTTTTCTAACTGCTCTTTCTGTTGTTGAAGAGTTAGTTCCGTCACAGCTTTGATCTGGACCGATTCTACCACCTGTTGGGCTAAGCAAATCTCTGCTTCGTTTACCCTGGTTTTAGCATCTTTGAGGGAATTTTCCAGCTTGAATATTTTACTGGTGAGGTTCAAGATTTCCATTTCTTGCTCCTTTAGTAGTTTGCGAGTTTCTTCAACGCTTTGCATCTGTTGTTTTTGTTGGTCAAGCTTTTCCTCCAAAGCACCTTCAAGATTATTTATCTTGAGTGTCTTTTGCTTGATGGTGTGCTGCTGTTGCACCATCAACTTCTTGACCTCTTCCATGTTTTTTGAAAGGTCCTTTTCAGCTTTGTCAAAGATCGCATACTTTTCCTCACGATCTTTTCTCCTTTGAGCCCTTTCTTGAGAAAGATCTGATAATTTTCTTTCCCATTCTTTTCTTTCCTCTGAAAATAGCCAGCTGATGCTCATTGGTGAGACGATTCTTTTCTTCCTCCAACTGCTTTTATGTTGTTGAAGAGTTAGTTCCGTCAAAGCTTGGACCTGGACCGACACTGCCAACTGTTGGGCAAAGCGAACCTCGGGTCTGTCTTCTCTGGTTTTCTCTTCTTTTAGGGAATTTTCCAGCTCGAGTATTTTGCTGGTGAGTTGCAAAACTTCCATCTGATGCTGCTTTTCTAGTTTGTGCATCTGTTGTTTTTGTTGGTCAAACTTTTCCTCCCAGATACACTCAAGCTTGTTTAGTTTGTTGACCTTTCGGTGGATGGCATACTGCTGCTGCACCATCAACTTCTTGACCTCTTCCGTTTTTTGAAAGGTCCTTTTCAGCTTTGTCAAAGATCGCATACTTTTCCTCACGATCTTTTCTCCTTTGAGCCCTTTCTTGAGAAAGATCTGATAATTTTTTTTCCCATTCTTTTCTTTCCTCTGAAATAGCCAGCTGATGCTCATTGGTGAGATTCTTTTCTTCCTCCAACTGCTTTTTATGTTGTTGAAGAGTTAGTTCCGTCAAAGCTTGGACCTGGACCGACACTGCCAACTGTTGGGCAAAGCGAACCTCGGGTCTGTCTTCTCTGGTTTTCTCTTCTTTTAGGGAATTTTCCAGCTCGAGTATTTTGCTGGTGAGTTGCAAAACTTCCATCTGATGCTGCTTTTCTAGTTTGTGCATCTGTTGTTCTTGTCGGTCAAACTTTTCCTCCAAAGCATCTTCAAGATTGTTTATCTTGAGTGTCTTTTGCTTGATGGTGTGCTGCTGTTGCACCATCAACTTCTTGACCTCCTCCATTTTTCTGAAAGGTCCTTTTCAGCTTTGTCAAAGATCGCATACATTTTCCTCCGATCTTTTCTCCTTTGAGCCATTTGTTGTGAAAGATCAGAGTTGTGTTTCTCTGACTCCATCTTTTCTTCGTCCTGGTTTTCTCTTCTTTAGCTGCTACTGCAGATCCTGCTGAAGTTTACTTTGTTTGGATCGAGCTTGGTTAGAACTGGTTCACTTACAGTAGGTTGAATGGATTTAAACTTTGGGTCTTCTGGGATTTTCTGGGACTTGAGACTTGTCAACAATGTGACTGAAGAGTTTAAGAATCTGTGGTATTTAAGAAATTACATCAAAGGAAACGTGTCGTTATGATGTCATCACGCGTCATGATGATGTCATCACGCGTCATGATGATGTCATCACGCGTCATGATGAGTCATCATTATGCGCCCCCCCCCCCCAAAAAAAAAAAAAAAAAAAATCACGTGATGGGGGGGGGGGGGGGGCATCACGTGATTTTTTTGGGGGGGAGGGGCGCATAATGATGACTCATCATGACGCATTTTTCCTTTGGGGGGGAGTTAGAATATCTGGGAACTGACCACTGTCAATTATCTGTAAACCAAAATCTGATTTTCTTGTTCTTGCCATTGAGCTGGCCTCTCAGTGTCCTCAGAAGTATTTTGTCTGAATGCTGTGAAAAGGATTTAAAAGAGAACAGCTTTTGTTTGATCCAAGTGCAGGACGTGGCTGTGCAGCTCCCTTTGTTTGCTCGTTGCCATGGCAACCTCGGAACATTCTTTCTCACACGCACGCGCAGACATGCGCGCGCACGTACAGTCACACGCGCGCGCACACACACATCTCCAGTGCACGCGTCTTTTACGTCCGTGGAAGACTGTTTTCCTGCTGTGTGCTGTAAATCCATCACAGATCTTTCTATTTTAAATACACAAAATATTAGCTGTCCCTACGTTCATTTCTCCCCCCGAATTCAGGGTTGGGTAGCCCCTCCTTAGTTTGTTCTTCTTCTGTGGTTTCTCCTCTCTTTCCCTCTCCCCTTCCTGTTTTACTGGTGGGAGAGGTGGGTGTCCTGTAACATTTACAATATGAATCCTCATTTTATCTTAGTTATGCCCATAATCCTGTTATCATTTGAATTCTGTTATTTAAAAACACAAAATCTTGAAAGATTTTGACATTTTATTAAGAACTAGCTGATCTCCCTCAGACTTTCACTCTCATCCAGGAGGTAATACGGGCCGCTGACACCGGGATTTCTGTGTCTTTCCTTTCTGGAAAATTGTCAGATCCGCAATAAATGGAGGTGGTCTCCGAGGGTGCTGCTGTGATTCCACGCCATTTATTCCCATAAACACAGCGCAGAATCGATCCGGTTACACCGCCGTGTTGCAAGCAAAAAGTTACAGTTCTGAGATCAAAATGTTCTCACTTGTAAACAAAATTTCAAGTGTTAAGAATAAATTGCTAATTCAAATATCTTGGCTTTCAAAAACTATGTTTGCATTTTAGATGCATTGTCTCCATCTTTGAATTTGCGTTCATAAGTATCTGTCTGCTGATTGGTCTAGATCCAATCAAATCCCCACATTTATCCAACATGGTGTCTGTCTATGAGGCTCAAACGCTGCACAGGCTCCTTAATATTTAACAAAAAATACTTCCGATCATTTATCCAAATCCAAATGAAACGTTTGGACGGAGACGGTGCTGAGACGGTTTTAAACACTCGTCGCTACACTAATGGATGAAAGAAGGATGGATGGAAGAAGGATGGATGGAAGAAGGATGGATGAAAGAAGGATGGGTGGATGGATGGATGAAAGAAGGATGGATGAAAGAAGGATGGATGGAAGAAGGATGGATGGAAGAAGGATGGATGAAAGAAGGATGGGTGGATGGATGGATGAAAGAAGGATGGATGAAAGAAGGATGGATGGAAGAAGGATGGATGAAAGAAGGATGGATGAAAGAAGGATGGATGGAAGAAGGATGGATGGAAGAAGGATGGATGAAAGAAGGATGGATGAAAGAAGGATGGATGGAAGAAGGATGGGTGGATGGATGGATGGAAGAAGGATGGATGATGGATGGATGGATGATGGATGGATGGATGGATGATGATCAGGTGTGTTTGACCAATAAGGAGCTTCAAAGTTGTTTGGAAAACATGTAGGACCCCGGCCCTCGAGGCCGGACACCCCGTTGTCTAACGGTACCACTTTGAATCGGCTTAAACTTGAATGATTCAGAGTCAACTCCCTCAGATCTTCTTCTATTCTCCTGGATTAGCTGACAGTAATAATGTGCGTGTGAAAGGTCACGTTGTTGGTTTTCCCGCTCTGTTTGTGTGTAGCTCAGCAGTAAACAAACATCTCGACCCTTCCAATATGGCGTCCAACTGTGCTTTTGCAACAAGCTAGCTAACTTCTCTAGCTATTCCTCACTGCGTCGCGTTTCTAGCCTGCACAGCTCTAACCATAACGGACCGGGGGTAGTTTCAAAATAAATCACCGCAAAAAGCTATCTCATTCATGAGACTTATTACAACCGTAAAGTTTCTCAAAACCCAAATAAAATATAAAGTTTTAATTTCTACGTAAATTTCAGACCCAAATGTGGTCGAATTGTTATCTCTTTTAAATCTTTCACCTGCAAACTGTTGGAAGCGACTTTTATTTTGACAGGACAAGAACCTCTCGCTGTCTTCCGCTGTCCAGTTCGACGTGGCTAATCAGTTTGACATAAACAGTAAAACATGAGGCCACGAAGGGTGTAAAATCCCCAAAAGTCGGATACTTTTAAACTTAAAGGATTTCGCGCCTAACTAAACCAGTTTAGTCTCAGAAAAGAAACCGATTGAGTGACGTCAGCAGCTAGCTTACGGACTTTGAACATCGGAAAGGTGAGCAACGAGGAGAAATTCTTTCTAAACTTCTGTTTTTGATGTATTTTATCATGTTGAACACAGAATTAAACGTCATAAAAACGTGTACGTGCGAGCTTGTCTTAGTAACACGCAGAATAAACCGGGGTGTCCTCAGGGACCCTGAACGCATCATCTCGTGAACCCACATTAGCTGCTGCGTTCAGAGACACGTCGGTTTGTTAGACTTTGAGCTCCTGGTTCAGACGGAAGACGTGCAGTTGTGCTCATGCGCAGACGTGAATCTTCACGGTTATGATGGTGATCATAAGTGTTACTGCTGACAGGGATTTATAAATAAAGTTTTATTCAATGGTTCTCCTCCCTCTGCAGGCATGCACTGAGATGTCGGACCGTGAAGCGTCCCGCACGGCTGAGGGTTCGGGGGACCTCCACGCCGGTCCGGATCCTTCTCCCGCTGGAACGCCGGACGGCTCCTCCCCATCCACGCCCGATAACTCCACTGATGTCGCCCCGACGAGGAAAGCGAGGAGGAGACCCGAGTCCAAGCCCGCAGCGGAGCCGGAGGTCACTCCAGAGGAGGAGGAGGAGGAGGAGCTTCCACCAAAGGTAGACGCACCTGTCACTGGAAGGAGGAGGAGCTGCTGCATGTCCTGTTCAGAGATTCTGGATAGGCTCCAGCAGCCGCACAGCAGGGAGGGGTTTAGATGGGTGAGCAGGTGGTGGTTTGAGCGTCCATCACCTGATGTCCATCAGATGTTCTGACTCCTCCCAGTTTTTCACGTTTCTGTTTCTCTATCTCAGACGTCCAGTGAGTCCACGCTGGCCGAGGGCAGCTGGGGGTACTGGGGCAGCTGGGGCAAGTCTCTGCTGTCCACGGCTACAGCCACCGTGGCCACCGTGGGTGAGTGTCGGCTCCAGAACCAGAACCGGGACCTGCCGTGGTTCTTCCGTCTCTCGTTCTGACCCGCTCCGTGTTCTGTTTGGTCCGGTCAGGACAGGGCCTCAGCCAGGTGATCGAGAAGGCCGAGACGACGCTGGGAATTCCCAGTCCCACCGAACTGTCCGCTCAGGTGGAGGAGGAGCAGAGGCAGCACGGTGAGGGCTCGGCCACGCCCACTCAGGTGGTTTTTGTCCCAGCAGCCAACGGCAGAACGTCTCTCCTCAGGTGAGGGGCGGGGCGTCCCCGAGTCGTCGGCCGTGGGGGGCGCCATGGGGGTGCTGTCCTCCCTCAGCAGCGTGGTTCAGACCACGGTGAGTCCGCGGGACACGGGGGCGGCGCCCCGTCCCGGCCGCTCTGAACATGCGTCTGTCGCAGGGAAAGACGGTGATCAGCGGCGGGCTGGACGCTCTGGAGTTCATCGGGAAGAAAACCATGGATGTGATCGCGGAGGGAGACCCGGGATTCAAGCGGACCAAAGGCCTGATGAGCGGGAGCGCCACGCTGTCGCAGGTGGGCGGCTGAGAGCGGCCTCCGGACCGGGACCGGCCTCCGGACCGCGACCATCCGTGTCGGCTGTCTTCCAGGTTCTGCGGGAGGCCAAGGAGCGAGAGGAGCAGCAGGATGCAGAGAGGGAGTCCTGTGACGGAGAGAGGAGGCCGCTCGCCCACTACGGGGTGCTGTTCGACGACTTCCAGGGTCTGTCCCACCTGGAGGCCCTGGAGCTGCTGTCCCGAGAGAGCGAGTCTAAGGTACGGCTCCTCCTGCTGCTCCTCACAGACGAGGAGCGACCGTCCCGCCTGTCAGCCGCTCCTCCGGAGAGCTGCGGCGGACGATCCTATTGGCTGTGTGCCGCCGACCTCACGGTGTAGGTCCCCAATAGCAGAGCGGCTGAGCTCCAGCGTCCGGCCCGGTTTTGAACCTTACTAAACGGATTTGGAGCGCCGGAGAGTCCAGACGGCAGAGCTTCTCAAGTTACTGCGGCGGTCGCATCAGAGCCGTAACGTTGCCGTGGGAACCCAGAGAAGGAGGTTCTGTTGGAATCTGGAGATTCTTCCAGAACCTGGTTCTGATCTGTCCTGCTGTAGAAGCTGATGAGGAAGTTTCCCGGTCCGGATCAGGATGGACGGTTCTCCTGATCACCTGGATGTTTGTGCCGCAGGTGAAGTCGGTGCTGACCACGCTGTCCGGACCGGACCTGCTGCGGCTCCGGGAGGAGCTGGACGCCATCAGAGACTCCTTCTCCATGGTGGAGTTTGACGAGGAGGAGGTGGACGAGAGGAAGGGTAAAAACGGCGGCGGAAGCAGAACCTCGGCGCCCTGCAGCAGAACTGATGTGAGGTTCTGGTTCCAGATGAGGACGGGGCGGAGTTTGAGGAGGAGCTGATGGAGGCTCTGGAGGGGCTGGAGATCTCTGCTGCAGCTCACAGACTCACCACGGTACCAGAACTCTGACCCGGTTCTCCTGTGTCCGTTTCTGGCTTGAACCTGCTGGTGTTTCTGTAAACGTTTGAGACCGGCTCTGTAGAGCGTCCGCCGGGAGTCTGCGTGTTCCAGAAGCTTCTCTGCTCCTCACAGGAGGACCAGCCAACCTTCATCAGGATGATGTGTTCCTCCACAGGCCTGTAAGGAGGCCTGCAGCAGCATCAGGGGCATGGAGGAGGAGGAGGAGGAGGAGGAGGACGGGATGAAGACGGCCCTCTCTGTGGAGGTGAGGTCACCAAACCCCAGATCGGCTGTTTTTGTCTGTTGATCTCCATAAATGGAGCTCTGTTGGTCATTGCTGCCCCCTACAGGTTGAATAGAGGTATTACAGTTGAGCTTAGAGAGCGCCGGAGGTCGCTCGCGCGCTGAACCGGCTCCAGGAGCCGCTGGGGGATGGGGGGGGCGGCGTGCTCGGGCCTCCTGAACGTCAGGGACGCCACGATTGGTCGACTAATAATCCACTATTAAATAGTCTACGACTGATTTAACGGTCGATTAGTCGTTATTTATATCATATGGAGTTAAAGTTAGAACAGTTGAAAGTTATAATGGCGTTCTGCTTTTTGGAGTTTAGCTAATATCTACGTTTAATCCCTGTTTTTATTTTTACCTTCACGCTGGTTATGTTTATGTTTATATTTTATTACCATTACTCATGTTACTTTAGTGAGTAGCGCTCACTTGGTTCATTCTATTCTATTCTGTTCTATTCTATTCTATTCTGTTCTATTCTATTCTATTCTATTCTGTTCTATTCCAGCTACATGCTAGCTTTTTTTAGCTAACTTTTTTGTAGTTTTTTAGGCTGATTTGGCCGTTATCTCAGCATTTCCAGTTATGAACTTCAGTGTTTTTAACCATCAGTTTCAGCATCTCCAGCTTCCAGCATTCATTGTTGTCGGTGATGCTGGATCTGTAGTTTCTGCTCAGTTCAAAGATGGTTACGACGTGTGTTCTAAATCAAATCAAATCAAACTTTATTTATAACCGGTTTCAGCTGCTCTACTGAACGTTGTGACTTTTTTAAATTTTATTTTCATTGAGACGATGATAAAAAAATCCTCTAGTTACCTCAAGCTACGCTCATTGTCAATCACATATCCAGACCACACCTCCTCTGCTCAGCCCGCCTCCCCTAGCCCCACCCCCTTATTTGCACATTTCAGAGCTGGGCCTCCATCCGTCCTGTTTGGGAGGGGTTCCTTCACATCATCCTGAACCTCCAGAACTTCCTGATCTTCTGGATTCCTTCACTTTTGCTGTTCTTCAAACCTTCCAGACAGACTTGACTTCATCTTCTCTTTATCTAAACGTTTGCATCTCTGCTCCTCAGCCTCTCTGCTTCCTGCAGAATTCCCGCCTCCCCTGAAACCTTTCTGATTTCTGCCGTCAGGACGTTCACGCCGCCGCCATCAGGAGTCTGGCCCAGCTGACGGCGCGTTCCATGGAGCTCTTCCACAAACTGGCGGAGTGGATCCTGTTCTCCGGCGGCAGCGCGGAGGCCGGCGTCCTGTCACAGTGAGACGCTCTCCTCAGAAGGAGCTGCTCCGCCCCCCAGCCTCTCATTGGCTCCTGTGTGTCTCCAGGTTGACTGCAGTTCTGTGTAAGGAAGTGTCGCTGCTCTGCAGGAAGTTCACGTCCCGCTTGACAGCGGCGGGGGTAAGAGGACGCCGCTGCTGTTACCATGGAAACAGTCACTCCTGACACGCAGCAGGAGGACTTTCCATTTCTAGAGATCAGATTGAGTCAAGCATGAGTTTTTCTGGAAATACGTGAATGTTTGTGAATGATCTGGTTCCTGGTAGACTCTCTGACGCTTGTCTGGTTTCAGTCCCAGGAGAAAGGAGACGTGCTGAACCCGCTCATCACTGGAGTCTTTCTCGAGGTGGGCGTGGCTTTACTTCACGTTCATGTTGCCCCTCCCTCCCGCAGCGCTCTCACGAAGGCTCCTCCCACACAGGCGTCCAACAGTGCGTCCTACATCCAGGACGCCTTCCAGCTTCTCCTGCCGATCCTGGAGATCTCCCACATCCAGAGGAGAGCCGGGTCTGCAGAGAACTGAGGCCTGCTGAGGAGGAACGGGTCGGATGAGGAGAAACGGGGTCGGATGAGGAGGAACGGGTCGGATGAGGAGGAACGGGTCAGCTGAGGAGGAACGGGTCGGCTGAGGAGGAACGGGGTCGGATGAGGAGAAACGGGTCGGATGAGGAGGAACGGGTCGGATGAGGAGAAACGGGTCGGATGAGGAGGAACGGGTCAGCTGAGGAGAAACGGGGTCAGCTGAGGAGAAACGGGTCGGATGAGGAGAAACGGGTCGGATGAGGAGGAACGGGTTGGATGAGGAGAAACGGGGTCGGATGAGGAGGAACGGGTCGGATGAGGAGGAACGGGTCGGATGAGGAGGAACGGGGTCGGCTGAGGAGAAACGGGGTCGGCTGAGGAGAAACGGGGTCGGCTGAGGAGAAACGGGTCGGATGAGGAGAAACGGGTCGGATGAGGAGGAACGGGTCGGATGAGGAGAAACGGGTCGGATGAGGAGGAACGGGTCGGATGAGGAGGAACGGGTCGGATGAGGAGGAACGGGTCGGATGAGGAGGAACGGGTCGGATGAGGAGGAACGGGTCAGATGAGGAGGAACGGGGTCAGATGAGGAGGAACGGGTCGGATGAGGAGGAACGGGTCGGCTGAGGAGGAACGGGGTCGGCTGAGGAGGAACGGGTCGGCTGAGGAGGAACGGTCGGATGAGGAGGAACGGGTCGGCTGAGGAGAAACGGGTCAGCTGAGGAGAAACGGGTCAGCTGAGGAGAAACAGGTCGGCTGAGGAGAAACGGGTCGGGATGAGGAGGAACGGTCGGATGAGGAGGAACGGGTCGGATGAGGAGGAACGGGGTCGGCTGAGGAGAAACGGGTCGGATGAGGAGGAACGGGGTCGGATGAGGAGAAACGGGGTCGGCTGAGGAGAAACGGGGTCGGCTGAGGAGAAACGGGGTCGGCTGAGGAGGAACGGGTCGGATGAGGAGGAACGGGGTCGGATGAGGAGAAACGGGGTCGGATGAGGAGGAACGGGTCGGCTGAGGAGAAACGGGTCGGATGAGGAGGAACGGGGTCGGATGAGGAGGAACGGGTCGGCTGAGGAGAAACGGGGTCAGCTGAGGAGGAACGGGTCGGATGAGGAGGAACGGGTCGGCTGAGGAGGACGGGGTCGGCTGAGGAGGAACGGGTCGGCTGAGGAGGAACGGGTCGGATGAGGAGGAACGGGTCGGCTGAGGAGAAACGGGTCAGCTGAGGAGAAACGGGTCAGCTGAGGAGAAACAGGTCGGCTGAGGAGAAACGGGTCGGATGAGGAGGAACGGGTCGGATGAGGAGGAACGGGTCGGATGAGGAGGAACGGGGTCGGCTGAGGAGAAACGGGTCGGATGAGGAGGAACGGGGTCGGATGAGGAGAAACGGGGTCGGCTGAGGAGAAACGGGGTCGGCTGAGGAGAAACGGGGTCGGCTGAGGAGGAACGGGTCGGATGAGGAGGAACGGGGTCGGATGAGGAGAAACGGGGTCGGATGAGGAGGAACGGGTCGGCTGAGGAGAAACGGGTCGGATGAGGAGGAACGGGGTCGGATGAGGAGGAACGGGTCGGCTGAGGAGAAACGGGGTCAGCTGAGGAGGAACGGTCGGATGAGGAGGAACGGGGTCGGCTGAGGAGGAACGGGTCGGATGAGGAGGAACGGGTCGGATGAGGAGGAACGGGTCAGCTGAGGAGGAACGGGTCGGATGAGGAGAAACGGGTCGGCTGAGGAGGAACGGGTCGGCTGAGGAGAAACGGGTCGGCTGAGGAGAAACGGGTCGGCTGAGGAGAAACGGGGTCGGCTGTGACCGGCGGGAGGCGTCCCGACCTCCAGGGTCTCCACTGCTGCTGCAACATGTTGTATCACGGTTCTGATCAAAACATTCAGGATTCTTTTTTAATCATTTTAAAATCAGGTCAGACGGTTTACACAGGAAACTAAAATCTGAGGAATGTCTAAACGTCTGGATGTGGACGTTGTTTTCTCTCCTGACCTGAAGGGTCACCTGGGGGTTCAGGGCGGAGTCACCTGAGCATCAGGAGGGACGTCCCCTCACTGCATCACTGAGGCTCCAAGAATGTGGGGGTGGTCCCCTCAGATCACTTTCTGCCCTCAGATGCCCCAGTGCGGAGCTGAAGTTTGGGTTCATGACGGCAAACGGAAATCCTTCGACTACAGATCCATCCAGAAGCTTCTGCTTCACTTTGTGTGAATGAAGCAGAAGCAGCTTCACCTGCCAGGTGGCCCTCTAGGCCACACCCCTCCTTTAAAGTTTCTTTTGAACCTCCTGCATCTGGTTTCCTTCATTTGTTCTCCTGTTTCCCCTGAAGCTGAAGGTTCTGGAGGGCTGAAGCCGACTTTGTTCAAATGTTTTCCTGTAAAAATGTCAAATAAACAGTTTGGATAGAAACAGATTGTCATGTGTTTCCTGTCAGTTGTTGGTTGCTTTGCTGCTGCCGCCGCCGCCGCTGCCGCCGCCGCCGCACCGCCGCCGCGCGCGCCGCCGCCGCGGCGCGCTGCTGCCGCTGCCACCGCTGCCGCCACTGCTGCCGCTGCCGCCGCCGCCGCCGCTGCTGCTGCCGCCGCCGCTGCCGCCGCCGCCGCTGCCGCCGCCGCCGCTGCCGCCGCGCGCTGCCGCCGCCGCCGCTCTTTGACCTCCACTTCACCTCTGCAGGTTTCTGCTTTTCTCAGAAAACGTCTGTTCAGACAAACAAAAATCAATACTGTCAATAGAAAATACAAGTGAAATATGGAAGAGTCTGAAATACTTGAGCATCTTTATAAAAATCAAACTTCTGATAGACACTTCAGGTGCTGCTGCGTGTTTTACAAACTACTAAAACAAACTGATTCCAACATTTCGGGAGAACGAGTTAAAATAATTAATTTACACTCACAAGCATAATTTACCTTCATGCTCTCGTTCATATGTGAAAAAATAAATTCATGTTTGCGTCCAGATTCCATGTGTTTTGTTCCCGTTTTTACAGTTTATAAGGTTTGATGAATGACCTTTTAAATATCTCCTGATTGACGTTTCGTTACATGTTAAGATTCAGTGTTTTTATGTTTATTAAAGAGTTTTTTTTATATTATGACCACTTATTTTAGTTATTCCTATGATTTCTTTAAAATGAGAAGAAAAAAAGATCATTAACAGCATGAATGATTCCCTTCATGAGGAAAAATGTCAAACTAGTTTAGAACCAGATTAACGGAGTATTTAAATAATAATTAAAATAGATTTTTAAAGATAAGTCATTAATCTTCTATTCAAAAGAAGATGTAAACCATTGACAGTAGAAATCAGTAGTAATAGCAGTAAAATAGTACACGTCAAAGATGTCGTCGTGTGAATCTACTGCGCGGTGCAGTTCCGCCCCGGCGCAGCAGGGGGCGCACTGCACCGAAGAGCACCGCTCCAAACCGGAAGTGGGTCAGTAGGAAATGAAGGAAGCAGGAGGCAGCGTTGTGTTCAGGGAATTTTAAGGTAACTCGTTTATTGAATGAAACGGTTCCGCTCGTTTCCGCGGGCAGCTTCAGTCAGACATTCATCTGTAACAGAGAGAAGACGTTTATCTGTCCTTCACTGCTGCGTCATCCCGGCGACTTCACCGCGCGCCAATAATAGCGTCCATGCTAGCTGTTAGCATCGAACAGTCTGTTTCCCGTTTGTTCTTTGTTTGAGCTTGTATTTAAAACACAGTCGTTGTTTCGATAGTGTTAGCATGACCCTAAAACTCTATGAAGTGTTGGTGTTTTGGATGCAGTTAAGTTAGCATAGCTGGTTCCACTAAAGAGTGACTGCGCAGACGGCTGTCATGGCAACAGCGGCGTTTTAATGCAGTTCTTTGCTTTTACCTATCTTATAGATACGTCTCTGTTCTTAGAGCTCCTTACAGTGTGTAGTTTCATGGAATATAAATATATAGATGGAAACGCGTCATACAAACAATAAAAGTCCCAGTTATAATATAGTTATTGCTGTGGATCTTTTATATTCAAACCAAATGGTGACATCCAGATTATTGCATAAAGAAAGCAGTTCATCTTCAATCTATGGAATTCATTTAGATCCAAATCGATGCTGTGAAACATGGAAACAAACGTAAAGATGCCGCTGCTGCACAGCTGTGCCCACATTGCATCACAGATCACTGAATGCTGAGTTTTCTTCATTCCATCATGATTTGTAGGATTCAACTTTTTGAGAAATGTCAATAAACTTTTATTCACTCTTTGGAAACCATTAAGCCGACTCTTACTTGATTTTTGTAAAGATTCTGCACGTTTGCATTTATGATGCAGATTTTTTTCTGAAATCATTTTTTCCCGCAGTTCTTTTTTCGTTGCACGGTCCCCCTACCCGTCCCCCCTCGAAGCCCTGCAGGACCGTCGGGCCTCCGAGGAACCTGCAAACATGCCGGCCGCTCTGCAAGACTCCAGCCAGATGATCTGTGAGGTCTGGGCGAGCAACGTGGAGGAAGAGATGAGGAAGATCCGGCAAGTCATCCAAAGCTACAACTTCGTTGCCATGGTAACAGGCTCCCCTTTCCTTGTTGAATTCTAAAGGGGCCTAGATGTGGTGATTGCATACTTGTCAGAGTTGCGTCCTAACCCCGCCTGGACAAGAGTCACGGGTCAGACGAAAGGATCTCTGATTCTGTTCTGCTCCTCAGGACACAGAATTCCCCGGAGTGGTGGTCCGACCCATCGGCGAGTTTCGCAGCACGGTAGATTACCAGTACCAGCTGCTGCGCTGCAACGTGGATCTGCTGAAGATCATCCAGCTCGGCCTCACGTTCATGAACCAGGATGGAGATTACCCCCCAGGCACGACCACGTGGCAGTTCAACTTCAAGTTCAACCTGACGTAGGTGCTCCGCCTTCACACGGCACTGAAAAGGTTCAGCGTTGGCCGTTAGCTGAAGCCACGGATGGTCAGTGACCAGATGGAACATCAGAGAGTGTGTTCTTCTGTTGCTGCTTTGATGAAGTCTTGTAGTGAGCCTGCTCTCCACTGGGGGGCAGCGTCTCTCACAGATGTTTGTGCTGTTCTGCTGTGGGGTTAAACTGGATGACAGTTTTTTTCAATTAAATGTTTTCAATAATATTTAAAAAATCATTTTAACTATGGAAAACCTAAAAATGAGTTTGTTCAGTATTTCATTTTCTTTTTTACTCCTTTTCTCCAAACACGAGATGACTGATTTGTGAGCAGCTGTTTCAGTGAAACAACCTGATCACTGGTGTCCTCTGATGTGTGCAGTGAGGACATGTACTCCCAGGACTCCATAGACCTGCTCCAGAACTCGGGTCTGCAGTTCAAGAAGCATGAAGAGGAAGGAATCGACACGCTGTACTTCGCCGAGCTCCTCATGACGTCGGGTCTGGTTCTGTGCGAGAACGTCAAGTGGCTCTCCTTCCACAGGTCGGTCGTCTGCAGCATGGCTGACATGTTTCAGGGTCATACCATTTAAGACTGCTATTTGGACGAGAAGCTTCTCCTGCATCTCAGGAAGAATCTTCCAGTTCTGTTCCTGTTCAGATGAAACCATCACATCAGAGGTTCTTCCATACTAAACCATGGAGAGACATATCATTTCCATTCCAATCTTTCTGGATTAGATTCAATTTAGAGTTTACATATTTAGACTAGGGCTGCCACAAACGATTATTTTAATAGTCGACTAATCATCGATTATTTTTTCCGATTAGTCGACTAATCTGTTCATGGCCAAAGTGGATATAAAGATGCTGAAGTTGATAACCAGCTAAAATATTAGTTAAATGCCAAATTAGCCAAAAAATAAAAAGAGCCAAAGTTAGCCTAAATAGCTAGCATGCTGCTGAAATATTAGCTAAATTCCACATTAGCCATAAAAAAACGGAAAAATCCTATATTAGCCAAAACAGCTAGCATATAGCTGAAATATAAGCTAAACTCCAAATTAGCCCTAAAAAAACTTAAAAAAGCTTAAGTTAACCAAAATAGCTAGCATGCTGCTGAAATATTAGCTAAACTCCAAATTAGCCTTAAAAAAATGGAAAAATACTATATTAGCAAAAACAGCTAGCATATAACTGAAATATAAGCTAAACTCAAAAGTTGCCTAAAAAACGTAAAAAAGCTAAAGTTAGCCGAAATAGCTAGCATGCTGCTGAAATATTGGCTAAACTCCAAAATAGCCTAAAAAACCTTAATAAATGCCAAAATATTCCAAAAAGCTAGCAGAAGGCTATTATAACTTTCAACTTTACTACAATTTGTCTTCATACAATATAAAGTAACGACTAATCGACTATTAAATTAGTTGTCGACTATTTTAATAGTCGATTAGTCGTCGATTAGTCGACTAATCGTGGCAGCCCTAATTTAGACACATTTGAATATATCCAGTTGACAGACTAAAATGTATCAGTGAAATCATGAGATTGTTCATATCATTCAGTGTTCAACCCGGTCTCAGTGAAATGCGTCCCTATTCCACGGCTTTACACCCTCGGAATACCGTGCATAGTATACGCCAAACACGGTTTTCGTGCATATGATACGCAGTTGCAGCCCATTCAAAACAACAGGAGCGGCTTTTAGGTTTCGTTTTGATCACGTGGTCGGATGTTTAGGTTTTCTCCGGATCACGTGACTGATTCACGTGACTTTATGAGTTTCGGTCCGACGCCGTAGATCCATCTTTTTCTGGTGGAAATCCCTCAGAATAAAATATTTTGTGACTAATCTTTATTTTGGTAATATTTCTAGCGAGAATGTACCCGTTACTATCACGACATGCATTTATTTTGGACATACAGTTCGTAGTTTCTGTTTTGCTTGACTTTTCGGGCTCAAAAATCGTAAAACAGCAACGTCTGGGGTGCACGGAACAATCACGGAACCGGGCGATCAGCAGGATTTGGGACCCGACCGCATCGGTGCCGGGTCAAGGTTAGGGTTAGTGTAGGTTCGGAGAACCCGCCCGGAACCTTTTAATCGGTAGGCCCGAATGACTTATGTAAAGCTAGAACGTGATCACTGCCTGACCACTTCCGGTCCAGGAGATGGTCAAACGTGATCCCGAAACGAGGATTATCAAACTAAAATAATGTTTCTTTAATTTCTGCCTCATAAACAAACACAAATGTCGTTATTTTAAGTGACAATAACGAGGGATGCTTTCAACAAAATAAAGAAAGAAACCCAATTGGGTTTTTTTGTTCCTTTTTTATTATATTGTTAATATATTAATATTTTTAATAAAATAATATTAATTAAGTATATTATTAGTGGTAGAAGTAGCAGTATTAATTTTATTATTATTGTTGTTATTTTATTATTATCATCATTATTGCTATTATATAAAAAAAAAAAATAAAATGAATGACATAAACAAATCCAATTGATTCATATACATTGTTGATCCACAAGATCAACAGACTCCAAGTTTTAATGATTCTTGAAAGTTGAAGGGGTCAAGAGAGAATCTCATTATTCAGACATTTTTTTATTCTTTATTAAAATTCATCAATCAGACTCATCTTCAGCAATCAAATTCAGCTTACAGGATTCACACCAACATTTTTGCTGGTGATGCCATTAATATTTAATTCATAATTCTATTAAAAATTTACAGTTTTTAAAGTTTTAATAATGTAGTTCTAGTGTGTTCAATAAATGTTTATCCCGTTTGGCCCAAAAAACTAAGGCGTGTTTTGGATTTTGGCCCCTGTGCGACTGATTTTGACACCCCTGGTCTACGCCATTTCAAAAAAAGCTTTAGGATATTTGGAGAATTACCGTCAGTTTCACTAGAGATTGGGTGGGAAGCAATTTTTGGTGTGAGATAAACAGGTCGTTTTGGGGCTGACTATGTAATTGTTTTGATTTGTACATTGTACCAAATGTATGTAAAATAATATCCTAATTTATTGTGAATAGTTACTTTTAACTTCTATCATACATGTCAAAGAGATGGAGGCTTAAAATTATGTATTCTAAAATATGATATAAATGAATATGAGCTCTGGTATTGCTAATAAATTGATAATGAGCAGATGTTTTTAGAATTTTAAATTGATAAAGTTGACAGTGCTGTAAAAATTGACAAACTCATTTCTGAAACTTAATTATTTAGAACTTCAGCATTCTTGTTATGCTTGTGTTTAATGTAATTGTTGGTGAAAAGGACTTTAGACTCTGCAATAGTAACAAGTCCTAGTTTGTACATTTTAAGAAGTTCAGAGGATTGTTCCTAAACAACAATGATCACACAAGGGACGTTTGATCAGTCCTCCCTGAAACTTAGACAAGTTTTATGCAATTTACATGAATAGACATTAATTGGAGCTTCATAACTTTGTCGACTTTGCTGCTAACAGAGTAAAATTTCAACCGTCTCCTCCTAAAATGTGCAGTACATTCTGGGATGTATCATGACTTCTGCGAAGAAATATAGTCTAACTTTCCAGATTTTGAGTACATACTAAAGCTATTTCACATTTTTTAAATGTATAGATAAATTTTGAATTTTACAGAGGTCCCACACTTCAACAGTGATGTATCAATTCTAAAGAGAGCGACCCATCAGCAGGTTTTACAGGATCCACGAGCTTAACCCCATCAAGGGTTATCCAGGCTCTTTAGGGTCAGTGCTGTTTTGTTTTTTCATATATTTTTCAAATGTAATTAAGTTTATTACAAACAGCAGGTGACCTGTCCCACGAACACTCCACTACTACACAATGCATATCACTCTGTTTCCTGCGCTGCTTTGAGACTTTCAAACCACTGCCTCATGTCATCCCAACCGACAGAAGAAAGCTGAAACCAGCTAAACCCAAAGTGAAGACTGTTAGGAGATGGACGGATGAGTCCAAGATGAAAAATGCAAAGATTGGAACACCTAGATCAGTTTTTGTGAGGACATGCCTGCAGACCAAAACCTTCTGCAAATTCAACAACATCAAACAATGGTTTACAGCTGAGGCAATGCAAGGACAAGGAAGAGGCCTACAGGAGTGGGGGTCATGACCTTTAGAAATAGGTCAGGAACAAGATGAAAAAGAAGATCAAGGGAGCTAATATGACCAACACTGCAAAGATAACAGAGCAGTTTTCTGCCAACAACTGCAGTTTCTAAAGTTCTGCAGACCCTCATGAAAAGAGATTCCCACCCCACCCTGCAGAGAGCTGCCACCATAACGACTTCTATTCAGGTTCTAAAGGAACATAGCATTCCCTCCCCATCAATCTTAATCATTGACTTGTCTCAACTTCCTTCAGACTGGACATCTAACCTGGACTGAGGATCTGATGTGCATCAACAGTTTCAGAAGCAGAAGATCAGGAGGTTCCAGGACCTGATGGAGTGTCTCCATCCTGTCTGAACATTTGCTCTGACCAGCTGCCTCAAAGTTTCACCCCGTCTCTTCAACAGATCCACCATCATCCAGTTCCTAAGAAGTCCTCTCTCACATGATTAAATGACGCAGACGATAAAGTCAACACAGCTCTCCACTACATCTGACACCACCTTGACTCTGCAGGGAACTATGCATGATCCTGTTTGTGGCCTTCAGCTCTGCATTTAATACCATCATCCCAGAGCTCCTCCATCAAAACGTCACTGTGCTTTCCTCCACTTGTTAGAGCGGGAAACGGAGCGTCTTGTCTTTGGTGCAGCCAAAGCCACCAGAGCTGAACATACTTAAAACTGTAGAGATGACAGTGGACTTCAGGGAGAAGGAACACAACCCCCCCATCCCCATCCTCTTCACACAGAATAGTCCCCTCTATAGACCCATACGCGTTCTTAGAGTCCACTTTTTCGAGAGACCTTAAGTGAACCTCCCAGGTTGAGTCACTCTGGAGAAAGGCCCAGCAGAGGTTGGACTTCCGTGATAGCTTAAGAAGTGACTGAAAAAGTTTGTGTCAGGAGCTGCTGACCATCTTCTACACTGCCATAATCCATTCTGTCCGGACCACATTCATGGTGGATCTGCAAGCAGGGACTGACTGAAGAGAATCATAAGATCTACTGAGACCTGTGTTGGTTATTTTTTGTTTATTTAATTGAACCAAAAGCAAAAGAAAATCACTTCAAATCTTGATGTTATTTATCCATCTATAAACTTCATAATATTTTAAAAATTGACAAAAATACTGACACTTCTTGCAGCAATGAAAAATAAATAGTTTGGCAACTGTTTTATTCATTGTTTTTAAAAATGGTAGAAATCTAAATTTTTCTGTTATGATTTTCAGTGCTGGTTAACTTTCAATAGTGTTCCTTTTAAATTTCAAAACGATTAGATTTGGTCTAAAAACAGAAAACCAAAAAGAAAAATGTGGTATTAACACTTTCATAATATTTGAAAAATTTGATAAATAAATGTTGTTTTTTGACAGTGCCATTTGTTCTTGTTGGTTTCAAACATGATTTACTTATGTAACAAGGCCTGTCTTATTTGAATTTTTAGAACACATTCTTAAAATAGTTAATAGACTTTAATTTGTACATGTATTTTTATGAGAAACTGCAAGCTATGAAACATATCCTGTGCCTTTCTTTTAAGAATAATATATTTATATATTTACTCTTGTGCAACATTGTTTAGATGTTGTCTACTGTTATTTTTTTTCCTTTCTTTCTCCCTCTTATTCTGATTTGAGATCTTGCGTTTTTCTTTCCAGTTTTGTTTTAGCGTCCTTTGTTACCGCCATAGCAACATAAAAGCGTTCCATTACCACTATGTAGTTTGAGACACATTAAAAAAGAATGTACATTAAAAAGACTACGTCTTGAACACAAAGAAGTAAATAATGTTCAAAACAACTGTCTAATTGTCACTTGAACAGTGATCAAAAACAGCCCAAGTGTTTATACATCCTAAAATATGTTAAATTCCCTCCCAAAACCCAGGTGATGTCCTCCATATTTTGTTCTTGCCACTGAGAAGCTTGCCCTGTAAATAAACGTTACTAGTTTATGAGGCAGAAATTACAGGAACATTATTCTGATGGTTTAGAATCTGTGTTTCTGAGATCACTTATTTTCATCTGCTAGACCGGAAGAAATCAGACAGCGCTACGTTACATTTATGCTTCATCCTATGGATGATACAGTGCCACCCTCTGATATTTTATTAAACCAAGTATGCAACAGACACAAACCTGTATCAATAAAATTTTAAGAAATAATAACAATAAAAAATGTTCCCTGAATAGTGAGATTCTCTCTTGACCCCTTCAGCTTTCAAGAATCATAAAAACTTGGAGTCTGTTGATCTTATGGATCAATAATAATAATTATTTATTTATTATTGATATAATAACAACAACAACATTATTATTATTTATTAAGAATAATAACAATGATATTATTTATTATTAATACATTTTTGAATGTATTAATGAATTTATGAATCAATTGGATTTTGTTTATGTCATTCCTTTTATATATATTTTTTACATAATAACAATGATGATGATAATAATAATAATAACAACAATAATAATAAATTAATACTGCTACTTCTACTACCACTAATAATAATAAATAATTATTATTATATTAAAATATTAATATATTAACAATAATAATAAAAATGAACAGTAAAAATAACCCAATTGTGTTTTTCTTTCTTTATTTTGTCTGAAAGCATCCCTCGTTATTGTCACTTAAAATAACCGACATTTGTGTTTGTTTATGAGGCAGAAATTAAAGAAACATTATTTTATTTTGATAATCTTCGTTTCGGGATCACGTTTGACCATCTCCTGGCCGGAAGTGGTCAGGCAGTGATCACGTTCTAGCTTTACATAAGTCATTCGGGGCCGATTAAAAGGGTTCCGGGCGGGTTCTCCGAACCTACCCTAACCCTAACCTTGACCCGGTACCGATGCGGGCCGGGTCCCAAATCCTGCTGATCGCCCGGTTCCGTGATTGTTCCGTTCACCCCAGACGTTGCTGTTTTACGATTTTTGAGCCCGAAAAGTCAAGCAAAACAGACAAACTACGAACTGTATGTCCAAAATAAATGCATGTCGTGATAGTAACGGGTACATTTCTCGCTAGAAATATTACCAAAATAAAGATTAGTCCACAAAATATTTTATTCTGAGGGATTTTCCACCAGAAAAAGAGTGGATCTACGGTGCCGGACAGAAACTCAAAAGTCACGTGATCAGTCACGTGATCCAGAGAAACCTAAACATCCGACCACGTGATCAAAACGAAACCTAAAAGCCGCTCCTGTTGTTTTGAATGGGCTGCAACTGCGTATCATATGCACGCAAAAACCGTGTTTGGCGTATACTATGCACGGTATTCCGAGGGTGCAAAGTCGTGGAATAGGGACGCATTTCACTGAGACCGGGTTGCAGTGTTACATGATTCTCCAACGATTGTTCTGCTCCTCCTGGAGTGAGTTTCAGTTTGACCACTAGGTGGTGGTAGTGCTACAGGAGTACACTTTATTCCAGAAGAAGAAAGAATGAGGGAAAAGAAATGATGTTTCAGACCACAAATGGTTACTTTAAGATATTTCCTCAGAAGATTTTGGAAAATTCATATAAAGATGTTCATTTAGTCAGAATGTTTGTTTATCTCGACTGAGTGTTAGCATTAGCCGTCCTATGGGAAATCCCATTAAACTTTAGCATCCAGCTAGCAGACTTTAGTTTTATGAGATTGATCTCTACTTCAACGGCTCTAGTTTGAATTCAGAGGACAGACCCGAGGACGGGCCGGTGTAGAACGTTCTGGGTCCAGACGAACCTGTGGATCCTCTCTGAGTCAGCTTTAGTCCTCGGAGACGATAACATGCAGATGAAGATGTTTGTATTCACTCACACTGTTTGTGTTTGGTCGCAGTGGTTATGACTTCGGCTACCTGGTGAAACTCCTGACGGACGCGCGGCTTCCAGAGGAGGAACACGAATTCTTTCAGATCCTGAACTTGTTTTTTCCTGCTATTTACGATGTGAAGTATTTGATGAAGAGCTGCAAAAGTCTGAAGGTAACGCCTGTGGTTGATCCTCCTCTGCTTCCCTGAGGATGTAGCGCAGCCGGCCGCCTCACCGCGTCCCGCTTCTCCCTGCAGGGGGGGCTGCAGGAAGTGGCCGATCAGCTGGAGCTGAAGAGGATCGGCCGGCAGCACCAGGCGGGCTCCGACTCTCTGCTCACGGGCATGGCGTTCTTCAGGATGAAGGAGGTAGTTTCAGATGAAACATTCTGATAAAATCCTGCTTTTACCATAAATGTGATGAACTCTGTCCTGTTTTCCCTCTCAGCTGTTCTTCGAGGACAACATCGACGACGCCAAATACTGCGGGAGGCTGTACGGCCTCGGCTCCGGCTCCAGTCAGCCGCAGAACGGCCTCGCCGGCTCCACTGGCGAGGAGACCAACAACAAGCACTGAGCCCCAACCCCACCCAGCCCCAGTGCTTTAGAAGCCAACCTTCTTCACCACGCACCCTGGTGGGAGCCCCGCCCCCGCAGAGGCCCCGCCCCCGGACCGGCTCTTTCTTTTAGTCCCTTTTTACTTCCTTTCAGGCCAAACCTTTTTAAACGCCTCATTTGCATCATGGGACCAGCTCCTGGAGGATCTACGAACACGTTTTAGCTCGGTCCACGCCCAACGTGACCAGACTCTTCCGCTCAGCGTTTTTACATTCTGCATCGTTTTCAACAGTTGTACATTAAATTGTTTTGTATTTTCAGTGTAAACCTGCAGCGTTTGGTCCTTTTGTTCTCGTGGTCTCGTCTGAGCGCGCTCAGAAAGAACCTGTCAGAACCAGCGTCCAGAACCCAGGCAGGTTCCAGGGAAGAGCGGGAAGTTAGTGGGTCAAACAGAATAAAGACAGACAAAGCTGGTCCTCGGTTCTTACGGGTGGGAGGGGGTCCTTCATCAGAGGAAGACTACCAGTCCAAAGAAACATGGATCTGAGTTCAAGACAGCAGAACGAGATGAAGGCTGAATGACTCAGGATCAGATTCAGAGACATGATCAGAGAGATGAATGGAGGATCAGAGAGAGGAGGAGTCAGAGAGACAGAAGAGGAGGAGTCAGAGACAGAAGAGGAGGAGGAGTCAGAGACAAGAGGAGGAGTCAGAGACAGAAGAGGAGGAGTCAGAGACAGAAGAGGAGGAGTCAGAGACAAGAGGAGGAGTCAGAGGAAGACAGGAGAGAAGAGGAGGAGTCAGAGACGAACAGAGAGGGAGGAGTCAGAGACAAGAGGAGGAGTCAGAGAGACAGAAGAGGAGAGAGAGGCAAGAGGAGGAGTCAGAGAGACGGAAGAGGAGGAGTCAGAGAGACAGAAGAGGAGGAGTCAGAGGGAAAAAAGAGGAGGAGTCAGAGGGACGGAAGAGGAGGAGTCAGAGGGACAGAAGAGGAGGAGTCAGAGAGACAGAAGAGGAGGAGTCAGAGGGACGGAAGAGGAGGAGTCAGAGGGACGGAAGAGGAGGAGTCAGAGGGACGGAAGAGGAGGAGTCAGAGAGACAGAAGAGGAGGAGTCAGAGAGACAGAAGAGGAGTCAGAGACAGAAGAGGAGGAGTCAGAGGGACAGAAGAGGAGGAGTCAGAGAGACAGAAGAGGAGGAGTCAGAGAGACAGAAGAGAAGGGGACAGAGAGACGGAAGAGGAGGAGTCAGAGAGACGGAAGAGGAGGAGTCAGAGAGACAGAAGAGGAGGAGTCAGAGGGAAAAAAGAGGAGGAGTCAGAGAGACAGAAGAGGAGGAGTCAGAGGGACGGAAGAAGAGGAGTCATTGAGACAGAAGAGGAGGAGTCAGAGGGACAGAAGAGGAGGAGTCAGAGAGACAGAACAGGAGGAGTCAGAGGGACAGAAGAGGAGGAGTCAGAGGGACGGAAGAGGAGGAGTCAGAGGGACAGAAGAGGAGGAGTCAGAGAGACAGAAGAGGACTAGTCAGAGGGACAGAAGAGGAGGAGTCAGAGAGACAGAAGAGGAGGAGTCAGAAGGACAGAAGAGGAGGAGTCAGAGAGACAGAAGAGGAGGAGTCAGAGGGACAGAAGAGGAGGAGTCAGAAACAGAAGAGGAGGAGTCAGAAGGACAGAAGAGGAGGAGTCAGAGGGACAGAAGAGGAGGAGTCAGAGAGACAGAAGAGGAGGAGTCAGAGGGACAGAAGAGGAGGAGTCAGAGAGACAGAAGAGGAGGAGTCAGAGGGACAGAAGAGGAGGAGTCAGAAACAGAAGAGGAGGAATCAGAGGGACAGAAGAGGAGGAGTCAGAGGGACAGAAGAGGAGGAGTCAGAGGGACAGAAGAGGAGGAGTCAGAGAGACAGAAGAGAGGAGAGTCAGAGGGACAGAAGAGGAGGAGTCAGAGAGACAGAAGAGGAGGAGTCAGAGGGACAGAAGAGGAGGAGTCAGAAAATGAAGAGGAGGAGTCAGAAACAGAAGAGGAGGAGTCAGAGGGACAGAAGAGGAGGAGTCAGAGGGACAGAAGAGGAGGAGTCAGAAAATGAAGAGGAGGAGTCAGAAACAGAAGAGGAGGAGTCAGAGGGACAGAAGAGGAGGAGTCAGAGGGACAGAAGAGGAGGAGTCAGAAAATGAAGAGGAGGAGTCAGAAACAGAAGAGGAGGAGTCAGAGGGACAGAAGAGGAGGAGTCAGAGGGACAGAAGAGGAGGAGTCAGAGGGACAGAAGAGGAGGAGTCAGAAACAGAAGAGGAGGAGTCAGAGAGACAGAGGAGGAGGAGTCAGAAACAGAAAAGGTGGAGTCAGAGGGACAGAGAAGGAGGAGTCAGAGACAGAAGAGGAGGAGTCAGAGAGACAGAAGAGGAGGAGTCAGAGGGACAGCCGTGTTTGTCGTCTCAGATTCTGCAGACTGTTGGACTAAAACTCTCTGGTTTCTCTGAAGACTAAATGTTGAAGAAGAATCCAGGAAGTCACATTCCTGAAGAGTTCATGCTTCATCATGTAGGTCAAAGGTCAAAGGTCTCCTTCAGCAGGTTTGGTCCATTCCTCCATGCAGATCTTCTCTGCAGCTGTGATGGTTGTGGGCTCCTTCCCCTGAAACACTCCAGAACCTTCAGGTACCATTACACAGGTGCTCACTGGTTGCCACGGCGATGTGTTTACATGCTTTCAAAATCCCTCCGTTCATGGATCAGTTCATCCTGTCTTTCATAGGGATCGGTAGGGATCCCAAACCATGATGAACCCACCACCGTGCTTCATAGTAGAGATGGTTTAGCGTTCCTCCTCCAAGCGTTCAATTCTGGTCTCATCTGACCATGTGACCTTCAGTCTCCCGGTCTGAACAGAACCTCCATCACACCTTCATGCTGTTCTAGCACCACCTAGTGGTCTCCACAAAAAGTGATAAAAGCATTTTTACTTTGATGAATCACAGAAACATCTTCGTTCATATTTTGTCTTCTGTTTCTGTTTCTTTTCATCCTTTTTTCTGAACCACTTTCATAAACATTTTATTTTCAACCTTAAAACCAGTAATAAAAGCAGCTTGAGGACGATCTCAGGTTCTTTTATTCATCCAAACTGTACAGGTGATCATGTGACGAGGCGGCGAGACGCCTTCAGGACGGAGGGACTCTTCCCGTCTTTCTGCAGCAGATCTTCGGCTTTCTGTCGCAGCGACGCCGACACGGCGCCCGAGCACCGGCTGAGGTGCAGCAGCACCAGGCAACACTCCAGGACGTCCGGGTGAGGAAACGCCTGCAGACCAGAGGGCGGGGTTACAGATCAGCGCAGAGGAAAGGGTTCGGGTGAGGAGAGGCGGGGCCGACCTTCAGGGAGGCGGGCAGGAGGAGCAGCTCCTGCTGGAGTTTGGACATGCTGGAGGACAGAGTCAGGAGCGTGTCCGGATCCTCGGAGCTGGAACACAGGACAGACGTGAACACCAGCGTCGTCACGGCAACGTGCTCCCCGCCAGAACCCCGACCTGTGCTCTGCGGGGTTCTGGTGGAGCCCGCCTCCGTCAGAACCCTGCGCTCGGTTGTGCCGCAGCACCATGGCGGCCAGCCGCTCCTGGACCTCCCGCACCGCCCTCTGCACGCTCTGGCAGGCGGCGTGCGGCTCGGACAGCAGCGCGCCGAAGTCCTCCTCTTCCAGCTCCGCCCCCTCCGCGGCGCTCCTCCACCAGCGCTCGTACAGGCGGTGGTAGCAGACGAAGGCCTGCAGGCTGCGGAGCGCGGCGCTCGCCTCGCCGTCCGGCGCCTTCAGGGTTTTTGGACGTTTTCTGGAGAGAACGCCGACGTCTCCTGAACCACAGAATCCGGTTTAGAAACTGGGACTTCAGAACCGCTCCTCTGATCCGTGGAGGTGTGCTGGACCTTCAGGGAACATCAGCCTGCAGATCTCGGCGGAGGCGCAGAAGAGCCCGGCGTCCCGGATCCAGGCCGCCGCCCACCACAGCTCCGCCAGCAGCAGCGCGTCGTCGTCCAGGATCCAGCCCAGCACGCCGCGGCTCAGGTGGAGCGCCGCCTGCAGCAGCACCTGCAGCGAGGAGCAGCTTCCGGTCGGGCTGACGTCTTCCTGCGGGCGTGGCCGTGTGCGGGGGCGTACCTGTTTCAGGGGGGCGCTGGCGCTGGGGGCGGGGCTCTCCACAGACCGCAGCTCCTGCAGCAGATTCTCCGCTCTGCCGTCTTCTGATGCCGAAACGCCAAACTCCTCCTCCCACACGTCTCTCACCCAGTCCTGGATGGTGCTGGGAGGTTTCCCTGGCTCCGCCCACTTGTGGGTGGAGCTGCCGGAGGCTGCAGGGATGACCCCGGCGCCCTGCAGCGCTGCGGTCAGCAGTTCGGCCGCGCAGAGATGCAGCCTGTGGACCTGCAGAGGGTCAACATGTGGGTGAGAGGACGCCGTCCCGGTCCGACGGGTCAGGGCGGCGGCGGTACCGACCAGAAGGTTATCCTGACCGCTCAGAACCTCCTGCGCCGCCAGCCAATCCTGAGCAGCCGCCAAATCTTTGGCGCATCGAAGCGCCAGCGTCTGAGCCAGAGCCGCCTCCCCCGAGATCCTGGCCACGCCGGCCGCCGTCCTCAACGACGCCACGTCGTTCTTCTTGGCGATGACTTTGGCGGCGTCGAACCCGGAGCCGGCGGCGAGGTGACTGAAAGAAGCAGGTCAGACGGTTCAGGTCGCAGGCCGGCGCCGCTCCGTGACCGCAGTCTTCGGGTCAGACCATTTCGCCGCCGCAGACAGATGGCCGTCCTTCTCCAGAACCGCCGCCCAGCCGGCGTACAGCTCCTTCAGGACCGGGTCGTCCGGCGCCAGCCGCGCTTTGGCCAGAGCGACGGCCTCCCTGCAAACACAGCGCCGGTCGGTCAGGTGCGGCGGTGCGCGGCGGACCCGCAGACGGACGGGACGGCGGACCTGAAGAGCCTGTGGGTCCGCAGCAGCTCCACGGCGGCGTCCACTCTGTGGACGGACAGCAGGTGAGACGCCGCCTTCAGGTACTGCTCCTGCAGGACCAGCTGCCGGACGTAGGCCTCCACGGCGCCGCTCCAGGCGGCGAAACCGGCTGCAGGGGGAACGCCACAGACTGAGAATGTACCCGCGGCGGCGTCCTGCACGCGGCGGCGTCCTGCACGCGGCGGCGTCCTGCACGCGGCGGCGTCCGGCACGCGGCGGCGTCCTGCACGCGGCGGCGTCCTGCACGCGGCGGCGTCCTGCACGCGGACTCGAACCCGCATCCTTACCCATCGGAGCCACGGACAGCAGGTGGTCGTTCAGCTCTCCTCTCTCCGTCGCCAGCTGCAGCGCCCCCTGCAGGTCGCCGCTCCACAGCCGCAGGTACACCACCGAGTCGAAGTGCCCCGCCTCCACGTGACCTTCCTCTGAGGGTCGACAGGAAGCTGAGCGTCACGCTGAAACACCTGAAGCTGGGAGGGGCGGCGACCGACCTTCAGCCTGCAGCATGAGGTGCAGAGCGCGGCGGTCTGAGAACAGCCCCAGGTGGACGTGGTCGCCCCGACCCGGGCTGCAGCCAGCAGGGGGCGCTGAAACACAACGAAGTCAGCCTCAGGTGAACGAGAGAACACCTGAAACTGTAGACACAAGAAATCACAGGATCTCATTTGATCTTTGGAGATCACCTGAGCAGATTTCCTCTCACCTGAACAGATTTCCTCTCACCTGAGCAGGTTTCTCCTCACCTGAGCACATTTCTCCTCACCTGAACACATTTCCTCTCACCTGAACACATTTCCTCTCACCTGAACAGATTTCCCCTCACCTGAACACATTTCCTCTCACCTGAGCACATTTCCTCTCACCTGAACAGATTTCCTCTCACCTGAACACATTTCCTCTCACCTGAACACATTTCCTCTCACCTGAGCAGGTTTCTCCTCACCTGAGCAGATTTCCTCTCACCTGAACAGATTTCCTCTCACCTGAGCAGGTTTCTCCTCACCTGAGTGCTGCACGGCGGCCAGAGTGACACAGTCCTGCAGCAGCTCCTCTCGGGGCCGGTGGTCCATGGACGTGCTGACCGGCAGCATGGAGCGAGGTTTCTTCTTCTTCAGGAGGCTCGGGTCTGACGGCGAGCAGAAACGGCGAGTTCAGAAGTGGGCGTGACCACAGAAAAGGTGGTTTCAGCCCCACACCTACCTGGAGGCTTGTCTTTACTTTTGGCAGCAGACGAGGATTTCTTCTGGATCTCTGAAGACGCTGGAAACACCAGAGGAGTGAGATGGAGGTGTGACCTGAACCCTTCCAGCCTCAGACGCTCCTTCACCTCCTGGAGGATCCGTGCTGCTCGTGGACCGCGCCTCCTCCTCCTCCTCCTCCTCAGACTGCTCCGCCGACCTCTTCTCTCCGTCTCCGTTCATCTTCGGTGCCGCGTCTCCTCCGGGTCCCGCCGCGCTCCGGTTCTTCTTCTTCTGCTTGGAGCCGGACTTCTTCTTGTCCTGGAGCGTGCTCATCTTCTTACCTGGAGGACGCGTCTCAGGTGAGAACAGGACCACCTGCAGGACGTCCCGGCACAGCGGAGCTTCACCTTTCGGCGGGTTGGAGAACTCCTGCCGGGAGACCTTCCACTCCTGCACGGTGAAGTCCTTCCCTCCGGTCCACACCACGTCGGGATCCACGGGAGACCAGTCCACGCACAGCAGGTACCCCACGTGACCCCGATAGTTGGAGACGGGGGCTTCCTCCAGGACGTCCCACACCTGAAACAAGCCCCGCCCATCAGACCTCAGAGCAGCACGGCGGCTTCACCCGTGCGCGGCGGCAGACCTGAGCCGTGCCGTCATACGAGGCCGTGACCAGCCGGGCGCTGTGATGCGGACTCCACGCCATCCCGGTGATCTTCGCCGTGTGACCGCACAGCCGCCGAAACGGTTCAGTCAGGACGACCGGAGTCTCTGGAGGGTTCTCTGGGACGGGACGGGACGGAGGGGTGGAGTGAGTGAAGGTACATCCATCCATCATCCATCCATCCATCATCCATCCATCATCCATCCATCATCCATCATCCATCAATCATCCATCCATCCATCCATTCATTCATCCATCCATCATCCATCCATCCATCATCCATCCATCCATCCATCCATCCATTCATCCATCATCCATCCATCATCCATCCATCCATCCATTCATCCATCCATCATCCATCCATCCATCCATCCATCATCCATCCATCATCCATCATCCATCAATCATCCATCCATCCGTCATCCATCCATCCATCCATCCATCATCCATCCATTCATTCATCCATCCATCCATTCATCATCCATCCATCATCCATCCATCATCCATCCATCATCCATCCATCATCCATCCATCATCCATCCATCCGTCATCCATCCTCCATCCATCCATCATCCATCCATCCATCCATCCATCATCCATCATCCATCATCCATCCATCATCCATCCCTCATCATCCATCCATCATCCATCATCCATCCATCATCCATCCATCCACCTCTCATCCTCATCCATCCATCCATCCATCATCCATCCATCCATCCATCCATCCATCCATCCATCCATCATCCATCCATCATCCATCCATCATCCATCATCCATCCATCATCCATCCATCATCCATCCATCATCCATCCATCCATCCGTCATCCATCCTCCATCCATCCATCATCCATCCATCCATCCATCCATCCATCCATCCATCCGTCATCCATCCATCCATCCATCCTCCATCCATCCATCATCCATCCATCCATCATCCATCCATTCATCCATCCATCCATCATCCATCCATCCATCCATTCATCATCCATCCATTCATCCATCCATCCATCATCCATCCTCATACCTATAACAGAGCAGAGGTCGTGCACGTAGACGATGGCGTTGCTGGAGCCTGAGGCCAGTAGGGCGTGCAGCTGGGGGGCGGAGCCGTGCTGGTGGTGCCATCGCAGTGAGTTGATGATCTTGTGGTGCTGCTGGATGCTGCACAGCAGCTTCAGGTCAGGAGCACGGTAAACATCAATGGACCTGATGAAAGACGTGAGAGGGTGAAGAAAGAGGAAAACAGGCAGACAGAAGCTCCGCCCCCTTTGCGTCACATGTTTCTCCCTTAAATGAACCCAGTTCTGGTTCTGCTCAGAGGCTGCAGTCTGGTTGGTGTTTTTAGGCCCCCTCAGAGAACGCACCCGTCCTCGTTACCGACGGCAACGACTGTCCCATCCGGCTTCCAGCTGAGGTCGGTGTGTGGAGACAGCTTGTGCTGTTGGAGACAAAGGTCAGCGTCAGGGTCGGGTCGGGTCGGGTCAGACGGTTTCAGCCGACCATCCCGACCCAACAAGCTTCAAACCCCATTCTTATGTTTACAAACACGGCGCTTCAGCTCTCCCCGTTGATCGGATCGCCGCGTCCCACCTTGATGTTGTTGGTGTCTTTGATGAGCTGGTCGATGTCCGAGGCCTCGCCGCTCATCATCGCCGCGTCGTGCTGCAGGATCACGCCTTCGCCAGCGCAGCTGTACAAGCTGAAGCTCTGCTTTCCACCGGAACCTGAACGTCTCACATGGTTACATCAGAACTGAAGCTCCACCTGAGACTGCAGGACAGACACTCACCAAAGGACAGGGGGGGCACGGCCGGCCCCCAGGCCAGCGTGTACACCGTCTTCCTGTGGTAGGAGCTGGATATCTGAGGAGGCCTGAGAGGAGGAGGAGCAGAACCGTCAGGAAAACCCCTCCTGGAAGGAGACGCGTGGACACAGACGAGCTTCATGGTTCTGGGTCGACCTTTGACCTGGTTCCCTTCAACGGTTCTCTAAACGCTCGCCAGGTGTTCGTCGCCTTCTTCAGGAAAATGAAAGTAAACCTTCAGCAGGTGTCTGAGTGAAGCTCCTCCTCCTCAGCAGGTAACTACACCTGCTGAGGAGGAGTTTGAGTCCTCCTGATCTGTAGAAGCTCAGACACTTCTGCTGGAGTTCTCCACAGACATGTGTTAGGGTCAGACGGTTCCTTTCAGGGAGAGCAAAGACTGCTGGGAAAAAAACTTCCCCCACAAATCCTGAAGCTTTTAAACTCAGTCAGAACGTTAGAATTAGCAGACATCTGACCTTTGACCTTCAGGAGGTGAGAAACTGTTCTGAGACCACAAACCAGACATCTATCCAGGAGTCGGAAACTTCTGCGTCAGAAACTCTGAAGCTTCTGTTTCAGGAACTCTGAAGCTTCTGCTTCAGAAACTGAAGCTTCTGCTTCAGAAACTCTGAAACTTCTGCGTCAGAAACTCTGAAGCTTCTGTTTCAGGAACTCTGAAACTTCTGCTTCAGAAACTGAAGCTTCTGCTTCAGGAACTCTGAAGCTTCTGCTTCAGAAACTGAAGCTTCTGTTTCAGAAACTGAAACTTCTGTTTCAGGATTTCTGAAGCTTCTGTTTCAGGAACTCTGAAGCTTCTGTTTCAGAAACTGAAGCTTCTGTTTCAGGAACTCTGAAGCTTCTGTTTCAGAAACTGAAGCTTCTGTTTCAGGAACTCTGAAACTTCTGCTTCAGAAACTGAAGCTTCTGTTTCAGGAACTCTGAAGCTTCTGTTTCAGGAACTCTGAAACTTCTGCTTCAGAAACTCTGAAGCTTCTGTTTCAGGAACTCTGAAACTTCTGCTTCAGGAACTCTGAAACTTCTGCTTCAGAAACTCTGAAACTTCTGTTTCAGAAACTCTGAAGCTTCTGCTTCAGGAACTCTGAAGCTTCTGCTTCAGAAACTCTGAAGCTTCTGCTTCAGGAACTCTGAAACTTCTGTTTCAGGAACTCTGAAACTTCTGCTTCAGAAACTCTGAAACTTCTGCTTCAGAAACTCTGAAGCTTCTGTTTCAGGAACTCTGAAGCTTCTGCTTCAGGAACTCTGAAGCTTCTGTTTCAGGAACTCTGAAGCTTCTGCTTCAGGAACTCTGAAGCTTCTGCTTCAGGAACTCTGAAGCAGAAGTTTCAGGAACTCTGAAGCTTCTGCTTCAGGAACTCTGAAACTTCTGTTTCAGGAACTCTGAAGCTTCTGCTTCAGGAACTCTGAAGCAGAAGTTTCAGGAACTCTGAAGCTTCTGCTTCAGGAAACTCTGAAGCTTCTGCTTCAGGAACTCTGAAACGTCTGTTTCAGGAACTCTGAAGCTTCTGCTTCAGGAACTCTGAAGCAGAAGTTTCAGGAACTCTGAAGCTTCTGCTTCAGGAACTCTGAAACTTCTGTTTCAGGAACTCTGAAGCTTCTGCTTCAGGAACTCTGAAACTTCTGTTTCAGGAACTCTGAAGCTTCTGCTTCAGGAAATCTGAAGCAGAAGTTTCAGGAACTCTGAAACTTCTGTTTCAGGAACTCTGAAGCTTCTGCTTCAGGAACTCTGAAGCAGAAGTTTCAGGAACTCAGGAACTCTGAAACTTCTGCTTCAGGAACTCTGAAACTTCTGCTTCAGGAACTCTGAAACTTCTGCTTCAGAAACTCTGAAACTTCTGCTTCAGAAACTCTGAAACTTCTGCTTCAGAAACTCTGAAGCTTCTGTTTCAGGAACTCTGAAGCTTCTGCTTCAGGACTCTGAAGCTTCTGTTTCAGGAACTCTGAAGCTTCTGCTTCAGGAACTCTGAAGCAGAAGTTTCAGGAACTCTGAAGCTTCTGCTTCAGGAACTCTGAAACTTCTGTTTCAGGAACTCTGAAGCTTCTGCTTCAGGAACTCTGAAGCAGAAGTTTCAGGAACTCTGAAGCTTCTGCTTCAGGAACTCTGAAACTTCTGTTTCAGGAACTCTGAAGCTTCTGCTTCAGGAACTCTGAAACTTCTGTTTCAGGAACTCTGAAGCTTCTGTTTCAGGAACTCTGAAGCAGAAGTTTCAGGAACTCTGAAGCAGAAGTTTCAGGAACTCTGAAACTTCTGTTCAGGAACTCTGAAGCAGAAGTTTCAGGAACTCAGAGAACTCTGAAACTTCTGTTTCAGGAACTCTGAAACTTCTGCTTCAGGAACTCTGAAACTTCTTTTTCAGGAACTCTGAAGCTTTCTGCTTCAGAAACTCAAACTTCTCGTTCAGGAACTCTGAAGCTTCTGCTTCAGGAACTCTGAAACTTTCTGCTTCAGGAACTCTGAAAACTTCTGCTTCAGGAACTCTGAAGCTTCTGCTTCAGGAACTCTGAAACTTCTGCTTCAGAACTCTGAAACTTCTTGCTTCAGGACAGGAACTCTGAAGCTTCTGTCACTTCTTCAGCTGAAGCAGCAGGAGGAAACCAGCAGGAACTCACTTGCTTGAGAAGACGTCGTAGATTCCAACTTTCCCGTCTTCGGTTCCGAAGGACAGGCTTCCTTCCTTGTGGGGGTGCCAGGCCAGCTGCAGCACAAACAGAGACGGCCTTTACCTGCGCAGGTTTGACAGGTGAGCTGCAGCTCTGGATTCAGGGCGGAGCAGATCACCTGGACTCCGCCCCACAAACCGACAGACGATTTCACACCAGATGAGTTTCAGGAGACGTTCACTTCTGCATTGGAAGCTGCTGGTGGTTCTGGAGGTTCTGTTCAGTGATAGAACCTTCAGAAGCTCCACCTCCTGCTTCATCAGAACGCTGACTCACAGAAACTCCTCAGAACCCACTTCCTGTTTTCAGGTAAGGGTTTGGACGGTCTGACCCGCAGGTGTTCCTGTGAGGAACCTGCGGGTCAATCTCCTCAGAACCAACCTTCTCCAGCAGCTTCATGCTGTAACAGCTGAATGAACTAAAGAGAAAGTTCTGGAGAAGTTCTGGTTCTGTTTGATGACCTGAAACCGGATCTCTGACAGGTGTCACAAACACCTGAAGATCTACCGCCTCCAGAGGTTCTGCCACATTCGGACCTCTGGAGCTCCAGTTCCTGGACACAAACAGACTGACAGTGCACCCCCACACGGACCCCCGCCTCCAGAAAGCTCTTTACCGCCGTCACTTTGGACTTGATGCTTGCCAGAAGGTCCGGATGTCGTACTGGTTCTGGCAGCTCAGAGTGTTCCACCCCGGATCATGTTGTCGCCAGACGCCCAGCGCGCCAGACAGCCCGCCCCCACGGGGAGAAGGTCAGGGAGTTCACGGCGCCCCCAGGGAGAAGAGGGTCCAACAGCAGCTGAGGGTCTTCAGGTCCCAACATTTGATCTGGGGGGAACAGAAGTCTGAGCGGAGAACTCGAGAAGACGATTCATTCATGAGGTTCTGATCCGATCCGAGAGCTGCTCGGAGGTCAGGGAGCAGCTTCAGACTGGAACTGAAGAGAACCGTCCGGGTTCTGGACTCGCCTCCCGGTCCATGGAGGTGCTGAGGAGCAGCTCCCCGCCGTCCTGCGGGCGCAGCGAGCTGGTGTTGAAGACGATCCGGTTGTGGTTCTGACCCTCTGCGGAGGATCCGAACAGAGTCCAGCGCTGCTTCCCGCCTCTGGTCAGGTCCCACAGCAGCAGCTCCCCGCTGGGGGGACACGGAGCAGAATGAAGGTCCGATCGGGCTCTGAGCGGAACCGCCGGCTCTACCTGAAGCAGCTGGACACCAGCTCGGTGGGCCGGCCCGGGGGCCAGTGGACGCTGAGCCAGAGGCGCTCTTTGACCCCGGGGTCGACGGCGGAGGCTCTCCTCTTCAGGAACGGCAGCTTCAGGGTCATGACTCCTGCAGGAGGAGAGCGGCGTGAACACCAGCGCCACCCGAGAGGCGGATCCAGCAGAGGAGCCCCGCCCCTCACCTTTGCCCTTGGTGGTGCTCCAGATCCTGACCGTCTGGTCTTTGCTCCCCGAGGCCAGGTAGCAGCCGCGCTCTCCTGCGGACGCCGCGTCGGCTGCAGAACCACACAAACCGTTAGAGACGCTGCGCCGCGGCCCGCGGCCCCAACCCGCCTCGTCCCGCAGAACCTGGCTCGTCCTCGGCTCGGCCGTACAGCGCCGGCTCCCCCGTCACGGGCGACCACGCCAGCGAGTGGATTTCGTTGTCGTGTCCGCGGAGGCGGTGCGTCACCTCCCCCTTCTTGCTGACATCCACCAGAACGATCACGCCGTCTTTGTACCTGCAGAACATGAAATCACTCGCCGACTTCCTCACAGACGCCCTCGATGAGTCCGGACGGTCACGTGACCTCTCCTACCCGACGGCCACGCAGCTCCAGGTGTGAGGCGAGCAGGTGAGGCAGACGATGGTCCTGGGCTCAGGGAAGAAGCTGGCGGCGTCCCCGGTGTGGAACCAGTGGCACACCACCACTCCCTTCTCGTCCCCCGACACCACCAGGTCCCTGTCCACCGGAGACCAGTGCAGCGCCGAGACCGGGTTCTGTGAGGAGAACCGGGCTTCAGCGAGGACCGCACAAACCCCGGCGGAGCCTGTGGGCGGGGCCGAGCGGAGCGAGACCTCACCTGATGAACCCGCTGCTCGCGGATCGGCGTCCTGCTGTTCGAGTCCCAGAAGCGGACGCTGCCGTCGGTGGAGGAGCTGACGCAGACGTGGTTCTGACCCGCGTGCTGGCAGAAGGAGAAGCCCGACACCAGGTCCGCATGGCCCACCAGCTGCCCTGCAGAACCCACACACACACACACACAGCTCCACAGTCGGATCCGCCCAAAGAAAACAACAGCGGGCGGGAACGGGGGAGGAGGAGGAGCAGAGATGAAGATGCTCGGGGAGAGACCAGGATCTGATCTGATCCACCAGGATCTGATCTGATCCACCAGGATCTGATCTGATCCACCAGGAACTCATCTGATCCACCAGGATCTGATCCACCAGGATCTGATCTGATCCAGCAGAAGCAGGTGGAGATGTTTGAGAGGAGGAGCAGAGATGAAGATGCTCGGGGAGAGACCAGGATCTGATCTGATCCACCAGGATCTGATCCACCAGGATCCTGAGGATCAGATCCTGGTGGATGTTCTGGAAACAGGTGGAGATGTTTGAGAGGAGGAGCAGAGATGAAGCTGGGGTCAAGAGGAAGATGAAGGTGAGGTCAAGAGGAAGATGAAGGTGGGTCAAGAGGAAGATGAAGGTGGGTCAAGAGGAAGATGAAGGTGGGTCAAGAGGAAGATGAAGGTGGGTCAAGAGGAAGATGAAGGTGGGTCAAGAGGAAGATGAAGGTGGGTCAAGAGGATGATGAAGCTGGGGTCAAGAGGAGGATGAAGGTGGGGTTAAGAGGAGGATGAAGGTGGGGTCAAGAGGAAGATGAAGGTGGGTCAAGAGGAGGATGAAGGTGGGTCAAGAGGATGATGAAGGTGGGTCAAGAGGAAGATGAAGGTGGGGTCAAGAGGAAGATGAAGGTGGGTCAAGAGGAAGATGAAGGTGGGTCAAGAGGAAGATGAAGGTGGGGTCAAGAGGAAGATGAAGGTGGGGTCAAGAGGAAGATGAAGGTGGGTCAAGAGGATGATGAAGGTGGGGTTAGGTGGAGGATGAAGGTGGGTCAAGAGGAGGATGAAGGTGGGTCAAGAGGAAGATGAAGGTGGGGTTAGGTGGAGGATGAAGGTGGGTCAAGAGGAAGATGAAGGTGGGTCAAGAGGAAGATGAAGGTGGGGTCAAGAGGAGGATGAAGGTGGGTCAAGAGGAAGATGAAGGTGGGGTTAGGTGGAGGATGAAGGTGGGTCAAGAGGAAGATGAAGGTGGGTCAAGAGGAAGATGAAGGTGGGGTCAAGAGGAAGATGAAGGTGGGTCAAGAGGAGGATGAAGGTGGGTCAAGAGGATGATGAAGGTGGGTCAAGAGGAAGATGAAGGTGGGGTCAAGAGGAAGATGAAGGTGGGTCAAGAGGAAGATGAAGGTGGGTCAAGAGGAAGATGAAGGTGGGGGTCAAGAGGAAGATGAAGGTGGGGTCAAGAGGAAGATGAAGGTGGGTCAAGAGGATGATGAAGGTGGGGTTAGGTGGAGGATGAAGGTGGGTCAAGAGGAGGATGAAGGTGGGTCAAGAGGAAGATGAAGGTGGGTTAGGTGGAGGATGAAGGTGGGTCAAGAGGAAGATGAAGGTGGGTCAAGAGGAAGATGAAGGTGGGGTCAAGAGGAGGATGAAGGTGGGTCAAGAGGAAGATGAAGGTGGGGTTAGGTGGAGGATGAAGGTGGGTCAAGAGGAAGATGAAGGTGGGTCAAGAGGAAGATGAAGGTGGGGTCAAGAGGAAGATGAAGGTGGGGTCAAGAGGAAGATGAAGGTGGGTCAAGAGGATGATGAAGGTGGGGTTAGGTGGAGGATGAAGGTGGGGTCAAGAGGAGGATGAAGGTGGGTCAAGAGGAAGATGAAGGTGGGGTTAGGTGGAGGATGAAGGTGGGTCAAGAGGAAGATGAAGGTGGGTCAAGAGGAAGATGAAGGTGGGTCAAGAGGAGGATGAAGGTGGGGTCAAGAGGAAGATGAAGGTGGGTCAAGAGGATGATGAAGGTGAGGTCAAGAGGAAGATGAAGGTGGGGTTAGGTGGAGGCTGTGGTGACCCCTGAAAGCAGGTGAGGAACAGGCTCCATCCTTTCCTGTTCGTCTGTTTCAGCCTCGTTTTCCCGCCTCTTCCATGAAAGGTAACCCTCTCACCTGTGACCCGGCACGCGGATGCGCTCACGTCAATCAAATAAACCACATTTCTGGCTCCGACCCCCAACACGCCGCTGCTGCTGACGTCACTGCACCGCGAGCAGTACCAGTTCGGCGAGGCGGGCAGAGACCTGTCGGTCATGATGCCCCAAAAGTCCACAGAAGTTCCGTTCTGCTGCCCTGAGTTTAAAATCGAGCTCCTCACGTGTCGCCGTAACAACAAGCAGCCGTACGGCCCCTCTGCTGTCGTAAATCTCACTGGTGGTGAGTACGGAAGCCTTACTGGTTCAAAGTGTTGAGATTTTGCTCGTTTAAACCCTTAATTACACAATATTTGTTATAGTTTTTTATTGAGTATATTAATTTAAAATAATTTGGCAAAAAGTTAAAAAGAAATTAGAGCCTCAAATATTCTTTTAATCTTTATATTTTCACCAGAGTGTTTACGACAGTCGGGTACAGAATACGGCACATCCAGAATCCATCATGGCGGCGGGAGGGACTGGATCTGGTGAGGAAGGACATTAAAACAGCATTTCAAGATCTAAATACAGATGAAAGGTCTGAGGTTTGACCTTCTCTCAATCTCCGTTCAGGTTTCGTCTTTGTCAGAAACGTTTTGGGACTCTTTCGACATTCAAGGTGAGGACAAACACTCTGAAGCGCGTTCTTTTCTGTCTTTATTTAAGAACAACCTTTATTGAACATTTTGATAGACAGGAAAATAGATTGAAATAAGAAATATAAACCAAAAACAGGGATGAAGCCAGGTGGAAACATCATGAACGGCATCACAGCAGCAGACAGAATGATGGAACTCTGTTGATGACGCTAAGAAACGAAATGAGGTTTTGTCATTTTAAAGGCTAATTTTCTACTTTTATCAGAAAAAAACTGTACAAGTATCCATGAAAACAGGAAAAATAACTAAAGAGGAGAAGTTGTTCTAGTTTAACAATCTGGGATGAAGAGTAGATGAAATCCTCCGTGAGGATTAGATTCATTTGTTCTAAACGTTTTACAGTCAAACTTCTTTGTGTTTGGTTGTTAAAACAGACTTGTAATGGTAACGATGGTGTGATCTTCCTCCTCAGCAGGCCGGCGGTTCTGACCCGTCCTCAGCAGCTCTCATGGCTCCACTGCAGCTCCTCTCTGAGCACCAAGAACTGGGAGAAGAAGAACCGGCAGGTGTTTCCTCCTCAGCTGCCAGGAGAAGCTCGCAGGCCGGCGGTGAGTGGGTCCGCGTGCTGCTGGAGGAGGAGGTCCGGTTCTGCTTCATCACGGCGGTTTGGTTCTGTCTGCAGGAGGTCCACCACTGCAGGAGGCAGATCAAATACAGCAAAGACAAGATGTGGTACCTGGCTAAGCTGGTGAGTCTGCAGAAAACGGAGCTGAAAGATGTGAAAGTTCTACTCGGACTGAAACACTGTCAGAACTTTGGATCAAATTAGTGAAACTTGATTGTTCTGAAGAAATCTGACCTTCAGGACTCCGCCTCCTCCTCTGAAAAGAGTTAGCTTCACGATCCTCAGACTTCAGAACAAACTCAGGACTCCTCCCTCTGACTCCTCTGTTCACCTATGAAGACTGAAGGTGGTGGGGGCGTGGTCAGCCTGTCAGTCAAACATGATTCTGCCTCTTTGTCCTCTTCATCTGAAGCTGAGGTCAGAGGTCATGCTACTCTAACCTGCTGCAGTTTCTGAAGAGACTGAACTGCTTTGATTCAAATCCAGAACGTTGATCTTTCCAAGCTTTTGCTGTAGGATCCATCTGGATCATGTGATCATCAGAGTGCATCACGTGATCTGCAGGAGAGCGACCAGCAGTCACATGGTCAACCTCACATGTTGTCACACTGCAGGAGAATGTCAGAACATCAGGTTTGTGTTTGAGAGAAAATCTGACCTTTGACTCCGTTATCCGGATCTCTGTGGCGTCCTCAGATCCGCGGCATGAGCATCGACCAGGCGGTCGCCCAGCTGGACTTCAACGACAAGAAAGGAGCCAAAATCATGAAAGAGGTTTGGAGCTTCAGGCTGAAGGGAGTCTGTCAGTCACGTGCACGTGTGGATGAGTCTTTGTTCCTGTCCAGGTTCTCCTTGAGGCTCAGGAGATGGCCGTGAAGACTCATAACGTGGAGTACAAGTCCAACCTGCATGTGGGTGAGTGAAACATCTGAGACCACTGGACCCTCATACCTGCAGGGGGCGGGGTCAAGCTGCTCCTCAATCCTGTGCTCCGAATGAAGGCCTCCAGCTGGTTCTGTCTGGTTCTGTCTGGTTCTGTCCGTCTGGTTCCGTCTGGTTCTGTCCGTCTGGTTCTGGTCTGTCTGGTTCCGTCTGGTTCTGTCTGGTTCTGTCTGTCTGGTTCCGTCTGATTCTGTCCGTCTGGTTCTGTCTGTCTGGTTCCGTCTGGTTCTGTCTGTCTGGTTCTGTCTGGTTCTGTCTGTCTGGTTCCGTCTGGTTCCGTCTGATTCTGTCCGTCTGGTTCCGTCTGATTCTGTCCGTCTGGTTCTGTCTGTCTGGTTCCGTCTGGTTCTGTCTGTCTGGTTCTGTCCGTCTGGTTCCGTCTGATTCTGTCCGTCTGATTCTGTCCGTCTGGTTCTGTCTGTCTGGTTCTGTCTGGTTCCGTCTGGTTCTGTCTGTCTGGTTCCGTCTGATTCTGTCCGTCTGGTTCCGTCTGATTCTGTCCGTCTGGTTCCGTCTGATTCTGTCCGTCTGATTCTGTCCGTCTGGTTCTGTCTGTCTGGTTCCGTCTGGTTCTGTCCGTCTGGTTCTGTCCGTCTGGTTCCGTCTGATTCTGTCCGTCTGATTCTGTCCGTCTGGTTCTGTCTGTCTGGTTCCGTCTGGTTCTGTCCGTCTGGTTCCGTCTGGTTCCGTCTGATTCTGTCCGTCTGGTTCCGTCTGATTCTGTCCGTCTGATTCTGTCCGTCTGATTCTGTCCGTCTGATTCTGTCCGTCTGATTCTGTCCGTCTGGTTCTGTCCGTCTGGTTCCGTCTGGTTCCGTCTGATTCTGTCCGTCTGGTTCTGTCTGTCTGGTTCCGTCTGATTCTGTCCGTCTGGTTCCGTCTGATTCTGTCCATCTGGTTCTGTCCGTCTGGTTCCGTCTGGTTCTGTCCGTCTGGTTCTGTCTGTCTGGTTCCGTCTGGTTCTGTCTGGTTCTGTCTGTCTGGTTCCGTCTGATTCTGTCCGTCTGGTTCCGTCTGATTCTGTCCGTCTGGTTCTGTCTGTCTGGTTCCGTCTGGTTCTGTCTGTCTGGTTCCGTCTGATTCTGTCCGTCTGGTTCTGTCTGTCTGGTTCCGTCTGGTTCTGTCTGTCTGGTTCTGTCTGGTTCTGTCTGTCTGGTTCCGTCTGGTTCCGTCTGATTCTGTCCGTCTGGTTCCGTCTGATTCTGTCCGTCTGGTTCTGTCTGTCTGGTTCCGTCTGGTTCTGTCTGTCTGGTTCCGTCTGATTCTGTCCGTCTGGTTCCGTCTGATTCTGTCCGTCTGGTTCTGTCTGTCTGGTTCCGTCTGGTTCTGTCCGTCTGGTTCCGTCTGATTCTGTCCGTCTGGTTCTGTCTGTCTGGTTCCGTCTGGTTCTGTCCGTCTGGTTCTGTCCGTCTGGTTCCGTCTGATTCTGTCCGTCTGATTCTGTCCGTCTGGTTCTGTCTGTCTGGTTCCGTCTGGTTCCGTCTGGTTCCGTCTGATTCTGTCCGTCTGATTCTGTCCGTCTGGTTCTGTCTGTCTGGTTCCGTCTGATTCTGTCCGTCTGGTTCCGTCTGATTCTGTCCATCTGGTTCTGTCCGTCTGGTTCCGTCTGGTTCCGTCTGATTCTGTCCGTCTGGTTCTGTCCGTCTGGTTCCGTCTGATTCTGTCCGTCTGGTTCCGTCTGATTCTGTCCATCTGGTTCTGTCCGTCTGGTTCCGTCTGGTTCTGTCTGGTTCCGTCTGGTTCCGTCTGGTTCCGTCTGGTTCTGTCCGTCTGGTTCCGTCTGATTCTGTCCGTCTGGTTCTGTCCGTCTGGTTCCGTCTGGTTCCGTCTGATTCTGTCCGTCTGGTTCTGTCCGTCTGGTTCCGTCTGATTCTGTCCGTCTGGTTCTGTCCGTCTGGTTCCGTCTGATTCTGTCCGTCTGGTTCTGTCCGTCTGGTTCCGTCTGGTTCCGTCTGATTCTGTCCGTCTGGTTCCGTCTGGTTCCGTCTGGTTCCGTCTGGTTCTGTCTGGTTCTGTTTGGTTCCCTCTGATTCTGTCCGTCTGGTTCTGTCCGTCTGGTTCCGTCTGATTCTGTCCGTCTGGTTCCGTCTGGTTCCGTCTGGTTCTGTCCGTCTGGTTCTGTCTGGTTCCGTCTGGTTCCGTCTGATTCTGTCCGTCTGGTTCCGTTTGGTTCCGTCTGATTCTGTCTGATTCTGTCCGTCTGGTTCCGTCTGGTTCCGTCTGGTTCCGTCCGGTTCCGTCTGATTCTGTCCGTCTGCTTCTCTCTGCAGCCGAGTCCTTCTCCAGCAAAGGGAAGTATCTGAAGCGGATCCGGTACCACGGCAGAGGCATGTTCGGCATCATGGACAAAGTCTACTGTCACTATTTTGTGAAGCTGGTGGAGGGGCCGCCGCCCCAAACGGAGCAGAGGACGGGCCTGGACCAGGCCCGGGAGTACGTCCAGCAGCTGAAGGATCGGACCATCATCCACAGCCTGTAGACCTTCATGTTTGGAAATAAACGGCAGCAGAAACCGTGTTTGCTCTTCATTCTACCTCCACGCCAACGCGGCGAGGTCTCTGCACCAATCAGAGACGGCGTTCCTGTTCAGGACTCATCATTGTGATGTCATCGCTGAAACGAACGGCTTTAAAATGGAGGAACGCCTCCGGAGGGTCAGCGGGATCACCTTCAGATGCTGTGACCAGAAGGTTCTGATTGGACCGCTCAGCTCGCCATCACCGTCGCCGCTCGCTATCGCTGCTCGCCGTCGCCGCTCGCCATCGCCGCTCGGCTCTTTATGAAACATGAGCAGAAAATTTCTGTTTGCTTTAATCTGGAGGAGAAAACTCCTCTCTGTCTAATCTGCCGCTCGCCGCTCCACGCCGTCCGTGATGGCGTGAATCTCCAGACTCGTCTCTGCCGCTCCACGCCGTCCGTGATGGCGTGAATCTCCAGACTCGTCTCTGCCGCTCCTCGCCGTCCGTGATGGCGTGAATCTCCAGACTCGTCTCTGCCGCTCCACGCCGTCCGTCATGGCGTGAATCTCCAGACTCGTCTCTGCCGCTCCACGCCGTCCGTCATGGCGTGAATCTCCAGACCCGTCTCTGCCGCTCCACGCCGTCTGTCATGGCGTGAATCTCCAGACTCGTCTCTGCGGTTCCTCGCCGTCCGTGATGGCGTGAATCTCCAGACTCGTCTCTGCCGCTCCACGCCGTCCGTCATGGCGTGAATCTCCAGACCCGTCTCTGCCGCTCCACGCCGTCTGTCATGGCGTGAATCTCCAGACTCGTCTCTGCGGTTCCTCGCCGTCCGTGATGGCGTGAATCTCCAGACTCGTCTCTGCCGCTCCACGCCGTCCGTCATGGCGTGAATCTCCAGACTCGTCTCTGCCGCTCCACGCCGTCCGTCATGGCGTGAATCTCCAGACTCGTCTCTGCCGCTCCACGCCGTCCGTGATGGCGTGAATCTCCAGACGCGTCTCTGCCGCTCCACGCCTTCCGTGATGGCGTGAATCTCCAGACTCGTCTCTGCCGCTCCTCGCCGTCCGTCATGGCGTGAATCTCCAGACCCGTCTCGTTATTCTGCTAATAAATGGAGGGAGGAAAACAAAACGAGAGAGGAACATTTCTATCTCCAGAGGTCAGCGCGTCTGATTGGTCCTCAGCCCGGAGCGCCGTGCCGCGCTCATCCTAATTGGCCCTCCCTCCCTTTCTTGCGGTTGTGGCGGCTGAGCTTCCCGCCTGGCGCCGAGCCGCTCGGAGAACCCTCAGATAAAATACCATCTGCTGCCCCCAATCTGGGGGGGGGCTCCATCTCCCACCTGAGGATCGGCTGTGGTGCAGTGGGCAGCCGGCCTTTGACCGGTCGGTGGTTGGAATCCCAGTCCTGCAGTTTCTCTGAGCTCGTCTGGACGATGACGAGTCAGGAGAACAGAAACTCGTGACTCGAGTTTTAGTCGTAAGTGACGCTCTGACGGGGGGTGGAGTCTGTGAAGCGCTTTGAGCTCCTCCTCTGAACTCCATGGAGAACGTGACAGCAGATCCAACATGGCCGCCATCATGACGGGGGAGGAGCCTGTGACCAGAGTGACGGACGGTTTGAGCGTTCCCGTCGTCTTTTCATTACTGGGAGAAATTCACCTCGGAGTTGTTGGTGTGGTGTAAGCCGGCCCTCATTTCCCATCATCCCTTTGTTTACACCATCTCCCACGAGCTGACAGCCCCCCACACCCCCCATCTGACCTTAGAAACAGCGAGTAAACTGGTTTACAGCTCAGACCAGGAAACACGACGTTCATGGATCCATTCAGAGGATTCAGAATGGATTTTGTTTTCTGTCACTAATATGATCTTTTTCTGAGATCATTGGTTCATCTTCTGATTCAGAATGATTTGAATAAAACCTGAACAAGTTCGATTTGAATCTTTTCTTTCATGTTCTCCATCATCAGAAAACTTCTCCAACAAGTCTTCTCTTTCAGATTCTTTTCATCTTCTGTCGACAGATTTTTGTTTTGAAACATTTTCTGAACTGAAGATCCAGTAGAAAGCTGTTCTGGTTCTCCAGGTTTCCTTCAGAAGTGTCCGGTTCTGGTGTCTCTGAGCCCGACATAAAGAAAAAGAGAAGAAACGAATGTTTGGTTTGTTAGGATCTGTTTCTAATCCAGACCTCAAACCCCTCAAACCCCTGGTTAACCCTACAGGAGAGTCGTGCTCTCTGGATAAAGTCTGACATGTCTCTGGAACGACTGGATCAAAGGACGAGTCTCCTGTATTTTATTTTTGTTGTGGAATATTTTCTTCTCAAATTCCTCATTTTTCAATCGTTCTTGAGGATGTTTGTATTTTCCATGTTTTACATAAAGATTAAACTAAAAGAAAAAGAATTTATTCTATCTATTTTATGACAAATGCTTTTTATTGGGTCTTTGATATCTGGTAAAAATGACAGAAGTAGCGGTCAAAGAGTTCTGGGGTTCAATGTGACTGAAGAGTGCGTGCAGTAGCACTGTCTCACCAGAGAGGGCGCTCGTGAGTTTGTTCTTCATTTCTTTCTCTCTCGTGCCGTCATAACCTACAATAAACACACAACAAAAAAATAAAAGAAACGTATAATGAAGACTAAATCTTATTTATGCCCCTTAAACAGAACGCTACACACCTTGGCCATCCAGATCATCTATATACTGACATGATTTTAAAACAACTTCTAATTTTCAAACAGTACTTTTTTATAGTCTTTTTAATAGCAGAATTGTTTGTGAAATTTTTGTTTCAGTGATTCAAGAATTCCACAGTTTTATTCCAGGAAACACAAAACCTTTTTGCCTTCATGAAGTCGCAGCAAAAGGTAAATAAAAATCTCCTTTTCTTTTATTAATACAATCAGTAATGAATTAAAATTTCCCACAAATATTCTCTGGAACCAGTCTGTTTGAAATCTTCCACATGGTCATAATTTAACTGAAGAAGATCCTGGATGTGATCTCTTGGTCTTCTATGATTCATGATCTTCATAACTTTATTTTGTAGTGAGTTTTATCTATTGGTGTAAGAATTTCCCCTCAACTCATTACAATAGAGAATTCTGAGAATTCTACATTATTCTCTGAACTGTAAACAGTCGTATCATCAGCAAATAACAGATCATTTATGTTGTTTGAGCTTTCATGGATGTCATTGATACATAGTATAAATAGTTTAGGCCCAATTACAGAACCTTGTGGAACTCCAGACAATTCTGTTTCACGTTTTGATTTTGAATTTTAATCTGAACATATTGTCGTCTGTTCTCAAGGTAACTTTCCAACCATTTGAATCCAAAACCTCTTATATCATAATTACCCAGTTTTACTAACAGAATACTGGAGTTTAGGGTATCAAATGATTTTTGTAAATTAAGAAATAAAACTAACCATGAATTATTTTTTGTCAATTGCAGCAAGAATCTCGTCTGTTAAATGAGTGAGAGCAGTAAAGGCTGATCTATTAGATCCAAATCTATACTGATGTTCAGAAAGTAAATTATTTTTTCACGAAACACATCCGATCTCTGTGTGAACCATTTTTCTATTATTTTTGAATATTGTGAGAGTACGGAGACCGGCCTATAATCAGTAAATATGTGTTCATCTGATCTGATCGGATCAGATCACATCAGATCTGATCTGATCTGATCTGATCTGATCTGATCTGATCTTTCATTTGTTCCTAATAAAGTTTATTCAGTAAAAACCTGTTTTAATATTCTTTGTTGACTGTAAAATGGCGGCTGTAATCTCAGTAGAAATGAATTTATTATTCTTAAGTGTTTTGGTGTAATTTGGTCCAATATTTTAGGAGCTATTGAAGAAAAACTCTGCCATTTGATGACGGTCCCTAAATATGTCGAACATCCAACCTGAAACTAACTTCAACGTCGTCTAAGAACAAAGTTATGTAACGTTTTTAGTGCATGTTGTGGACACATGGAGGATTATTATTTGAACTTTCATCAGAATAAAACTTCCATTAAACAATACGAACAATAATTTAAAGTTTCATTAGATTTTTATGTAAACATTTAACTTTCTCATTTGGAGGAAAAGGTCATTTTAGGGACCGTTCTCCTGACTGAGAACGTTTTAGTGTTTGGTTTGTGGATCATCATGATGGTTGGAACTGAAATGTTCTCCAGTCGTAGAAGGATCCGTGCAGACCTCGGATCTGTTTGTAAATCTGAACGCGTCTCAGATCCGTCACCGATCTGCTCACGCCGCGTCTTCATGCATTGTCATGAGATGGGTAAACATGTAGCGGTCAACCTTTGACAGTAGCTCCTCCCACATGCAGCTTATGAGCACATTTTTGGACAGACGTTGATCTACGGCAAGCGAAAAGTATCATAAATCACCAGGAAACGGAACGTGAAGAACGACCATCAAAAACATTTATGGTCAAAATCTGAAGATGGATGAAGCAGACGCAGCTGCAGACGCAGCTGCAGACGCAGCTGCAGATGGAGATGCAGACGCGAGGATGGATGCAGAGGATGGATGAGGATGGATGAGGACAGATTCTTTTCTGAGGAAACATCTGGAAGATCAACAGAGGAGCATCTGTTAAGCTGCTCGTTTCTACCAGAAAACTGTCAGACAACAGAAGAAAAGCATCGAGCTGATCCAGCTTTCTTTCTTTCTTTCCTGTGACAGACAGATCATCATTAATATTTTCCAGTAATGAAATATTTAATCATTCATTTAAATGATTTGATTCATGGAATTGGAACTTGAAGTGTTTGAATATGTTTTATTGTAGTTGTAATGATTCTGTTGATGTAAAATCATTAAATAACATTATTTGTAAACATGTAAACATCTTACCTGTGTTAGTTTGTTACCTGTTGAGCTGTGAGCGACTCCTTTAATGTAAATCTCCCGTGAGCCACCAGGGGGAGCCAAAGAGTCGTTTAAAGCCTCTTGATGGTGTTTGTGGATGGAAAATAATAAACTGAACTAATAAAAATGTTTTGTTAAACTGGAAAATGTTGAACCTGATTGAACTGAAACATCAGCAACAAGGGAAACAGGAAAGATGGCAGCAGCTGAACTAAAACTCCAGGAAACTCCTGAGTCAGCAGCTTCTCCTGCTGGCAGCTTCAGGTTTCTGGTGTTTTCATCAGAGTGCTTTAAAAACATTAGTATTTTATTTTTGGGGTGAAAAGTGAACCAAACATTCCTTCAGTTTCATAGAAACAAAATCTGACGGAGAAGGCGGAGCTTCAGGTCTGCCTGACAGCTTTGTGTTTCTCTGGTCCTCCAGCAGGGGGCACTGTGGCAGCGCTCTGGCTGCAGGCGGAGCTCCTCTCTGCTCTGCAGGAGGCGGAGGACGTGTCTGCAGGATCTCATCCTACAGGAAAGCAAAGACAAATCCCGCTGAGTCTGGGTGCTGCGTGACGGTGAATTCCTGGAGATGAACTCCTGTATCTCAATTTGTCACAGCGGCGGCAGCTTCAGCGCGGCGCAGCAGCAGCTCCGGCGGCGGCCTGCATCCTCTCATTCCATCAGAGGCGTGCAGCAGCCGCTCCACTCTGAATGAATTAGCAGCGATGCTTAAAGCCCACGTGGATTCCACTCCACACAAATCCACCTTAAGCTGAATGGAAGCAGAAGCAGCTGCTCCACTTCATCTCATGATCAGAGGTCTCAGCCGTCCTTCAGAAGGAGTCTCACAAACAGAAACCCCAATCCAGAGTGAGAACATCTGAGAGGAACGGGCAGGTTTGACCCGGATCCAATCAGGAAACGGAGCGGAAACTTCCAGTTTGTTTTCCAGGATGGAGGAACAGATTCAGCTCTCTGCAGACTCTGACACGAGTCCTCTGATGCTAACAAACACGCGTGTCAGGCTGGCATCGAGTCAGACCTGAATCCAGGTGATGCTGCTATTAACCCTCTAACTCCAGTGTTTCTGTTCTTGGATTCTCTGTAGTTTGATCCTCGTCAACACCATAATCCAGCAGGATCTGAAGCAGATACACCATCAGCTCTCATCAGGATGTTCCTGCTTCAGGATCGAGTTCTTCATTCTGTCAGTAATCTGTTCATCTGCAAGTTCTACAAACTATTGTCTGTAGACTACATGATGTTTGATGCTGGAACGTAAAACACAAACAGGAACGAATCAAACACAGACGGGGAGACCGCGGTGCAGAGCCGTGGTTACGAGTCAGAGGGCTAGAGTCCCAGTCAAGTCACCAGTTATTGATGTTAACCTAGAAGGCTCTGAATCCTATATTAAAGATCAACCAATCAGAACACTTGGTTGACTAAATGCAGGACTGCTTGTAGTTCCTAGAATCTCTAAAAGTCCAGATGTTTATTAGATGTAGTTCTCCATGTTTTTGTTGGTGCAGTTCCATTCACATGTTGTTCTTCTCATGATTTCAGATCCAGGTGGATCTCCCACGCTCCTGCTCCTGGTCGTGGACTGACTGAGGACTTCATCTCCACTCGTCCCTCAGCTCTATCTGAATGAACTCTATTGTAGAAGCTCATTCTTCTTTACCAGTTCTGGTATCTCCTGTCCGTCCTGATAGGATCTCTCCCTCATGTGGGAATCTCTAAGGTTTCTTCTTTTTAGGAGTTTTTCCTTACAGAGAGGGAGGGTCTAAGAGCAGATAACCAGATTATTTAGTCTGTTTAGTCTTTAGAGATTTGTTCATGTTTCTATTTTCTGCATCTGTAGAATTGCCTTCATGAAGCTCAATGAGGGAAATTCTCTTTGTGATTTTGAGCTGTAGAAATAAAATGACTTGAATGTTAAAACTCGAGACCACGCCTCTGGATGAAGACGATTGGATGAGCAGTGAAGCGGATAAAAGAAGACTTTAGTCCGATGATCTCGTCCACTTTGAAGAGTTTGATCCACAATGTTTAAAGACATTTGATGTTTGAACTTTCTGTCTGATGGAACCACCAGAGAACATCTGGTCTGATCCTGTCCACCAGGCAGGAGAACCAGACCTCCATCTGTCTCTTCCAGCTTCACAGGAAAGTGGCTTTTTTCCATGTTTGGAAAAGCGAGTTTTCCTGCAGATGAGGCTGGAATGTTGGCATGAATGCAGACATGGTGAATGCTGATAAAAACACGTCAAAGTTCTCCCATCGGTTCCTCTGGTTCTCCAGACCAAGATCTATTTTCAGAGGGAATTCAGTTTCTCTTCACTTCCTGTTCACATCTGGTTCCAAACAGCTGCAGTTCCAGTAACTTCCTGCGCAGTCGCAGTCGCAGTCGCAGCTCTGCATGGCTGCAGACAGCAGATGCCCGTCTCTGTGGACCCGCAGCGTTCTGACCAGAACGTGTTCGTGGGGGGTTGGGTTTGGGGTGACTCCGCCCTTTCTTACCCAAACCCCCTCTCTGTGTGGAGCCTCTTTATTCCTGTCTAATCCTTCACTTCCTGTCTAATCCTTCACTTCCTGTCCAATCCTCCACTTCCTGTCAAATCCTCCACTTCCTGTCTAATCCTTTACTTCCTGTATAATCCTCCACTTCCTGTCTAATCCTTCACTTCCCGTCTAACCCTTCACTTCCTGTCTAACCCTTCACTTCCTGTCCAATCCTCCACTTCCTGTCTAACCCTTCACTTCCTGTCCAATCCTCCACTTCCTGTCCAATCCTTCACTTCCTGTCAAATCCTTCACTTCCTGTCTAATCCTTCACTTCCCGTCTAACCCTTCACTTCCTGTCTAATCCTCCACTTCCTGTCTAACCCTCCACCTTCTGTCTAACCCTTCACTTCCTGTCTAACCCTTCACTTCCTGTCTAATCCTCCACTTCCTGTCTAATCCTCCACGTCCTGTCTAATCCTCCACTTCCTGTCTAATCCTTCACTTCCTGTCTAACCCTCCACTTCCTGTCTAATCCTTCACTTCCTGCTTCTATCCTCGTCCTCCTGGTTATGAAATATTGATTCAGGGGAGGGGGGGGTAAAGCACCTCAGTGTTTTGTGTCTTCATTAATTATTCGTTTTTAATGGTTCTCTTTCAAACCAAAGCAGCAAGTGCCCCCCCGGCGCGGCGTGCCCGCTGACCTTCATTAGAGGAGCTGCTGTATTTGGAGGGAAGGCGGTCCCTGATGGCGCCGTTTCCCTTTAATGAAAGATGTTCGCATCAGAATAATGACGGCGGCGGGACGCTCCGCATTAATGATGTTTGTTCTGCGCCGCTCAGCTGTTCACACACGGAGCGTGGAGGCGGGGCCTGTCCGCGAGCCGCACGAGGCCTCGGTCCAGCTGGGTCAGAACCTCCTGATTCAAACGAAGGAATTTGTCTGTAGAGGGAAGATAAGGAGCCGAGCGGATCCTCCGGAGTCGGACTTCAGAGGAACGTCTGATGAAGCTCCAGATTAAAAACTATTACTGCTCCGGATTAAGAGATCAAAGCGGGAAAAACCCAAAGTGCTCCGACGGGACGGCGCCGTCCACACCAACAATGTGAAAGGAGAATTATCGGAGTTCCCCCAGGTGTTCAGAAAAGATTTAGAATCCATTTTTGTTCCCTTATGAGGAACAAAGATCAGTTATTCATCAAATAATCCACATTCCTGACCCGGATCCACGGCGGGAAAACTGGGCTCTGATCCACACCTTCCTGGAGAGACGCAGCTTCCTGCTGGGAAATTCAATTAAAGAAAATCCTTCAGTCTTTGTTTCTGCTCGGTGTTTGGAGGTGAAGCATTCCTGACGCGTTTCTGCTCAGGTTTCAGTCGGACGTCTTCAAAAGTCACGTCATCTGTGGAAATCCACAAACAACTTCAAGAACCGGCTGGAACTGGAGCTTGAGCTGCAGAGGGGAGGGGCTGTTCACTGACGGCTCAGAGTCCGGCCCGGCGGTCCGAGCGCCCGGCGGTCCCAGCGCCCGGCGGTCCCAGCGCCCAGCGGTCCCAGCGCCCGGCGGTCCCAGCGCCCGGCGGTCCGAGCGCCCGGCGGCGCTCTTCTGCTTTTATTAGCATTAATATTCACTTGAAGTGACTGTTTGCTCAGCTTTCTAAATCCATGAGGTCAACATTGAACTGCAGGAGGAGAACGCAGCTGAAGAGCGCAGCCGAAGAACGCAGCCGAAGAACACAGCCGAAGAACGCAGCCGAAGAACACAGCTGAAGAGCGCAACCGAAGAACACAGCTGAAGAGCGTAGCCGAAGAACGCAGCCGAAGAACACAGCCGAAGAGCGCAACCGAAGAACACAGCTGAAGAGCGTAGCCGAAGAACGCAGCCGAAGAACACAGCCGAAGAGCGCAACCGAAGAGCGCAGCCGAAGAACACAGCTGAAGAGCGTAGCCGAAGAACACAGCTGAAGAGCGTAGCCGAAGAACACAGCTGAAGAGCGTAGCCGAAGAACGCAGCTGAAGAGCGCAGCCGAAGAGCGCAGCCGAAGAACACAGCCGAAGAGCGCAACCGAAGAGCGCAGCCGAAGAACACAGCTGAAGAGCATAGCCGAAGAACGCAGCCGAAGAGCGCAACCGAAGAGCGCAGCCGAAGAACACAGCTGAAGAGCGTAGCCGAAGAACACAGCCGAAGAGCGCAACCGAAGAACACAGCTGAAGAGCGTAGCCGAAGAACACAGCCGAAGAGCGCAACCGAAGAACACAGCTGAAGAGCGTAGCCGAAGAACACAGCCGAAGAGCGCAACCGAAGAGCGCAGCCGAAGAACGCAGCTGAAGAGCGCAGCCGAAGAGCGCAGCCGAAGAACACAGCCGAAGAGCGCAACCGAAGAGCGCAGCCGAAGAACACAGCTGAAGAGCGTAGCCGAAGAACACAGCTGAAGAGCGCAGCCGGTCCACGACGAACACGGCGAGCCTGCATGGAGAAAGGTCATCTGCTCTGCAGGCCGAGACAAACACTCGTTCTGCTCTGATGTTTCAATGGTTCCATCCTTCAACTAGGATCAATCAGTCGATCTGAGTCCTCATTGGTCAGAACTCACACTTTACTAACGACTGGAGTGGCAGCATCACCTGTGTGTCATCAGAGTGTGGAATACTCTGAGCACACCCGCCACAATGGTACGGTCCTGAGGCCCACCGCTCCTCTGAGACCCTCCTCAGACCCCAAAAACCTGCAGGACCTGCGGGGCGACCTCCATGGATGAATGTGACTTCAAACTCTGGTTCTCATTGAAGATGAGACGGTTCTTCTACTCACACCAGCAGAAATCTCCTGGAGGTTCACCTGCTGTGCAGCAGCGGCTCGCCGCTTTCCTCCCTCCTGAGTGAAGGCGGACGTCCCGTTCCTCAGGTGTCCTCTCAGCTGGTCACCTTTGAGAGGTCGAGACGGTGCAGGTGTTTTACCTGAAGGTTAACGCTGAGCTTCAGCCCAGACTCCACCTCATCAGCTGATAGCTGAAGGGGCTTATGGGAAACAGAGTTTCCATCTCTCTGCAGACCCTGCAGGTTCTCCTGCAGACGGTTCTCCTGCAGGCGGTTCTCCTGCAGACGGTTCTCCTGCAGGCGGTTCTCCTGCAGGCGGTTCTCCTGCAGACGGTTCTCCTGCAGGCGGTTCTCCTGCAGGCGGTTCTCCTGCAGACGGTTCTCCTGCAGGCGGTTCTCCTGCAGGCGGTTCTCCTGCAGACGGTTCTCCTGCAGGCGGTTTCTCCTGCAGACGGTTCTCCTGCAGATGGTTCTCCTGCAGGCGGTTCTCCTGCAGACGGTTCTCCTGCAGAAGCTGCTGCATCTCAGTTCCATTTCCCAGCATTCCAGCCTCTCATGAACACAGGGAGCAGCTGGACACCCCCCCCCCCCCCCCCCGTCTGCTGAGTAATTGTTCTGCATCTTCTGCTTGATTAATACGACGCCACATTTCTCACCGTCCTGTCTCCGCCGCGCCGCTGCAGGAACGGACTTTCATTAATTATGTCCTAATTGGTTTGGAAGTTTGTTTTGGAGGACGGCTGCAGTTTGGGGGGCATCAGTGAAGCTCCTCCTCTGGGTGGAGGAGAGCCTCCCGCCCGCCCACACCAGAAGCAGGAGGACCGAGCGTACCTGCAGGATGGAAGCGATTACATCTCCAGAAGCTTCATCACTGATGTGGAGAAAACAGGGCGAGTCTGAGAGGAGAAACCAAAGCTTTAATCTGCTTCTTTAATGAAGAGATTCATCAGGATTCTGGACGTCAGGATGACCTGCAGCTTCTCCTAAATTCACTTCTGCAGGTTTAGTCCTGGAAACTAAATGAGAAAGAAGAAAGTTCCTGATTAAAGAGCCTTATCTCCAGCAGACGTTCATTCATGAGGAGATGTTCTTTGGATTCTCTCTGTTTGTCTTTTTGTGGAACACATTTCTGCAGGTTTATTTGATTCGTTTTGTCCTGTTATTGATTCCACTCGTCCGTCTGGAGAACATTTTATTATTCAGCTGAATTCTTCTCAGCATTAATAATATGAAACATCTTCAGGTCTAAACTAAAGAAGAACACATGGTTTCTTCTTTAGTTTTCAGATGTATAATGAAGAGGCGTGTCTCGTTCTGGATCAGCTGATATGGACCTCAGGACTCATGCAGGCGGGACTCAAACACAACATTATGGAGGTCTCCCGCTGCACACTTGGCCAGCTTGTGTCGGTCGGATTCCGAGTGTTTGAGCTCCACAGGAACCGTTTGGACTTCTCAGAACCGCTGCAGATTCTGCAGGAGTTTGAACCGATTCTGATCTGTGGAGAATACAAACATCTGGATCTTCTGCTTCTTCAGTCGTGGTGTTGTCTCAGATAACATACTGTCAGATGTTTCCTAAATCTGCTGAAGGTTCATGAAAAGCTTCTCCTCACGTTTTTCTGGATGAAGGTTTTTCTTTCAGTTTGAGCGCTCCTTTGTTCCCAGTGACCGGTCAGCGTGGTTCTGTGGGTCTCTCAACAGAACCTTCTACCGTTCTGCTGGGGAACCACCTGGAGCCCCCGGCCCAGCAGACGGGCTGTCCCGGGTCTGCGACCTGCGGCGCCAGAACCACGTCTGGATCTCCTGCAGTGTGGGGATCTGGTTATAGACAAAGATCCAAACATGTCAGGTTAAAAAGTCAAACAGCCTCCAAACTCAGTGGTTCCATAATGGAGAACGAAACATCTGGACAAATTCCAGTTTTAGGTTCCTCATAGTTAAAAACATCCAGTTAATTATCTCTGGCTGACAAGCACCACAAATGTTTAATATATGTGATTTTTTTTACAGATGACATTACTCTATCACTAGATTAACTTCATTAAGATGATCCTGTGTGACACAGGAAGTCTTTTATTTTGAAAGGAAGTCCTGTTACAAACTGTTATAAATGTTTTCATATTTGGGGAAAAACATAAATTTTCTCTTAAAGTTGTTTTATTTATGCTAAAAAATAATAGTTTATTTATATTTCTCATAAAATAATAACATAAACACAAAGTCTTGTTTTTCTAAAGGAGGCGTGGCTTCTACCTAAATGACTCCTGAAGGGTTAAAGGTTGCAGACAACACAGACGGGAGACAGAAGCTGCTCCGCCCACCCAGGGAGGACACACCTCTTCCTGGTCAAGAAGCCCAGATCTGACTCAGAGATGCTCTTTCTGGTTCTGGCTGCTTCACACTCGAGTCCAGACCACTGCTGTCCACCCTGAAGGTTCTGTTTGATGAAGATAACAGAACATCATCTGCATAGTGACGTATCTGAACCAGACTCCGCCCTGCTGCTCTAGAAGGTCTGAACGGAGGCGGGGACAGCGGGCGCCGCGGTAGAGTCCAGGATGAGCTGGAAACACGTCTGACTTCCTGTAACCCAAACTCTGTTCTGGTTCTTCAGATCGACCCACATTAACATGACACCTCCGCAGATCCATCCTTCAGTCACACTGTGAGCTGATCCACCGTTCTGTGATGTCCTCAGAGATGTTCTGGTCTCTCTAAATGAGTGGTGGGAGGTGGAACACTGAGCTTTCCCATGAGCCTTTGCAGCTGTCTTTGTTTGTCTTCCTGGAGGTTTTCAGATTAAGAGGATGTGATTCTCTACATTTGATCTGTTTGCTTCATCTTCATCTTCCTCTGTTTTCATGCCCCTCTGGAGGTCATTAAAGCAACAAAGGCTTGAAGTGGTGGACTCGCCGTCCCGTCTGCTCCGTCCCGTCCGCTCCGTCCCGTCTCCTCCATCCCGTCCCCTCCGTCCCGTCTCCTCCGTCCCGTCTCCTCCGTCCCGTCTCCTCCGTCCCGGCCGCTCCGTCCCGTCTCCTCCGTCCCGTCTCCTCCGTCCCGTCTCCTCCGTCCCGTCCGCTCCGTCCCGTCCCCTCCGTCCCGTCCGCTCCGTCCCGTCCGCTCCGTCCCGTCTCCTCCGTCCCGTCTCCTCCGTCCCGTCTCCTCGGTCTCGTCTCCTCCGTCCCGTCCGCTCCGTCCCGTCTCCTCCGTCCCGTCTCCTCCGTCCCGTCTGCTCCGTCCCGTCTCCTCGGTCTCGTCTCCTCCGTCCCGTCTGCTCCGTCCCGTCTCCTCCGTCTCGTCTCCTCCGTCCCGTCTCCTCCGTCCCGTCTCCTCCGTCCCGTCTGCTCCGTCCCGTCTCCTCCGTCCCGTCCGCTCCGTCCCGGCCGCTCCGTCCCGTCCGCTCCGTCCCGTCCGCTCCGTCCCGTCTCCTCCGTCCCGTCTCCTCCGTCCCGTCTCCTCCGTCCCGTCCGCTCCGTCCCGGCCGCTCCGTCCCGTCCGCTCCGTCCCGTCTGCTCCGTCCCGTCTCCTCCGTCCCGTCTGCTCCGTCCCGTCCCCTCCGTCCCGTCCGCTCCGTCCCGTCCGCTCCGTCCCGTCTCCTCCGTCCCGTCTCCTCCGTCCCGTCTCCTCCGTCCCGGCCGCTCCGTCCCGTCTGCTCCGTCCCGTCTCCTCCGTCCCGTCTCCTCCGTCCCGTCTCCTCCGTCCCGTCTCCTCCGTCCCGTCTCCTCCTCAGTGACCCTGACATGTTTGTATTTACTGAGGATTTAGCAGAAAGTGAACAATTACATTTTGTCCAGCAGAGTAATGGCTGGGAGATTGTTCCGCCGTCTGTCCTTCCTTTTCAGGTGGACACTTTGACAGATTTCAAATGAGTGTTACCTGGTGTCAAATGTGGCTCAGCAGCCGCCGCCGTTCTTTCCCCTCTGCAGAAACGACCTGCGTCTGTGGAAGCCGGCGCCCGGATCGATGCGGCCCTTAAATTGGATGGCCGGGGATTGATTCATCTGAGAGCTGAAGGAGAGCGGCGTGCGGCTCTCACAAACACGCCGCATGAGTCTGCACGCCGTCCTCCTGCCTTCATCAGGTAATGCGGCCCGCATCCACCTGGATCTGCAGCTGATCTGGATAATGGAGCCGCAGCTCTGGACCCTGAGGGTGAACGCTCAGGAGGCAGAGTCTGCACTCAGATCACCTGATCTGCACTAGGATCACCTGATCTGCGCTCGGATCACCTGATCTGCACTCGGATCACCTGATTCAATTTTTCAATTCAATTCAATTCAATTCAATTTTATTTATATAGCCCAATATCACAAATTCAATTTGCCTCATTGGGCTTCATGCCTGCAGTTTTTACAGATGCACAGATGGAGTCATAAAATATGCACAATAGGTAAAAACTAAACAGACTATAAAGAACAGGTCATCCCCTATCTGCACTCGGATCACCTGATCTGCACTCGGATCACCTGATCTGCACTCGGATCACCCGATCTGCACTCGGATCACCCGATCTGCACTCGGATCACCCGATCTGCACTAGGATCACCCGATCTGCACTCGGATCACCCGATCTGCACTCGGATCACCCGATCTGCACTAGGATCACCTGATCTGCGCTCAGATCACCTGATCTGCACTCAGATTACCTGATCTGCACTCAGATCACCTGATCTGCACTCAGATTACCTGATCTGCACTCAGATCACCTGATCTGCGCTCGGATCACCTGATCTGCACTAGGATCACCTGATCTGCGCTCAGATCACCTGATCTGCACTCAGATCACCTGATCTGCACTCAGATCACCTGATCTGCACTCAGATCACCTGATCTGCACTCAGATCACCTGATCTGCGCTCGGATCACCTGATCTGCACTCGGATCACCTGATCTGCGCTCGGATCACCTGATCTGCGCTCGGATCACCTGATCTGCACTCAGATCACCTGATCTGCACTAGGATCACCTGATCTGCACTAGGATCACCTGATCTGCACTCGGATCACCCGATCTGCACTCGGATCACCCGATCTGCACTCGGATCACCCGATCTGCACTCGGATCACCTGATCTGCACTAGGATCACCTGATCTGCGCTCAGATCACCTGATCTGCACTCAGATTACCTGATCTGCACTCAGATCACCTGATCTGCACTCAGATTACCTGATCTGCACTCAGATCACCTGATCTGCGCTCGGATCACCTGATCTGCACTCGGATCACCTAATCTGCACTCAGATCACCTGATCTGCACTTGGATCACCTGTTTGAGTCATTGCTCTCCACACCACCTCGGGGCGAGCGAGGCGCTGGTGAACCGCTGCTCCACAGCACCAGCTGCTCAGTCCGGTCCAGAACCTCGTTTCCACTTTAATCTGTGAAGATCCTGTGGAGTTCAGCAGATGATGGAAACATTTCAAACTCTGAAAAGCTTTAAATGATTTTAATATCTGAAGAAGAAAAACTAAACATGAAAACAAACAAACAGGTTTAAAAATCTCTTGAACACAATAAATCTGTGATTGACCTCCAAACATCAACACAAAACCATCAGAACCGGTTCAGAACAGGTTCTGATTCTGTTTATCTTTTCAGATTTCTGTGTTCAGATGCTCCAGTTAACGGTTTCTGTTCTGGTTTCTGTTCTGGTTTCTGTTCTGGTTTCTGTTCTGGATTCTGTTCTGGTTTCTGTTCTGGTTTCTGTTCTGGTTCATGTTCTGGATTCTGTTCTGGATTCTGTTCTGGTTTCTGTTCTGGTTTCTGTTCTGAATTCTGTTCTGGTTTCTGTTCTGGTTTCTGTTCTGGTTTCTGTTCTGGTTTCTGTTCTGGTTTCTTTTCTGGTTCAGGTTCTGGTTTCTGTTCTGGTTTCTGTTCTGGATCATGTTCTGGTTTCTGTTCTGGTTTCTGTTCTGGTTTCTGTTCTGGATTCTGTTCTGGATTCTGTTCTGGTTCATGTTCTGGTTTCTGTTCTGGATCATGTTCTGGTTTTTGTTCTGGATTCTGTTCTGGTTCATGTTCTGGTTCATGTTCTGGTTTCTGTTCTGGTTTCTGTTCTGGATTCTGTTCTGGATTCTGTTCTGGTTCATGTTCTGGTTTCTGTTCTGGATTCTGTTCTGGTTTATGTTCTGGTTTTTGTTCTGGATTCTGTTCTGGTTCATGTTCTGGTTCATGTTCTGGTTTCTGTTCTGGTTTCTGTTCTGGATCATGTTCTGGTTCATGTTCTGGTTCATGTTCTGGTTTTTGTTCTGGATTCTGTTCTGGATTCTGTTCTGGTTTCTGTTCTGGTTCATGTTCTGGATTCTGTTCTGGATTCTGTTCTGGATCATATTCTGGTTCATGTTCTGGTTCATGTTCTGGTTTTTGTTCTGATTCATGTTCTGGATTCTGTTCTGGTTTCTGTTCTGGTTCATGTTCTGGTTTCTGTTCTGGATTCTGTTCTGGTTTCTGTTCTGGTTTCTGTTCTGGTTTCTGTTCTGGATCATGTTCTGGTTCGTGTTCTGGTTCATGTTCTGGTTTCTGTTCTGGATTCTGTTCTGGTCTCTGTTCTGGTTTTTGTTCTGGATTCTGTTCTGGTTCATGTTCTGGTTCATGTTCTGGTTTCTGTTCTGGTTTCTGTTCTGGATCATGTTCTGGTTCATGTTCTGGATCATGTTCTGGTTCATGTTCTGGTTCATGTTCTGGTTCATGTTCTGGTTTCTGTTCTGGTTTCTGTTCTGGTTTTTGTTCTGGATTCTGTTCTGGTTTCTGTTCTGGATTCTGTTCTGGTTTCTGTTCTGATTCATGTTCTGGATCATGTTCTGGTTCATGTTCTGGTTCATGTTCTGGTTTCTGTTCTGGATTCTGTTCTGGTTTCTGTTCTGGTTTTTGTTCTGGATTCTGTTCTGGTTCATGTTCTGGTTCATGTTCTGGTTTCTGTTCTGGTTTCTGTTCTGGATCATGTTCTGGTTCATGTTCTGGTTCATGTTCTGGTTCATGTTCTGGTTCATGTTCTGGTTTCTGTTCTGGATTCTGTTCTGGTTTCTGTTCTGGTCTCTGTTCTGGTTTTTGTTCTGGATTCTGTTCTGGTTCATGTTCTGGTTCATGTTCTGGTTTCTGTTCTGGTTTCTGTTCTGGTTCATGTTCTGGATCATGTTCTGGTTCATGTTCTGGTTCATGTTCTGGTTCATGTTCTGGATTCTGTTCTGGTTTCTGTTCTGGTTTCTGTTCTGGTTTTTGTTCTGGATTCTGTTCTGGTTTCTGTTCTGGTTTCTGTTCTGGATTCTGTTCTGGTTTCTGTTCTGGTTTTTGTTCTGGATTCTGTTCTGGTTCATGTTCTGGTTCATGTTCTGGTTCATGTTCTGGTTTCTGTTCTGGATTCTGTTCTGGTTTCTGTTCTGGTTTTTGTTCTGGATTCTGTTCTGGTTCATGTTCTGGTTCATGTTCTGGTTTCTGTTCTGGTTTCTGTTCTGGATCATGTTCTGGTTCATGTTCTGGTTCATGTTCTGGTTCATGTTCTGGTTTTTGTTCTGGATTCTGTTCTGGATTCTGTTCTGGTTTCTGTTCTGGTTTCTGTTCTGGATCATGTTCTGGTTCATGTTCTGGTTCATGTTCTGGTTTTTGTTCTGGATTCTGTTCTGGTTTCTGTTCTGGTTTCTGTTCTGGTTTTTGTTCTGGATTCTGTTCTGGATTTCTGTTCTGGTTTCTGTTCTGGTTTCTGTTCTGGATTCTGTTCTGGTTTCTGTTCTGATTCATGTTCTGGTTCATGTTCTGGTTTCTGTTCTGATTCTGTTCTGGTTTCTGTTCTGGTTTTTGTTCTGTTCTGGTTCTGGTTTCTGTTTTGTTCTGGTTTCTGTTCTGGTTCATGTTCTGGTTCATGTTCTGGTTCATGTTCTGGTTTCTGTTCTGGTTTCTGTTCTGGTTTCTGTTCTGGTTCATGTTCTGGTTTCTGTTCTGGTTCATGTTCTGGTTTCTGTTCTGGTTCATGTTCTGGTTTCTGTTCTGGTTCATGTTCTGGTTCTTCTGGTTTGTTCTGGATTCTGTTCTGGTTTTTGTTTGGTTTCTGTTCTGGTTCATGTTCTGGTTCATGTTCTGGTTCATGTTCTGGTTTCTGTTCTGGTTTCTGTTCTGGTTTCTGTTCTGGTTTCTGTTCTGGTTCATGTTCTGGTTTCTGTTCTGGTTCATGTTCTGGTTTCTGTTCTGGTTCATGTTCTGGTTCATGTTCTGGTTCATGTTCTGGTTTTTGTTCTGGTTTCTGTTCTGGTTTCTGTTCTGGATTCTGTTCTGGTTTCTGTTCTGGTTCATGTTCTGATTCATGTTCTGGTTTCTGTTCTGGTTTCTGTTCTGGATTCTGTTCTGGTTTCTGTTTTGGTTTCTGTTCTGGTTCATGTTCTGGTTTCTGTTCTGGTTCTGTTCTTCCCACCTGTCTCGAGTCCAGCTGTGCTCGGAGTCTTCCTCAGTCTGTGTAGTTTTGCCTGATCTTCATCGTCTTTGCTCTCGCCGGTGTTTCCTTTCATCATCATCATCCCTGACCTTGATTTACTGTTAATCCTGTTTTCCCAGCATCCTTTCCTCCGTCTTCTACTCGCTCACACATCTGAGGGACTGGACCGACCAGAGATGCAGTTATGAATTTATGATTTTATTTTGGGGGAAAGATGTGGAATTATTCAGAGGATGAAGAAGAAGAGAAGATGCTGAGTGGAGACCACGTCTGAAGCTTCTGATGCAGACAGACCCCAGACGGTCCGGACAATAGAAACCCACCAGGCTAATGAGGCCGGAGTCACAGACTGATTAGTTTGAACTGATTCTGTATCATTGATCAATCAGGATTGAATAGTGATGGATCAGCTGTTGAATGTGATCAGGAAAACGCGACTGATGACAGTGAGAGACCGTCAGAGGCTGTCTGGACACACCAGCAGCACTGATCCATCACTCTTGATGGAGACCTGGACCGAGCAGCAGGATCACTCCTGATGGAGTCCTGGACCGAGCAGCAGCATCACTCTTGATGGAGTCCTGGACCGAGCAGCAGGATCACTCCTGATGGAGTCCTGGACCGAGCTAGAGCATCACTCCTGATGGAGACCTGGACCGAGCAGCAGCATCACTCTTGATGGAGACCTGGACCGAGCAGCAGCATCACTCATGATGGAGACCTGGACCGAGCAGCAGCATCACTCTTGATGGAGACCTGGACCGAGCTAGAGCATCACTCTTGATGGAGACCTGGACCGAGCAGCAGTATCACTCTTGATGGAGACCTGGACCGAGCAGCATCATCACTCCTGATGGAGTCCTGGACCGAGCTAGAGCATCACTCCTGATGGAGACCTGGACCGAGCAGCAGCATCACTCTTGATGGAGACCTGGACCGAGCAGCAGCATCACTCTTGATGGAGACCTGGACCGAGCAGCAGCATCACTCTTGATGGAGACCTGGACCGAGCTAGAGCATCACTCTTGATGGAGACCTGGACCGAGCAGCAGTATCACTCTTGATGGAGACCTGGACCGAGCAGCAGCATCACTCTTGATGGAGACCTGGACCGAGCAGCAGCATCACTCCCGATGGAGACCTGGACCGAGCAGCAGCATCACTCTTGATGGAGACCTGGACCGAGCAGCAGTATCAATCCTGATGGAGACCTGGACCGAGCAGCAGCATCACTCATGATGGAGACCTGGACCGAGCAGCAGCATCACTCTTGATGGAGACCTGGACCGAGCAGCAGCATCACTCTTGATGGAGACCTGGACCGAGCAGCAGCATCACTCTTGATGGAGACCTGGACCGAGCTAGAGCATCACTCTTGATGGAGACCTGGACCGAGCAGCAGCATCACTCTTGATGGAGACCTGGACCGAGCAGCAGCATCACTCCTGATGGAGACCTGGACCGAGCAGCAGCATCACTCTTGATGGAGACCTGGACCGAGCAGCAGTATCAATCCTGATGGAGACCTGGACCGAGCAGCAGTATCACTCCTGATGGAGACCTGGACCGAGCAGCAGCATCACTCTTGATGGAGACCTGGACCGAGCAGCAGCATCACTCCTGATGGAGACCTGGACCGAGCAGCAGCATCACTCTTGATGGAGACCTGGACCGAGCAGCAGTATCACTCTTGATGGAGACCTGGACCGAGCAGCAGTATCACTCTTGATGGAGACCTGGACCGAGCAGCAGCATCACTCTTGATGGAGACCTGGACCGAGCTAGAGCATCACTCTTGATGGAGACCTGGACCGAGCAGCAGCTTCACTCTTGATGGAGACCTGGACCGAGCAGCAGCATCACTCCTGATGGAGACCTGGACCGAGCTAGAGCATCACTCTTGATGGAGACCTGGACCGAGCAGGAGCATCACTCTTGATGGAGACCTGGACCGAGCTAGAGCATCACTCTTGATGGAGACCTGGACCGAGCAGCAGTATCACTCTTGATGGAGACCTGGACCGAGCAGCAGCATCACTCTTGATGGAGACCTGGACCGAGCAGCAGCATCACTCTTGATGGAGACCTGGTCCGAGCTAGAGCATCACTCTTGATGGAGACCTGGACCGAGCAGCAGCATCACTCTTGATGGAGACCTGGACCGAGCAGCAGCATCACTCCTGATGGAGACCTGGACCGAGCAGCAGCATCACTCTTGATGGAGACCTGGACCGAGCAGCATCACTCTTGATGGAGACCTGGACCGAGCTAGAGCATCACTCTTGATGGAGACCTGGACCGAGCAGCAGTATCACTCTTGATGGAGACCTGGACCGAGCAGCAGCATCACTCTTGATGGAGACCTGGACCGAGCAGCAGCATCACTCCTGATGGAGACCTGGACCGAGCAGCAGCATCACTCTTGATGGAGACCTGGACCGAGCAGCAGCATCACTCCTGATGGAGACCTGGACCGAGCAGCAGCATCACTCTTGATGGAGACCTGGACCGAGCAGCAGTATCACTCCTGATGGAGACCTGGACCGAGCAGCAGCATCACTCTTGATGGAGTCCTGGACCGAGCTAGAGCATCACTCTTGATGGAGACCTGGACCGAGGAGCAGCATCACTCTTGATGGAGACCTGGACCGAGCAGCAGCATCACTCCTGATGGAGACCTGGACCGAGCAGCAGCATCACTCTTGATGGAGACCTGGACCGAGCAGCAGCATCACTCCTGATGGAGACCTGGACCGAGCAGCAGCATCACTCTTGATGGAGACCTGGACCGAGCAGCAGTATCACTCCTGATGGAGACCTGGACCGAGCAGCAGCATCACTCTTGATGGAGTCCTGGACCGAGCAGCAGCATCAATCCTGATGGAGACCTGGACCGAGCAGCAGCATCACTCTTGATGGAGACCTGGACCGAGCAGCAGCATCACTCTTGATGGAGACCTGGACCGAGCAGCAGCATCACTCTTGATGGAGACCTGGACCGAGCTAGAGCATCACTCTTGATGGAGACCTGGACCGAGCAGCAGTATCACTCTTGATGGAGACCTGGACCGAGCAGCAGCATCACTCTTGATGGAGACCTGGACCGAGCAGCAGCATCACTCCCGATGGAGACCTGGACGAGCAGCAGCATCACTCTTGATGGAGACCTGGACCGAGCAGCAGTATCAATCCTGATGGAGACCTGGACCGAGCAGCAGCATCACTCATGATGGAGACCTGGACCGAGCAGCAGCATCACTCTTGATGGAGACCTGGACCGAGCAGCAGCATCACTCTTGATGGAGACCTGGACCGAGCAGCAGCATCACTCTTGATGGAGACCTGGACCGAGCTAGAGCATCACTCTTGATGGAGACCTGGACCGAGCAGCAGCATCACTCTTGATGGAGACCTGGACCGAGCAGCAGCATCACTCCTGATGGAGACCTGGACCGAGCAGCAGCATCACTCTTGATGGAGACCTGGACCGAGCAGCAGTATCAATCCTGATGGAGACCTGGACCGAGCAGCAGTATCACTCCTGATGGAGACCTGGACCGAGCAGCAGCATCACTCTTGATGGAGACCTGGACCGAGCAGCAGCATCACTCCTGATGGAGACCTGGACCGAGCAGCAGCATCACTCTTGATGGAGACCTGGACCGAGCAGCAGTATCACTCTTGATGGAGACCTGGACCGAGCAGCAGTATCACTCTTGATGGAGACCTGGACCGAGCAGCAGCATCACTCTTGATGGAGACCTGGACCGAGCTAGAGCATCACTCTTGATGGAGACCTGGACCGAGCAGCAGTATCACTCTTGATGGAGTCCTGGACCGAGCTAGAGCATCACTCTTGATGGAGACCTGGACCGAGCAGCAGCATCACTCTTGATGGAGACCTGGACCGAGCAGCAGCATCACTCTTGATGGAGACCTGGACCGAGCAGCAGCATCACTCTTGATGGAGACCTGGACCGAGCTAGAGCATCACTCTTGATGGAGACCTGGACCGAGCAGCAGCATCACTCTTGATGGAGACCTGGACCGAGCAGCAGCATCACTCCTGATGGAGACCTGGACCGAGCAGCAGCATCACTCTTGATGGAGACCTGGACGAGCAGCAGTCTTACTCCTGATGGAGACCTGGACCGAGCAGCAGCATCACTCCTGATGGAGACCTGGACCGAGCAGCATCACTCTTGATGGAGACCTGGACCGAGCAGGAGCATCACTCTTGATGGAGACCTGGACCGAGCAGCAGTATCCCTCTTGATGGAGACCTGGACCGAGCAGCAGCATCACTCTTGATGGAGTCCTGGACCGAGCAGCAGTATCACTCTTGATGGAGACCTGGACCGAGCAGCAGTATCACTCTTGATGGAGACCTGGACCGAGCAGCAGTATCACTCTTGATGGAGACCTGGACCGAGCAGCAGCATCACTCTTGATGGAGACCTGGACCGAGCAGCAGTATCACTCTTGATGGAGACCTGGACCGAGCAGCAGCATCACTCTTGATGGATACCTGGACCGAGCTAGAGCATCACTCTTGATGGAGACCTGGACCGAGCTAGAGCATCACTCTTGATGGAGACCTGGACCGAGCAGCAGCATCACTCTTGATGGAGACCTGGACCGAGCAGCAGCATCACTCCTGATGGAGACCTGGACCGAGCAGCAGCATCACTCTTGATGGAGACCTGGACCGAGCTAGAGCATCACTCTTGATGGAGACCTGGACCGAGCAGCAGCATCACTCTTGATGGAGACCTGGACCGAGCTAGAGCATCACTCTTGATGGAGACCTGGACCGAGCTAGAGCATCACTCCTGATGGAGACCTGTACCGAGCAGCAGCATCACTCTTGATGGAGACCTGGACCGAGCAGGTCTGCTGGAATGTAAAGGTGAAAACAGATGTTGTCTGAGAAGAAACGGCGGGAAGTCTTCTGATTGGTTCAGGTCTTCAGGTTAGAAACCGGCCAAAAGTCTTCATGAATGTAGAACTAATGGATCTAAACAATAGAAGCTGAAACCTGAAGGAGAGAAGCTACAGACGGGTCCGCTATAACAGAACCGCAGCGGTTCTGCTGGAGTTCTGAGGGTTCTGTCCGCTCCTGTCCCTCAGGCCCCGTGGTACTCCGCCGGCGCCGCTCGCCGCCTCCTGACAGGCTCCACGGCGCCGGAGGTTACTCCTCTTCCACAGAGCTGCTCTGCTCCTCAGAGCTGATACAGACATCCCAATTACCCACAATGCCCGTCAAAGAAGGAAGCTCTGACATCACTTCCTTTGGAGGAGGTCGATTTTCTCCTTTACTGTTAAAGACTGGGACGAGGCGCCGCAGCCGCCCCCCCCCCCCCCCGCCCCGCCGCTGCTGAAACAGAGTTTCATTCAGAGGTTTTTCTGTCCTGAACCTGCTGCAGATCAGCTGATTCTAAATGAAGATTCAACAGATCTTTCTTTTTATACAGATACCACATTGACATCTTTCTACGGTGGCCAAGAGAGGTCAAAATGCTGCAAAACACTAAAATAAAGCAGGAAGGAACATCAGCGCCAACATTTTAACAGAGCCTGACCTTCATCTGAGCTTCATCTGACCTTCATCTGAGCTTCATCTGACCTTCATCTGAGCTTCATCTGAGCTTCATCTGACCTTCATCTGACTTTCATCTGAGCTTCATCTGAGCTTCATCTGAGCTTCATCTGAGCTTCATCTGAGCTTCATCTGACCTTCATCTGAGCTTCATCTGAGCTTCATCTGACCTTCATCTGACCTTCATCTGACTTTCATCTGAGCTTCATCTGAGCTTCATCTGACCTTCATCTGAGCTTCATCTGAGCTTCATCTGACCTTCATCTGAGCTTCATCTGAGCTTCATCTGAGCTTCATCTGAGCTTCATCTGACCTTCATCTGAGCTTCATCTGAGCTTCATCTGACCTTCATCTGAGCTTCATCTGAGCTTCATCTGACCTTCATCTGACCTTCATCTGACTTTCATCTGAGCTTCATCTGAGCTTCATCTGAGCTTCACCTGAGCTTCATCTGACCTTCATCTGAGCTTCATCTGAGCTTCATCTGACCTTCATCTGACCTTCATCTGAGCTTCATCTGAGCTTCATCTGAGCTTCATCTGAGCTTCATCTGACCTTCATCTGACCTTCATCTGACTTTCATCTGAGCTTCATCTGAGCTTCATCTGACCTTCATCTGAGCTTCATCTGAGCTTCATCTGACCTTCATCTGAGCTTCATCTGAGCTTCATCTGAGCTTCATCTGACCTTCATCTGACCTTCATCTGAGCTTCATCTGAGCTTCACCTGAGCTTCATCTGACCTTCATCTGAGCTTCATCTGAGCTTCATCTGAGCTTCATCTGACCTTCATCTGACCTTCATCTGACCTTCATCTGAGCTTCATCTGAGCTTCATCTGAGCTTCATCTGACCTTCATCTGACCTTCATCTGACCTTCATCTGAGCTTCATCTGACCTTCATCTGAGCTTCATCTGACCTTCATCTGACCTTCATCTGACCTTCACCTGACCTTCATCTGAGCTTCATCTGACCTTCATCTGATCTTCATCTGACCTTCATCTGACCTTCATCTGACCTTCACCTGACCTTCATCTGAGCTTCATCTGACCTTCACCTGAGCTTCATCTGACCTTCACCTGAGCTTCATCTGACCTTCACCTGACCTTCATCTGAGCTTCATCTGAGCTTCATCTGACCTTCACCTGAGCTTCATCTGAGCTTCATCTGACCTTCATCTGAGCTTCATCTGAGCTTCATCTGAGCTTCATCTGAGCTTCATCTGACCTTCATCTGATCTTCATCTAACCTTCATCTGACCTTCACCTGACCTTCATCTGAGCTTCATCTGACCTTCACCTGAGCTTCATCTGACCTTCACATGACCTTCATCTGAGCTTCATCTGAGCTTCATCTGACCTTCATCTGACCTTCACCTGACCTTCATCTGACCTTCATCTGAGCTTCATCTGATCTTCATCTGAGCTTCATCTGAGCTTCATCTGACCTTCATCTGACCTTCATCTGAGCTTCATCTGAGCTTCATCTGAGCTTCATCTGACCTTCATCTGATCTTCATCTGACCTTCATCTGACCTTCACCTGACCTTCATCTGACCTTCATCTGACCTTCACCTGAGCTTCATCTGACCTTCACATGACCTTCATCTGAGCTTCATCTGACCTTCATCTGACCTTCACCTGAGCTTCATCTGACCTTCATCTGACCTTCACCTGAGCTTCATCTGAGCTTCATCTGACCTTCATCTGAGCTTCATCTGACCTTCACCTGAGCTTCATCTGACCTTGACATGACCTTCATCTGAGCTTCATCTGACCTTCATCTGACCTTCACCTGACCTTCATCTGAGCTTCATCTGACCTTCACCTGAGCTTCATCTGACCTTCACATGACCTTCATCTGAGCTTCATCTGAGCTTCATCTGACCTTCATCTGACCTTCACCTGACCTTCATCTGACCTTCATCTGAGCTTCATCTGATCTTCATCTGAGCTTCATCTGAGCTTCATCTGACCTTCATCTGACCTTCATCTGAGCTTCATCTGAGCTTCATCTGAGCTTCATCTGACCTTCATCTGATCTTCATCTGACCTTCATCTGACCTTCACCTGACCTTCATCTGACCTTCATCTGACCTTCACCTGAGCTTCATCTGACCTTCACATGACCTTCATCTGAGCTTCATCTGACCTTCATCTGACCTTCACCTGAGCTTCATCTGACCTTCATCTGACCTTCACCTGAGCTTCATCTGAGCTTCATCTGACCTTCATCTGAGCTTCATCTGACCTTCACCTGAGCTTCATCTGACCTTCACCTGACCTTCATCTGAGCTTCATCTGAGCTTCATCTGAGCTTCATCTGACCTTCATCTGACCTTCATCTGACCTTCACCTGACCTTCATCTGAGCTTCATCTGACCTTCACCTGAGCTTCATCTGACCTTCACCTGAGCTTCATCTGACCTTCACCTGACCTTCACCTGACCTTCATCTGAGCTTCATCTGACCTTCACCTGAGCTTCATCTGACCTTCACATGACCTTCATCTGAGCTTCATCTGAGCTTCATCTGACCTTCATCTGACCTTCACCTGACCTTCATCTGACCTTCATCTGAGCTTCATCTGATCTTCATCTGAGCTTCATCTGAGCTTCATCTGACCTTCATCTGACCTTCATCTGAGCTTCATCTGAGCTTCATCTGAGCTTCATCTGACCTTCATCTGATCTTCATCTGACCTTCATCTGACCTTCACCTGACCTTCATCTGACCTTCATCTGACCTTCACCTGAGCTTCATCTGACCTTCACATGACCTTCATCTGAGCTTCATCTGACCTTCATCTGACCTTCACCTGAGCTTCATCTGACCTTCATCTGAGCTTCATCTGACCTTCACCTGAGCTTCATCTGACCTTGACATGACCTTCATCTGAGCTTCATCTGACCTTCATCTGACCTTCACCTGACCTTCATCTGAGCTTCATCTGACCTTCACCTGAGCTTCATCTGACCTTCACATGACCTTCATCTGAGCTTCATCTGAGCTTCATCTGACCTTCATCTGACCTTCACCTGACCTTCATCTGACCTTCATCTGAGCTTCATCTGATCTTCATCTGAGCTTCATCTGAGCTTCATCTGACCTTCATCTGACCTTCATCTGAGCTTCATCTGAGCTTCATCTGAGCTTCATCTGACCTTCATCTGATCTTCATCTGACCTTCATCTGACCTTCACCTGACCTTCATCTGACCTTCATCTGACCTTCACCTGAGCTTCATCTGACCTTCACATGACCTTCATCTGAGCTTCATCTGACCTTCATCTGACCTTCACCTGAGCTTCATCTGACCTTCATCTGACCTTCACCTGAGCTTCATCTGAGCTTCATCTGACCTTCATCTGAGCTTCATCTGACCTTCACCTGAGCTTCATCTGACCTTGACATGACCTTCATCTGAGCTTCATCTGACCTTCATCTGACCTTCACCTGAGCTTCATCTGACCTTCATCTGAGCTTCATCTGACCTTCATCTGATCTTCATCTGACCTTCATCTGACCTTCATCTGACCTTCATCTGAGCTTCATCTGACCTTCACTTGAGCTTCATCTGACCTTCATGCTTTGGTGAATTCTAACTTTAATTTTCCTCAGCTTTGTTCCCACACGAGTCCTGAGAACCTGGCGTGCTCCTGAAGGCGCCGTCCTCTGGATCTTCTGCAGATGAGTGAAGTGAGGACCAAACGTTCTCTCGGTCAGGATTGAGTTAACATCACTCCTCTGAAGAATGCGAGTGGGCGGAGCTCCCCTCTCCGGCCTGCGTGTCGGCGTGTTTGAGGCTCCATAAATCAGGGATAATGTAATTGGCTAAGATGGAGTCAGGGAGGAGATTAATTCCTCCCCCTCCTCCAGCGGCACTCGGGGGGGCATTAACAGCTCTCCAGATGTATTATTGCAATCAGAGACTCTCAGACTGGAAAGCAGGAGAAGATGGATCCTCTCCTCATTCTGCTGCTGGATCTCCTCTTTCTGCTGGATTCACCGTTCTGATGGATACACACACGTGCACGGACACACACGTGCACAGTTACACACGTGCACGGAGCAGCAGCTTTCTTCACTTTCATCTCTTCCAGATCCATCCTTCAACACATCAGAACCACTTGCAGCGTTTGGGTCGTGGTTCTGCTCCAGAACCAAAGCTCTCAGTTCTGGTGACCTGATGGAGAACATTCTCCCTCCAGATGTTTGGTTCAAGTTTTACAGGAAAGCAGATCCTGCAGTAAACAACCCCACACCATCACACCTCCACCTCCGTGTCTGACAGCATTAGGGTCCAGATGTTTGTGGATGTTCTCCTTCCAGAAAGTTCCTCCTCAGAACCTCAGACAGAAGTTCTGTGGATCCTCCAGATGTTCCTCAGTAGAATCCTTCATGATCTGTTTGTCTCTTTCTGACCATTGGATCCTGAACAGAGATCTTTCCTCCTCCTCATGGATGACTCCTCCTCCTCATGGATGACTCCTCCCCCACCCGGATGACTCCTCCTCCTGGATGACTCCTCCTCCTCCTCATGGATGACTCCTCCCCCACCCGGATGGCTCCTCCTCCTCATGGATGACTCCTCCTCCTCATGGATGACTCCTCCTCCTCATGGATGACTCCTTCCCCTCCCAGATGACTCCTCCTCCTCCCAGATGACTCCTCCTCATGGATGACTCCTCCTCATGGATGACTCCTCCCCCTCCCAGATGACTCCTCCTCCTCCTCATGGATGACTCCTCCTCCTCCCAGATGACTCCTCCTCCTGCATCTCTGTGGTTTCATCCTTTGGGATCAAATATCTTTGAATTTAATCTCATATAAAAGTCGAAATCTGCTGTATGTAGACCAGTGTCTGCAGCTGCTGTGGAGGAGCGGTCGACCTCTGCTCTGGTTGTTTGTGATAATAACGTTTGGCTGCGTTCCTCTGAGGATTATGGGAACTTTTCTCCCTAAAAATAATGAGAGTTCCTGGATTCGACTCCAGGAGGGAAATAGATGAACGGTCAACGAAATGCAGCGTATTCAGATTCCTGCCGCCCTTTTCATCGGCCGACCCCTGACCTGGAGCCTGAATCCAAACACGCTCATGAATACATTCAGGAGAATCTCTGAACGCACCATCAGCACAAAACCACCAGAGAAAATCAAAGTTTCAACCCTGAGGTTCTCAGCTTTCAGAGTTCAGTGGATTCAGGAGGTTTTCAGTCTCATATGAATGTAGTTGAAATGATGTTTTCTCTCATTGTTCTGTGATGATTCAGACGCTTCTGTTACGTCTGCAGAACCTCTTCTCCTCAGACTCCTCCAGTCTTCAGATGTTGTTCCTGAACTGCATTAACTCGTCACTCTGGAGATTATGAGAGGAAAAGCCCCTCGTGATGCAGGAAAACGCGCTGCTGGGAAGTGATGAAGTGAAAAATGCTGATTGTATTCCTCTCATCTCCTCCGGCTCACGCTGGGCGTAATTATGCAGAGCAGAGAAAAACAGAATCTCCAATTAGGACGTCCAACCGCCGTTTGATATGAAGATACGGTAAACGGAAGCGTTAGCGTCCCGTTTCTGCGGAGCCGGAGAGATCCCAAACCTGCAGGTTTGAAGGTTTCTGTGTGTGATCAGTGGATCCCTAAGATCTGATCTGCCTCTTTTATGCCTCCTCCACAGATCCAGTCAAGCAGAATAACTGCTGCGGTAAGAAAACCTGAAACGTGGCGTCCTAGAGGTTCACCTGACAAACCCACTGACTCTATATGGAGAACTGGACAGAGCCGTTGTGACATCATCCATAGAAAACACGGTATCTCCAGCCAAATTAAGCCAATTCAGCCGCCATTTTCCCGTGTGTACCCGTCAACGTGGGGGTCAGCAGGCTCCACCCACTTTTGTTGAGGCATCTGATTGGTCACTTTATAACCTGAACTACAGAAAAAATATGAATAAAAGAGAATTATGGAGCAGAAGATAGAAAAGTGTCAGATCCAGAAAGTTTCCTCTGACCGACAGAATGACTGAGAACAGCTGCTTATTTCTCTAGAGATAGATAGATAGATAGATAGATAGATAGATAGATAGATAGATAGATAGATAGATAGATAGATAGATAGATAGATAGATAGATAGATAGATAGATAGATAGATAGATAGATAGGCTTTATTCCAGACTCGTTGTATAAATAGTATATAATATAAATTAGTACATGTACAGTGCCAAGACAACACACCAAATATAAGATGATAATAAATAAATAAATAACTAGAAAGTACACTAGTAAAAAAACCCACAGAATGTTAAACATACTTCAGAATACACTTCTTAAAAACACACTGGCTATAAAACCAGTAAAAAATTAATTAAAATCTATGCGATCTTGACTTCTTGGAGCCACTTCCTGTTTGGAACGCCGGCCACTAAGTCCAGTTCTCATTTACAGTCAATGTATTATCCGCTTCAGTTTTCAGTTCTCACATCTGATCTGTTAGATTTTCAGTCTTCGGTGGATTAAAGACTTCTGGGTTTGGATTTAGTTTTTTGCTGAGTCATGATGAGGCTCATCATCAAACATCTTCATCAGTGCTCTCCCAGAGTGTATCTCCATCGGTCATCTTTAAAGGATTGTTCTTGTTTTTAAATCATCTATTTGGTGAACAGCATTTAATGTGAAGGATGAGCAGTTCTGTCAGGAAAGATGGATTTGATTTGATTTGATCTGATCTGATCTGATCTGATTTGATTTGATTTGATCTGATTTGATTTGATCCGATCTGATTTGATTTGATCCGATCTGATCTGATTTGATCTGATCTGATCCGATCTGATTTGATCTGATTTGATTTGATCTGATCTGATTTGATCTGATCTCATTTGATTTGATTTGATTTGATCTGATCAGATCTGATCTGATCTGATCTGATTTGATTTGATCTGATTTGATCTGACCTGATTTGATTTGATCTGATTTGATCTGATCTGATTTGATGTGATGTGATCTGATTTGATTTGATCCGATCTGATTTGATCTGATCTGATTTGATTTGATCTGATTTGATCTGATTTGATTTGATCCGATCTGATTTGATCTGATTTGATCTGATTTGATCTGATCTGATTTGATCCGATCTGATTTGATCTGATCTGATTTGATTTTATTTGATTTGATCTGATTTGATCTGATCTGATCTGATTTGATTTGATCTGATTTGATTTGATCTGATCTGATCTGATTTGATCTGACCTGATTTGATTTGATCTGATTTGATTTGATCTGATCTGATCTGATCTGATTTGATTTGATCTGATTTGATTAGATTTGATTTGATTTGATTTGATCCGATCTGATTTGATTTGATTTGATTTGATTTGATCTGATTTGATCTGATTTGATGTGATTTGATTTGATCTGATTTGATCTGATTTGATTTGATTTGATTTGATTTGATTTGATTTGATCTGATCTGATCTGATCTGATCTGATCTGATGTGATGTGATGTGATCTGATCTGATGTGATCTGATCTGATGTGATGTGATCTGATGTGATCTGATCTGATTTGATTTGATCCGATCTGATTTGATCTGATTTAATCTGATCTGATCTGATTTGATTTGATTTGATTTGATCTGATCTGATCTGATCTGATTTGATTTGATCTGATTTAATCTGATTTGATCTGATCTGATCTGATCTGATTTGATCTGATTTGATCTGATCTGATTTGATTTAATGTGATTTGATTTGATTTACCCGTCATTGGGATTGTCTGAATTGCTTTTGAATCATCGACACTCGATAGTATTTTAATATTTAGGGATCAGGGAGGGAATTCTCCTGACAGACAGCAATGCAAAGAACTCTGGGAACTGTAGTTCTTGTTAGATTTCCCATTTCGACTCAGCATGCTGTTGCTCTGGTGGTCAGGAGGGAATTCTTTGTTCTGTGACGTCTGGGTCAAAGCTTCCTCTGATGATCTCATCGTACCCACTGTGAGGCACGGCGGCAGTAGAGTGATGGTTTGTGCTGGCTGTCGGCCCCTCCTGGTGTTTGATGGAATCCTGCCGCCGTCCGTCACGCCGACAGCGGATCTGTCAGCAGATTAAGAGCGCACTCGAGAGCAGAGCTGCCTGTAATGAAGTCCCGGCTTTAATTATTTCCAGGAAAAAGGCCGACGAGCTGCAAAACTACAATTATTTTAAATTAAAAAGCGCAATTTGCAGCAGAGTGATTTTAATTGGCTTACTAAATATGCTGCCGCTGCCGCGCTTGTTATCACACACTTCCATAAACGTTTATGAGCTCGCCAGTCTCAGCGGTTCATCAGCTGTGCTAATAATGAGAGATGCTGCAGGAAGTCTAGCTGCTAATATCAGCTGCATTTCCTGTTTCATGTCAGACATGAATCATGACGTCTTTTAGGGAAAAGTAACAAATGTCATTTTTATCATCAGATCTGCATAAAATCCCACCGATGAGAAACGTTCACCGCCGGCGCCACTGAAGAACGACTGAAGAACGACTCGCTTTAGGCGGTTTACTCTCCGATAAATGATCACCTGGAACGGATCCACGTTCAGTTCTGGAATGTTTCCATAACCGGCTCCCGGTTGCAGCTCGTTAACCTTTTCCTGGTCGTTTGGCCGCTCCGTCACTTAAAGACGTTTGAGTTGCAAACTCCTCCTTGTTAAGTGGGTGGCGGCTAACTGCATGTGGCGACGGCGGCGAGCAGGAAATGACATGCGAGGCTGGTCGCAGCAGCTGGAGCTGCTTGTTCATGAGGAGGAGCAGAGCAGGAGGTGAAGGTCCTCCTGTGAGGAGGTGCAGACAGGAGGCCCTCTCCGCTGCAGCGTCCTCCTCCCAGCTCTCTCTCTGCTGTTCTCAGATGTTTTCAGGAAGGAGACCTGAGCAGAAGCGTGGAAACTGCAGAGCGTCTCTGAAGGACAAAATGGTTCCTGATGAAGATGCAGAAACATTTGGACTCCACAAACATCGGGGGTGGGGGGGTGGGGGGTGGGGGGGGGAAGGTTTGTCCTTCCACTGATCCACAGCTGATTGATGATGAATGGAAGGAAATCTGAGGTCCAGCTGGGACGTTATCTGAGGTCATCATGAAGGAATGAAAACATTCACCTTCAACTGTTTTAATGACTTTGTTTTATTTCATCACATTTGTGTCGATTTGAACTCATCACAGGTTCAGGTGTTTGTCACTTTGGCCTCTTGACCAGGACTCCCTCAAAAACAGATCGGGTTGGATCAGGTTTAGATCAGATTTAGATCAGGTTTAGATCCGGTTTAGATCCGGTTTAGATCAGATTTAGATCTGGTTTAGATCCGGTTTAGATCAGATTTAGATCAGGTTTAGATCAGATTTAGATCAGGTTTAGATCAGGTTTAGATCAGGTTTAGATCAGATTTAGATCAGGTTTAGATCAGGTTTAGATCAGATTTAGATCAGGTTTAGATCAGATTTAGATCAGGTTTAGATCAGGTTTAGATCTGGTTTAGATCAGATTTAGATCAGGTTTAGATCAGGTTTAGATCAGGTTTAGATCAGATTTAGATCAGGTTTAGATCAGGTTTAGATCAAGTTTTGATCTGGTTTAGATCTGGTTTAGATCAGATTTTGATCAGGTTTAGATCAGGATTAGATCAAGTTTAGATTAGGTTTAGATCAGGTTTAGATCAGGTTTTGTTCAGGTTTAGATCAAGTTTAGATCAGGTTTAGATCAAGTTTAGATCAGGTTTAGATCAGGTTTAGATCAGCTTTAGATCAGGTTTAGATCAGGTTTAGATCAGGTTTAGATCAGGTTTAGATCAGATTTAGATCAGGTTTAGATCAGGTTTAGATCAAGTTTTGATCTGGTTTAGATCTGGTTTAGATCAGATTTTGATCAGGTTTAGATCAGGATTAGATCAGGATTAGATCAAGTTTAGATCAGGTTTAGATCAGGTTTAGATCAGGTTTTGTTCAGGTTTAGATCAAGTTTAGATCAGGTTTAGATCAAGTTTAGATCTGGTTTAGATCAGGTTTAGATCAGGTCTAGATCAAGCTTAGATCAGGTTTAGATCAGGTTTAGATCAGGTTTAGATCAAGTTTTGATCTGGTTTAGATCTGGTTTAGATCAGATTTTGATCAGGTTTAGATCAGGATTAGATCAAGTTTAGATCAGGTTTAGATCAGGTTTAGATCAGGTTTTGTTCAGGTTTAGATCAAGTTTAGATCAGGTTTAGATCAAGTTTAGATCTGGTTTAGATCAGGTTTAGATCAGGTCTAGATCAAGCTTAGATCAGGTTTAGATCAAGTTTAGATCAGGTTTAGATCAAGTTTAGATCTGGTTTAGATCAGGTTTAGATCAGGTCTAGATCAAGCTTAGATCAGGTTTAGATCAGGTTTAGATCAGGTTTAGATCAAGTTTAGATCAGATTTAGATCAGGTTTAGATCAGGTTTAGATCTGGTTTAGATCAGATTTAGATCAGGTTTAGATCAGGTTTAGATCAGATTTTGATCAGATTTTGATCAGGTTTAGATCTGGTTTAGATCTGGTTTAGATCAGGTTCCAAACACAGCTGCAGTTTCTCACTTGCAAACAGGAAGTGAGGTGAACTTGGGCTGAGTTCTAGAAAGGGTTCTGCTGGAAACCCGGTATCGGTCCCGGTGGGTTCCTCTGGAGTTTGTCTGGACGTTGTTTTGGATCATTGAGATTTTGTTTGGGTTCTAACCAGAATCTACGTGTGAGGTGGACTCAGCTCTGACAGGAGCATCTTTACAAACATTTATGGACAGACTCACATCCTGGTTCTGGTCCGGTCTGGAGTTGGAGAACTCCCAGCTGTGGATCGGTTCCCTGACTTGTCATGTAATGAGTCGGCGCCAGCTGCAGACATCCGTCTGGTGGTTTTTGTCATGTTGAGGCTGACATTCTCAGATAAATGCTCCTGCTCCTCACTGTTATCTGTCCTCTGACGGTTATTGTCCAATGATGGATTCAGAGCGATGGCGAGCAGCGATGGCGAGCAGCGGTGGCGAGCAGCGGGCGGTTCCTCCGCTCCATTATCGCCTCTCTGACCCCAACAGGGAAGTAATGGCACAAAGGCAGCTGCTTTCCAGGCGGCGTTTCACCAGCTGTTGCTACAGAGGAGACGGCGGCGAGGGAAATCTAAGCGCCGCCGCCGCCGCCGCGGCCGGACTCAGGATCCATTGTTCCGCTCAGACAGACGTCTACAGCAGCACAGCGAGGGATCCCCGATCATTCCGACTCATCGTTAACGCAGAGTCAGGTTCTGATCCAATCAGGACTCTCAGAAAATAAAGAGTCATCTGACAGGATTTAGATTCACAGTACACCTTTTCATGTCAACGCCCCCCAGAGCAGAGGATCCCAGTGGATCTCAGTGGATCTCAGTGGATCTCAGTGGATCTCAGTGGATCTCAGAGGATCTCAGAGGATCTAAGAGGATCTCAGAGGATCTCAGTGGATCTCAGAGGATCTTGGTGGATCTCAGTGGATCTCAGTGGATCTCAGAGGATCCCAGAGGATCCCAGTGGATCTCAGAGGATCTCAGTGGATCTCAGAGGATCTCAGTGGATCTCAGTGGATCTCAGTGGATCTCAGAGGATCTCAGTGGATCTCAGTGGATCTCAGAGGATCCCAGAGGATCCCAGTGGATCTCAGAGGATCTCAGTGGATCTCAGAGGATCTCAGAGGATCTCAGAGGATCTCAGTGGATCTCAGAGGATCTCAGTGGATCTCAGAGGATCTCAGAGGATCTCAGTGGATCTCAGTGGATCTCAGAGGATCTCAGTGGATCTCAGAGGATTTCAGTGGATCTCGGAGGATCTCAGAGGATCTCAGTGGATCTCAGAGGATCTCAGTGGATCTCAGAGGATTTCAGTGGATCTCGGAGGATCTCTGAGGATCTCAGATGATCTCAGTGGATCTCAGAGGATCTCAGTGGATCTCAGTGGATCTCAGTGGATCTCGGAGGATCTGCTGTTTTCCTGCTGACCTTCAGACTCCTCTCTCACTGCAGCTTCAGTGATCTCTTCTCTCATTCAAGAAAAACTTCAATGTTTTTTTTCAGACAATCAAAGATTTTGTTCATCAGATCAGAGAAATGTCAAAAGTCTCACAAACTCAGAAGACTTTCTCCAGCTGACCAATCCTCTCTGAACACAATGTTCAAGACGCTCACAGTCTCCCTCTGAGGACTTTCTGATCTGATCTGATCCTACAGGATCAGGGCCTGAAATGTCCATCTGCATTTTTCCTCGCCACCAGAACCAGATTTTTTTTGCTCGTCGTCTTTAAAAAGGTTTTCTGAATTAAATCTATTCTGTTTCCATTAATGTTAAATTTAAACTTAATAATGTTTTCAATAGAAAAGTGTGAATCTTTTTCTGTCTGGCTTTAAATATACAAATGATTCAGACTGGAGACAGAAATAAATGAGGTTCCAATGAGGTTTTAATATTTATAATTTTATTAGAAATTATTCATTTAAGTGGATTTGAATGAATTAGAATTGGATTAAACTTCAGACAAAGTTCAGATCCTAAAAGATTAAAAACTGCTTAAAGGACTGAAGATGAGAACGAAGATCTGCAGCTTCAGAGAGGAGACGTGGAGAAAACAGGAAACATCTGGAGAAGAAGGACCCTGAGGGACGCCGGAGAGCGGGAGGGTTTACCTGCAGATTTACCTGTCCCTTCCACTGAAAAGTCTATTCTGCATTCACAACAAGAAACACACAAACACAACTACAACACACAGACTGTTCTGATGTTTCCAGCAGCAGATCCTCTTGGATGGATCCCGGTTGTTTCACGGATGAACCGGATCTGTGACGGTTGAGCCGTCAGGATCCAGCCGGCAGGCGTAGATGTTGCCGTCCTGAACGAGGATCAATGAGGTGAAGATGATCCGTACCGGAGCAGACGGCCTGCCAGCTCTCATCGCGTTGATCCCCTAAATATGGTCCCTTGACTTTAACAGCAGCATCCGCTAAAGGTCAGGACGACCGCCGGGGCGCCGCTCGTCCACGGGCGCAGACAGCGCCGCGCGTGCGTCTGTCAGCATCTGCGCGGCGCCGCGTTCCTCCAGCGCGTCCCTCATTTGGTGACGACATTCATCATGTTACTCCAGCTTCACCCACTGCTCCCCCGTTGTGACCTCACTCACAAGCTATTACTCACTTGAAAGGTTATGACGGCTTGTTTGGCGTCCCCATCAGCAGGAAATGTGCCAGTAAAGTCACTTTGTGAGCACGCTGAAACCCCCACAACACACTGGACGGCGCAGCGGGCCGTCGCTTGGCGCCGGCGCGGCGGTTTCATCCGTCTCTTTGCTGGAGGGCTTCAGGAAACCTGCAGTGCTTCTGCTCGCTCCGTCCAAATTGAATAAAGCAGTGACCTTGTACCGAGGCATTGTGGGAAATAAGGACATCACGGCTGCGAGATGCAAGCCTCCTACCCTCAAAGTGGAAATTACTTTTCCATTATAAATAAGGACTTTGTTTGTGTGCTGACAGCTGACGGTTGGACGGGGTCGGGTCGGGTCTCCGGCTCGGTAAGCTCCAGCATCCGCTCCTTCCTTTAATTAGTTTTTCAGCCGCAGATTTCACGTCTTTCTTTTAGCTCCTCAGAAAAGGAACAAAGCGGCTCCTCTCTCCTTATCTGAGAGACGGAAGCTGTTTGGACTCAAACCGAGGAATAAACCAGCAGCGAGGGACGGTCCGGCTGCACGGCAGCTTTCTCAGCAACTCAAAGACGAGGGGTTTCCTTCAGCTCACGGAGAACTGTGAGGTGATCCAGATCAGCTGAACTTCAATTCTTAGAAACATGAAAAAACTCCAGCTGGATCATTTAGACTTTAGTGACAGAGGGAAATATCTCCTACATATGAATGAGTTTCTACTCAGATGAGTTCATCCTTCAGGATTCAAGCATGTTAGGATCCAGTCAGAGTTAAAGGCTTCCAGTCGTTCAAGTCCAGACTCGAGTGTGCAGAAACATTTGAGTTCAGACCTTCAGAAGCATGGATGGGCTGAACCCTCGTCTCCTGGTTTTTGGTCACTTCAGCCTTTGGTTTCCTCTGAAAGAGATCCAACATTTGTGACAGTTAGAACTCAAATGAACAGTAAATGATTCTGTTAGGAGGAGATTCAAATGTTTCAGAAACATCTGAACTTCTGCAAAAGCCAAGCTGGTTCCAAATCCAGAGACGGACTCAGTTCTTCTGCTCCTGAAGGGTTTGAAGTTGTAGTTATCACTGAATCCAGAAGGACCAATCACTAAAACAGAAAAGATGGAAGTCCGGTTGGTTCAGAACCAGATTTGCTCATTTTCTGTTTGCAGTTCTCTACGGTGGCCCTGAAGTGTCAATCCCATCAACCAATCACTGGACTCGAAAACAAACTAAAGATCACGATGACAGTTAGAAAAGCAAATCTGAATGTTACAACATCAGGTGAGAGTCAGGCGGGCGGGCGGGCAGGGGTCAAACACGAGCATCAGAGGTCAGATACAGGAGGAGAGAGAAGTAAACTGGGTCAGAGATAATCCAGGGTCAGAACCAGAAGATCCGGTCCAGAATGAAACGCTCAGTAATGCAGAGAGGAACAAACAATACTTCACCCTGAGAGAGAAAGAAGAGCGTCAGGTATGCAGGAAGTGTGCGCTGGGGCTGCTGGGAGATGAAGTGTGTACGGTACTCTGGAGATGTTTCCCCCGGTGACCAGAGGGGGAGACAGAGCGCTGAGTCCGGACGCTTACGAAGACAATTTAGAAACCGGAACCCAAATTCAAACTGAACAAAACAAAAACCCTGAGAAAAATGAAACTTAATAAAAAGGAAAAGTTTCAGAAAAGCAAATGAAATGTTAAAGAAATAAAGTAATGAATGAGTTATTGCTTCACCTTTTAAACAGGAAGTTAGTCATGCGATATCGTCCAACTGAGATCTTTGAGCTTCTGGCCCCGCCCACTGCAAAGCTCATGCAAAGATATTTTTCTATATATTATTTTAATCTCTAAATGTATATTTTTTTATTGTTGCAGTGATTTTTAAGAGGTTTTTGCATTTGTTGGTGTGATTGAAGCTTCAGGGCCACCGTAGTTCTCCCTGTCAGTCACAGCAGGTTTGGTTTGCTGATGGTCCTGGTCTTCAGCCCGTCACAGAGTCTGCTTGTCACCTTATTCTGGTTCTTATCATGTTAAGCTTTATTCAATTATGCTTTAAAGCTCCGCCTCCACACCTGCTCATTTGCATACTGGATCCAGTTCCTGACACCAGAACCATGGAGAACTGGTTCTGAATTAACAGAAGGATGACGTTTGTCTGTTTTCAGTGAAGGTTTAATAATAAAACCTTGAAGCTACAGAATAAATGAAAGTCTTCTTGTTTCTAACACCTGCAGGACTCATGATGTTTCTGCTGCTCGCTCCAAACGTCTGAGGATCTGGAAGCTGCTCAAGAACAGGAACACCTTCTACAAACACCTGGCAGCTGATCGGATGAGTTTATTACACCAGCCAATCAGATTCAGGCACTGGAGCCAGCTGGAAGAATCTCCTCCTGTTGGTGCCAAAGAACAGAAGCTCCTGAAGACCTGCAGCCGGACCTGCAGTCGGACCTGCGGCCGGGCCTGCAGCCGGACCTGCAATCGGGCCTGCGGCCGGACCTGCGGCCGGACCTGCAGCCGGACCTGCAGCCGGACCTGCAGCCGGACCTGCAGCCGGGCCTGCAGCCGGACCTGCAGCCGGACCTGCAGTCGGACCCGCAGTCGGACCTGCAGTCGGACCTCCTGCAGTCAGACCTGCTGCAGTCGGACCCGCAGCCGGACCTGCAGCCGGACCTGCAGCCGGACCTGCAGTCGGACCCGCCGTCAGACCTCACTCCTCCACTGTTGTCAACACGCATGATGGATCATTCTGCAGTCATGATGAACTGACATGTTTCCTCACTGACCCGCAGCAGGTCTGTGTTCACATGGACACGCCTCCTTCCATCCCGTCAGTCCAACATGTTAAAGTGGAGACAGACGCAGCTTTTATTGTGAAAGTCTGCTTCCTGCTTCAGTCCATCACTTCCTCCAGCTTGATGCAGAAGACTTGATCCAGACCAGACACTTGTGTCAACCGTGCAGCGTCCTCCTGGTCTGTGGAGGCTGGACTTGATCACATGACCTGTTTGGATCTTTTTCCCTGCGGAACAGAAGGAGGACGGGAACGTCCCACGAGGAGAAGCGTCCCAACGTTCCATCAGAGGCTTCACCTCCTCCACCTGGAGGGGTTGATCTGATCTGATCAGGTTCGATTCCCACCTGGCCCGCCCATGTGTCCAAGTGTCCTTGGAAAGACGCTGAACCCCACATTGGCTCTGGTGGAAGGTTGGCGCCAGTGTGAAGCAAATCAGATTCAAATCGGATTAGAATCAGGTTATAAACAGATTAGAATCAGATTACAAACAGATTAGAATCAGATTATAAACCGATTAGAATCAGGTTAGAATCAGATTACAAACAGATTAGAATCAGATTACAAACAGATTAGAATCAGATTATAAACAGATTAGAATCAGATTATAAACAGATAAGAATCAGGTTAGAATCAGATTACAAACAGATTAGAATCAGATTATAAACAGGTTAGAATCAGATTATAAACAGATTAGAATCAGATTATAAACAGGTTAGAATCAGATTACAAACAGATTAGAATCAGATTATAAACAGATTAGAATCAGATTATAAACAGATTAGAATCAGATTATAAACAGATAAGAATCAGATTAGAATCAGATCATAAACAGAATAGAATCAGATTATAAACAGATTAGAATCATATTATAAACAGATTAGAATCAGATTATAAACAGATTAGAATCAGGTTAGAATCAGGTTAGAATCAGATTATAAACAGATTAGAATCAGATTATAAACAGAATAGAATCAGATTATAAACAGATAAGAATCAGGTTAGAAACAGATTACAAACAGATTAGAATCAGATTACAAACAGATTAGAATCAGATTATAAACAGATTAGAATCAGATTATAAACAGATTAGAATCAGGTTAGAATCAGGTTAGAATCAGATTATAAACAGATTAGAATCAGATTAGAATCAGATTATAAACAGATTAGAATCAGATTATAAACAGATTAGAATCAGATTATAAACAGATTAGAATCAGATTATAAACAGATTATAATCAGATTATAAACAGATTAGAATCAGATTAGAATCAGATTATAAACAGATTAGAATCAGATTATAAACAGATTAGAATCAGATTATAAACAGATTAGAATCAGATTATAAACAGATTAGAATCAGGTTAGAATCAGATTATAAACAGATTAGAATCAGATTAGAATCAGATTATAAACAGATTAGAATCAGATTATAAACAGATTAGAATCAGATTATAAACAGATTAGAATCAGATTATAAACAGATTAGAATCAGGTTAGAATCAGGTTAGAATCAGATTATAAACAGATTAGAATCAGATTATAAACAGAATAGAATCAGATTATAAACAGATAAGAATCAGGTTAGAAACAGATTACAAACAGATTAGAATCAGATTACAAACAGATTAGAATCAGATTATAAACAGATTAGAATCAGATTATAAACAGATTAGAATCAGGTTAGAATCAGATTATATTCAGATTAGAATCAGATTATAAACAGATTAGAATCAGATCAGAATCAGGTTAGAATCAGTTGTCTTTATTCTATAAACTGACCTGTGAAGTTAACAAGTGAACGAGTGCAGTTCATTAAATTCAACATCTTTTAACCACTAGAGGTCGCTGTGTCGAGGTGTCTCTAGCCTTCAATGAGTTCAGATCTTTTTTTGGAGCAATTGTTTCAAATGATTCAATCTTCCATCCGTTCCATCTCTGCCTACAAAAGAGTTCTAACGAGGTTCCGGTCCGAGGTCCACATCCAGAACAAAGGAGCAGAACCGGTTCAGAGCAGGACTGGGTCCTAATGAGAGAGCGGGTCAGGCTCAAAGCAGGCCGGCCCGTGTGACCCTCCCTGAGCCGTCCAGACAGGCTGCTGTTAATGATCCAATTACCTGTCGGAGCTGCAGGTGGGGGCGGAGCTGCAGGTGGGGGCGGAGCAGACGTGTTGGCGGCTGCTCTCATGTCTGTAATGGAAATAAAAAAATGACAACGTGCTGATGCGTGAACGGTTTCTGGAGGTCATCGGAGCTGATGTTTGTCTGAAGCCGGCTGGCCGCTCCACCATCGCCCCCATCCTCTGGCAGAATCACTGTAATCCTGTTGTTTTCATGCGTCGAGGAGACTTCTCTGCTGACAAAGACCAACATTTGATGATCTTTCAGCCTCGTTTCTGTAGGAGTTTTTCACAATAAGATGACAGCATGTCAACTTCCTGCTTTATTTTGAAAGGACAGATTCCATCCGAGCTGCTCAGCCTGTCAAACCAGAAGACTCTTCCGCTCGTTATAATCTCTGAAGGTGACTTCATCACATTACAGGTTATTGCCTCATATATCAAATGAGGGCTGCCCCAGTTTTTCGGCAGCGTCTGACGGCCCTCCATCACGCTGTCATTAGATCAGGCCAGCGGTTCCGTTCAGGACGGCAGCAGACGGAGCCGGCGCTCTGATGATGCTGCGGGCGGAGACGCCGCGTGATGAAGAGCTGATCCCTCCATCAGACCGCGCTTTCACATGACCGGCAGGGGGCTGGTGGGGGGTCCACACTGAAAGCTGAGCCCGTCCCCCCCAGCAGAACTGAACAGTCAGGACGTCATTTCCTGTCTGGATCTGATGTAAAGGAACAGACATGCAGGTGGATGACACACCTGTGAACAGGTGTCACAGCACCAGGTATGACCTCAGTCATGGAAACGTCTCTGAGGAGATCCAAACCTCCACTGGAGTTCCAGGAAGGACACGCCCACTTTACCTTTCAATCTGTGACCAGATCCGCTGATCTCTGATCGAACTCGCCAGAATCTGAACGCCACCAATGAAGCTTGATGTGAGTTAACTCCGCCCACCTGAAAGACTCTATGGTGGTAACATGTTCTTCTGTCATTTTCATGAAGAACATGAACTCATCAAAAGAATACCATATCTGCCATGTAGAAAATACGCTGGGCGGGGCCACAAGCTCCAAGCTCCGCCCCCGTCTGATGCCGACAGACAGATCCATGAACGTCTTTGTTTTCCTGGTCTGAGCTGGAATCTGGATCAGAACTGTTCTGGGGGATGGAGACCATGTTGATGCTATTATTGTTGCTCTGATGGAGATGAGAGGAGCTGTAAGCTAGAGGGAGGTTCACATGTGTCACCACCAAAACACATGTTGTAACAGGAGGCAAAACCGGAGTGAACCGGTGTTTGGAGCCCATTCCACAGCGGTCGGCCCTGTAGCGGTCGGCCTGGGTTTGAACCGTCTTCTCCAGCTCTAGTATTTTCATTCATTTCATAGAAGCTCAGACAGATGGTGTCAGAACCAGCAGCAGCTCAGAGGCGTCTGGACTCAAACTCCCGTCGGTTCATTACTCTGCAGGAAGCGGCTTTTCTTGATTCTTAAAACAGTTCTCTTTCTCGCTCACGTTGGAGACGCTGAGGTCCAACACAGACGCCTGTCAGCTCTCTGAAACGCCGGCGTTTCCAGATCTGAAATGAGGGACGAGCACGTCCTGTGAGAGACTCATGAATAATGCAGAAACAAACTGGATGATTCTATCTCAGGTCTTTGTCTTCTGGCTGATTCCGTCCTGAACAATAGATCCAGTAAATGAAATCTGAGCGAGGATGGATCTATTCAATTCAATTCAATTCAATTCAATTTTTATTTATATAGCCCAATATCACAAATTCAATTTGCCTCATTGGGCTTCATGCCTGCAGTTTTTACAGATGCACAGATGGAGTCATAAAATATGCACAATAGGTAAAAACTAAACAGACTATAAAGAACAGGTCATCCCTGTCCTTAGACCCTCCCTCGCGGTAAGGAAAAACTCCTAAAAAAAAACCTGAGTCAGGAAAAAAAAGAAGAAACCTTAGGGATTCCCACATGAGGGAGAGATCCCATCCCAGGACGGACAGGCGATACCAGAACGGTTAAAGAAAAGTTAGCTGCTAAAACTGCATATATGAGTAGAGTTCATTCATATAGAGCTGAGTTCATTCATATAGAGCTGAGGGACGAGTGATGATTAAGTCCATAGTCCAGATGAGGCAGAACTGCAGACCACGACCAGGAGCAGGAGGACAGACGACCCACCAGGAATCACTCCCACTCAGAGATGCAGGATGGTGACGGATGGTGACGGGGCTTCATCCAGATGGGCGGGGCTTCGTCAGGATCACCAACAAGTCTCCCGGAAACTGCAATCTCTCCCGGTCTCCCACAGGGGAGTCGGAGAGAAGGAAAAACATGTGAAATATACTGCACCACCAACAAAGGCATACAGTTAGAAGTAAATAAAAAAGTAGAGGAGAGGAGAAGTAGATGGAAAAGAGGACAGAGCCCCAGTGCACCATACTTTTCCCAGCTTCTAACTTCTAGCAGCCTTCTATGTTATTATGTAGAGAATATACATATTTCATCATTTATATTTCAAGCATATATTGGAGAAGTATGTGATTATAATAATTATTTCCCCAAACTTCAGAGCAGTATGGGAGCATTATGTTAATTATTCTATGATTACTGGCTAGTCTGGCAGAACGCCTGTCCAAAGAGGAATGTTTTAAGGCTAGTTTTGAAGGTAGAAACTGTACCTGCCTCTCTGACATGGGCTGGGAGCTTATTCCATAGAACAGGAGCTTGATAACTGAAGGTTCTACCTCCGACTGTACTTTTAAAAATTCTAGGAACTACAAGCAGTCCTGCATTCTGTGAGCGAAGCGTTCTGATTGGCTGGTAAGGAACTATGAGATCTCTAATATAGGATGGGGCCACACCATTCAGAGCCTTATATGTTAACAGGAGATTTTGAACTTTACTCTAAATTCAACTGGGAGCCAGTGGAGAGAAGCCAACACAGGAGTGATGTGTTCTCTTCTGCTAGTTCCTGCTAACAATCTTGCTGCTGCATTCTGGACAAGCTGAAGACCTTTTAAAGAACTTTTAGGGCATGCTATCAGTAAAGATTACAGTAATCCAGTCTCGACGTAACAAATGCATGGATGAGTTTTTCAGCATCACTTTTAGATAACATATTTTTAATCTTAGCGATATTGCGTAGGTGAAAAAATGCAGTTTTACAAGCTTGAGATATTTGAGCATTAAATGATAAATCCTGGTCAAATAAGACCCCTAAGTTTCTGACTGAAGAATTGGGAGCAATATTTACACCATCCAAGGAGACTATCTTATCTGAGAGAGCATCTCTCAGGTGTTTAGGACCCAGTATCATGACCTCAGTTTTCTCTGGGTTCAGAAGGAGTAATTAATTGTCATCCAGGACTTAATGTCTCTAATGCAGGAATTCAGTTTTTCTAGGTGGTCATTCTGATCTGGTTTAATGGATAAATACAGCTGTGTATCATCTGCATAACAGTGGAAATTAATGCTGTGTTTCCTGATTATGTCTCCTAAGGCAGCATGTAAAGCATGAATAGGATGGGCCCTAAAACTGAGCCCTGTGGGACTCCGTAGCTAACTCGAGTACAATGAGAGGACTGTCCATTTACGTGAACAAACTGGTGTCTATCAGATAGATAGGATTCAAACCACTGGAGGGCAGATCCTTTGATCCCTATGTCATGCTCTAGTCTATGGAGTAAGATGCTGTGGTCAATAGTATCAAAGGCTGCGCTGAGGTCTAACAGACCAGAACAGAGATTAGTCCTTTTCTGAAGCTAATAGCAAATCATTGGTAACTCTGACCAGTGCAGTTTCAGTGCTATGGTGAGGTCTGAAACCCGACTGAAAATCCTCAAAGTGATTGTTGTCCTGTAGGTGCACTGCAGCTGCTTTACACACAACTCTTTCTAGGATTTTAGATATGAATGGGAGATTAGATATTGGTCTATAGTTGGCCAGAATGTCAGGATCCAGGCTGGGCTTTTTCAAAAGAGGTTTAACAACAGCACATTTAAAAGACTGAGGCACATAACCAGTTTCCAGGGAGGCATTTATTATGGTTAGAATAGATTCACTGATTAGGGGGAAGATTTCTTTAAAAAGTTTAGTGGGGATTGGGTCTAAGAGACAAGTGGAAGTTTTAGAAGATGTAATAACTGATGCTATTTCTGCTTGGTCCACAGCAGTGAAGCAATCTAATGTTACAGACATTTCTATGGATGTTTTCCTTTCTACCATTTTAATTTGCTCAGGGGTAATGGTAGGAATAACCTTGTTCAATTTGCATCTGATATTTGAGATTTTATCATCAAAGAATGTAACAAAGTCTTCAGAGCTGAGGGCAGCAGGAATATGTGGTTCAACCGAGCTGTGGCTGCTGGTCAGCCTGGCTATGGTACTAAAGAGAAATCGTGGATTATTTGCATTTTCTGCTATTAAAGATGAGTAATATTGAGTTCTCGCTTTACGCAGGGATTTTTTATAGCTTAAGAGGCTGCATTTCCAAGCATTCAGAGAGTGCTCTGAGCCAGAACGGCGCCATTTTCTTTCTAATTTACGAGTTATTTGTTTGAGGGAACGTGTTTCAGCGTTAAACCATGGTGCTACTCTGTTTTGTCTAACAAGCTTGAGTTTCAGAGGGGCAACAACATCAAGGGTTCCTCTGAGGGCTTGCATGGTATCATTGACAAACTGCTCATTATCAACGGGGCTTAAAGAGCTCTGAGAGTATTTATCTAACATGTTACTAAACATTGGTTGGACTGAGAGTTTAAATTCAGATACAGAACGGTCAGATAATGTTCGTTTCAGCTCTTTCTTAATCACTGGAGCTATGGTGTTTTCTAATATAAACTGATAGGTAATTAAAAAATGATCAGAAAGTATGGGGTTGTGAGGATGGACACTCAGATGACTAATCTCTATGCCATAAGTTAAAACAAGGTCCAGGGTGTGCTTGTGACAGTGGGTGGGTTCATTTACATTTTGTGTGAAACCAACATTTTCTAATAAGGCTGCAAAAGCATTCCCAAGACAGTCATTACAGTCATCTAAATGAATATTAAAATCTCCTGTCATTAGGATATTATCAGAGTGTGTAGAACAACAGCTGATAAAAAATCTGAAAACTCTGTTAAAAATTCTGAATACGGGCCGGGAGGGCGATAAATAATTATGAATAAGAATGCTTTTTCAGTATTTCTACTTGTGTGATTTATTGACAAAACAATGTTTTCAAAGGAATTATAATTGTATTTAGCTTTAGTGTTAAGAAGTAAGCTTGCATGGGATATTACAGCTAGCCCACCTCCTTTCCCAGAAATCCTGGATTTCTGATGGTTTTTATAGCTAGGGGGGGTTGCTTCATTCAGCCTGACATAATCATCCTGTTGTAGCCAGGTTTCTGTTAGAGCTAGTAGGTTAAGTTTATTGTCATTAATTAATTCATGGACTAAGAGGGACTTTGAAGAAATTGATCTAATGTTTAGCAATCCACATTTAATGACCTCATGGTTTTGCTCATTATTGAGAGTATCAGCAGCTAATACTTTTAGCTTTCTGTGTCTCACTCCTCTCACCTGTCTTTTAGTACACAAGCTAAAGCTAGGAACTGCTGAGCTGTCCCTGTTTGGGGTTAGTACCAGCGCCGAAGGCGGCTCAGAGGAGAGTTGTAAACTGTGCTCTCTGTTATCGGAGGTGAACGTGTTGATGTCAACCGTCAGACAGGAAGGGCTTTTAATCAACGTACGGGGGGTGGGGGGTGGGGTGGGGGTGGGGGTGGGGGGGTGACCTGAGTTGAACCTGAACGACTTCAGATGGATCTACCACAGAAATCATGAGGAATGTTCCCCCAAACCCTCTTTTCTGATGGAGGTTTGACGGGACGGCGCTCCTCTCTGAGAACCAGATCTGATGAATGATGTCACAAAGTGAGAACCGCCCCTTCCAGGACGAGTCTGCGCTCCGAGTCGATGGAAGTTTTAAGCATTGTTCAATTGACAGTTCAGTTTGTAATTTACAATTCAATAATAAAGTTTACTATTCAGTATCACGTTTTCAACCCTCGGGCCGCTGACCGGTACCGATACTGGTCCGTGTGTCACTGGATACCGGGCCACAGTAATCCAATGGTTTTAACAAGTCTAAAGGTTTAACGTTAATATTTGTGGTTAAATCCCCCCCCCTCTTCAAAGTAGATGCTAATCAAACTCTAACTTCAGCCGTATTGAAGGTGTAAGAAATAAATAAAGAAAATAAAACGACATCGTGTTACAGTTATCTTCTGAATATAATCATAAACATGAATCCACCGAGTGTCCATCTTTATTATCTGTTTGTGAAACATTGGAGACTCTGTCATCACACATCATTACATATGGGGGGTGGTGGTGGGGGGGGGGGGGTATGCAGTCTGCATCTTTGTTAAAATTCAGATGTTGTTTGTTTTTGGGGTGTAACGCAGTCACGCCGCCGTGGCCGGCTCTAGGATGACGGCTTGAAATGGGCGGAGCCTCAGAGATCAAAGTGTCTGACTTCCAGGTAGGAAAATGAAAATAACTAAAGATTCATAAATAATTTGCTCTTTCTTGTACCAAAATAAATACATGATCATCCCTGTCGTTTACTCTGAAACATGAACATGTTTTTAATTTAAAAAACGTTCTCTTTAGTGTTTTAATTATGATTCTGAGGTTTTCACCATCATCCAACAACCTCAACATCTTAAGAAGACGTTTTTCATGTTGATCTGAAGCTTCTGTCAGAAACATCTCCTCTGTGGGGGCGTGGCTTTTGGAGCTGAGCGGATCTGCTCTGCCCCCCCCCTTCATGGACTGACCTTTCACCGTTTCACTTACAGGGGAAACATATAATGATTGTAAATGTCATTTACTCCAGTCTGGAGGGCCAGGTTCAACATCTCATGGGGCCGCATCCGGCCCCCGGGCCGTGGCCTGCCCCCCCCCAGCACAGACCTTTAATTACAGTCTCCTGTCAGGCTTCCTAATGAACTTTGGAGCGGTGGACTTTCCATTAGCAGATAGCATCATTCAGCTGTTCTTTCAGCTGAGTTACTGTAATGCTCGCTGCTGTTGAGCCACACATGCAGTCATAAAACACGTCCTGAATGGATTTCCACAGAAAGCTCATATCAGCACACCGCGCCGCCTCTGACCGCTTCCCGCGCTTCCAGTCTGCTGCATAATTCAGATTTGCTGCCTTTGTTCAGCAGCGGCCATAAAAACAAGATGGTTAACCTGCTGCTGCTGCGCTGATGGAGACGTCTTATCTGAGGTGTTTACAAGATCCAGATAGCTAACACACACTCATTATTTATTCAGCAGACAGCAGCGCCGCCTTCTTCTTTATCAAACTCCCTCTCTGAAGTCAGGAGGTCAGACGCCACCAGCCGCCCCGCACAGCTGCAGCATCGTTTAAGCTGACGGCTTCAAGACCGAACACGCGTGTGGAAACGCAGGCTGCCCCTGAAGACCCTCGAGGTCCAGGGGTCCTCCTGTTTCCATGAGGTAAACCAGAGGCAGGAGACCGTCTCCACAGAGCCACGAATCTGGCTTGGCTCCTCCCCCCACACTGATGAATGAAGGTTTTAGGCTTGAGTTGGTTCGATTCCCTGGCGTTCAAGGACCTGCTGTGGACGCTCTTCAGCAGATCGTGATCCATCACGGAGCGTCTCCAGCAGAAACGCTGCATCTTTGTATACTTAAAGAGTTATTTTCATTTATCATTAATTAGAAGCGTCCCCTCTGGAGATCAGGCGGTCTCACTGGGACTTTCTGCCTTTTTAATGTTCTTCTCCAGCAATGATGATGAATAACAACAATTACCTGCAGCCCCAGAAAAGCATGTGTTATTGATGGTGGAGGCCTGCGGCGGGAAAACAGAGCTGCAGAGCGGAGCGAGCGGCGAGCGGCGAGCGGCGAGCGGCGAGCAGCGAGCGGCGAGCGTTCACCGGCGCCGCTTCATCTGCTCAGCAATAAAGTCCCCCCGTCCCGCCTGGGGGGGAGAGGAGTTACTATATTTACACGCTGACAAGAGAGGGTTTCTGGAGAAGCTCCAGTAAAGATCTGCAGGTCAGAAGTTCAGCCTGACAGCTTCTGCTCCTCATTTAGGGGGCGTGTCCTTTCAGAAGACCCCAGTCGCTGTGGAGAAGAGGTCACAGTCTCACCATCGAGCTGCAGGCAGCTGTGCTGGTGCTGGTCATGTGACACGTGCACGCTCCTGATGGTCGGAATCAGACCATCTGACCTGATGACGTGTAAGACTGTGATTGGTCCAGACGTCTGTCACATGATGTCTGCATCACGTACTGTGCACGTCGTCTTCCTGAGAAGAACTGCAGAGGTCCAAATACCGACAGAACATCTAGAAATCCCAGTTGAATAGAGAGAAATGAACAGGAAGTGTGCTGAAGTGCTAGCGATTAGCATGCTAGTTTGGTTCATCGTCATGTTTGATGTTTTCAGGTTTACAAGCCACCAGCAAACATATCATTGACATTCACATCTCCAAAGTGTTGCTGGTTGTTTGCTCACACAGAACCTTCTGACCCGAGCGGTTTGGTCCAATGAGCTGCAGAGGTCGCTGGTTCCTGGACTCATCCTCCGTTTGTGGAGCGGCGTGCCAGAACTCACGCTGCCAGACTTTAATGGACTTGACGGCGTGCCGCGCCGCGGTGGCTGAAGGCGGCGGCGGCTGAAGGCGGCGGCGGCCGGCTGAAGGCCGCGGCGGGCCCGCTGGAGCGAGCTGTCCTCCAGAGATCCTTCTCCTGCAGGTCCGGCCCGTTTTCCTGTTTCTGTCCAGACTTTGCTGTGATGTTCATGAAAGCAGGAGATCTGAGTAGATGGTTGAATACTTTACTCCGCTTGTCTTCCTTCAGTCGGTCTCATCAGCTGATCCTGGATCTGTTTCAGCTTCTGCTTTCAGCTCTTCTCACCGTCTTTCAGTTCGTTTATTCCATGTTTCTGTTTGTTCTGCATGTTGAGACAGACTCCACCAATCCTCTGTTCTAGCACCAGGCTAGGCTCCACCCACTGATTGAGCCCGCCGTTACGTCTCCGTGTCTTTCCTTGTCACATTCACGGTCGTGTCAGAAGCTTCACACTCGTCTGTTCTGCTGTGAAGTGTTCTGTGTGTCTTTGATCTGCTCTGGTTTGGTTCTGGTGTGGTTCTGTCCACAGCTGAGCAGACTTCAGGAGCCTCAGCTGCTGCTGCCCCCCCCCCCCCCCCCATCACCTGCCTCTCAGGTGTTCTCCTCCAGGTGATGTCTTGTGTTTGTCGGTGGAGCTCTCTGATTGGTTTGTTCTGTGAAGCTTTCATGTGGATCTCTGGGGATGGATTCAGCCCCCCCTCCCCACTGCCCCCCCCCCTCCCCCACTGCCCCCCCCCGCAGTGATTATTTTCAGCCTCTATTCACACTGATGGCACCTCTTGTGTCTCTGTTGTGTAAATCCAGATGTGAGCATTGTGGATGCTGGGGGGGGGGGGGGGGGGGTCCTGGTGACAGTAATTTACTCTGTCACCCCCGCAGAGGCAACTCCTCCCCCCACTTTGACTGAAAGCCCCATTGTGAGGAAGAAAACAGTCGTGATTCTCTGAGCGGGAAAAGCTGCGCCTTTATGATGGAGGGATGAAGGGATGGAGGGATGGAGGGATGAGGGATGAAAGGATGGAGGGATGAAGGATGAAAGGATGAGGGATGGAGGATGGAGGGATGGATGGATGGATGGATGGATGGATGAGGGATGAAGGATGGAGGGATGAGGGATGGAGGATGGAGGGATGGAGGATGGAGGGATGGAGGATGGAGGGATGAGGGATGGAGGGATGAAGGATGGAGGATGAAAGGAGGAAGGGATGGAGGATGGAGGGATGGAGGGATGGAGGGATGAGGGATGGAGGATGGAGGGATGGAGGATGGAGGGATAATGGATGGATGGATGAAGGATGGAGGATGGAGGATGGATGAAGGATGAAGGATGATGGATGGATGGCGGTGGAGCTGCAGATCTGCTGTCCTCCATCTCAGAATTGAACAGTTTTCTGCATGATCTGTCGGCCTCTTCATGGCTGCTGGGGGAGCCGTGCACGTGTGCACGTGAGTGTGTGATTTGGTAAACATTTGCTGTTGCCCCCCCCCCAGTGCCCTCACCTCCCAAACCTTTGTGCACGTGGTGGACGTGCGGCGTGAGGCTCCTCCTCCTCCGGCGTTTGGTCAGGATGGAACATGAAACAGGTTCAGAATCCTGGAGACTTCTGGGAACTGCAGGAATTCTACGGAGGATCTGGTTGATTATTTACTGAAGCAGGTCAATAATCAACAACATTCAAGCACATTTATAACATAAAACATGGGTTCAGGCCCGGGGGCCGGATCCGGCCCTCCAGGTAATTCTATTCTATTGTTATTAATGACCCGATGTTATCTTCTTCTCATTTTATGGAGAGTAAAATACTGAAAGTTATTCAAGGTTTAAGTTGATTTATTCTGGATTCATATTCATAATGATGTTAAAAAGTTACAGTTTTAAGTTTTTTAAATTAGCATTCTGGTTTATTTTGGCATTTATTAAGATTATTTTAGGCTGTTTAGCTAATGTTACAGCTACATGCTAGCTGTTTAGGCTAACCGATGATTTTTTCTTTAGTTTTTAAGCTAATTTAGCATTTAGCTGATATTTCAGCTGTCTATCATCAGTTTCAGCATCTTCAGCTCCCAGCATTCACACCATCATCATCACAGGTGATTCTGCATATCAAGTTCATGATTATGTTAGAAAGTTTGAAATGTGGTTTTAGCGTGTTCTGTCAATGTTTGTCCGGTTGGACCCGTGACCTCAGGCGTGTTCTGTCAATGTTTGTCCGGTTGGACCCGTGACCTCAGGCGTGTTCTGGCTTCTGTGGTTGAGTTTAACACTTTGAACTGAATGACATAAAAAGTCTTGTTCTTCCTTTTATTTCATTCAAATCCACCAATGAGGCGTTCTTCCTCCATAAACATGTTGGACTGGAACATCTCACAGATTAAAGGGGAGCTGACAGTGACCCCCCCCACCCCCCACCCCACCCCGGTTCCTCCATCTATTCAGATTTCACCCCGACCGGCGCCGCTGAGATTGGAAGTGCAGAAGAATAAATAACCATTTGCAGATTTTATTTTTCTTCCAGGAGAGCAAACAGACTCTGTCAGCAGAAACCCTGACCCCCCGACGGCCCCCGGGGGGCGGCAGACTCTCACGCTCGCCGCCGGACAGAATGAGAATCACAACAACGTCCAGCCTGCAGGAACATCCTCGATGATGAAAGGAACCGAGCGGCGGAAGGACGGAGTCGATCCTGAACGCACCACGACGGAGAGGATGAAGGAAACGCAGGAAAGAAGAGACGAGATGTTTGAGGATGAAGCTGATTAAAGAGAGAGAGAAGGAGCTGCAGGTTCTCCTCACATCTCCTGAAACATGGAAGGACTTCATGAGGATCCTGAAGATCATCTCTGAATTCTGATGGAGCTGATCTCTGGAATAAAACCTTCAATGATTCATTAAATATACGTTTCTTTATGACATGATTCTGATGGATGTGTGAAATGTTTATGAATTGAAGGTTTAATCAGAATGAATCATTTATTGGATTAACTGGTTAAATCCAGCTTCAGATTTAATCCTGATGAGATCATTCAGAGTGAAACCTCAGATCCATGTGGATCTCTGAGTGGGAGTTTCTACAGATGATGTCTCTTCCTCACTTGTTCTCATGCATACTTTAAGGCGGTCTTCTCCTCTCTGTTGTCCATCATCAGATCTCCTCATTCCCACTCCCTCCTCGTCTCTGCCCTTTGCCTCCTCCTTCACCTCCTCTTCTCGTCAGTATTCCTTTCTCCTTCTTCCTGTAACCTTCTTCACCTCTCAGTATTTGTCTAACTCCTTCACTGCCTTGTTATCCAGATATTTCATTTGTTCAAACCTTCGTCTCTCTCCTGAGTCCTGCCTCGTGTCTGAACCTCCGTCTTCGTTTCACCGCTGTGATGTTTGCAGGACCACGCCACGAACGCGTCCTGATGCTCCTCAGACGTCTTCAGGCCGCCGATCGCGGGACGCTCTGATGTCATGTGAGTCTGTGGACATCCTCACCGCCACCTCGCCATGCATGGTCCGGGGTCCGTGTGCGCCACGATCCCTTCAAATCCGTGGTCCCGACCCCCAGGACCGGTCCAAGAGCTGCTTGGTACCAGACCAGAGGAAATGCTTCCACTAACTTTGAGTCTTTCCTCTGTTCTCTGATTCTGGAGGAACTTTAGTTTGGATTCTGATCTCCACATCCTGTCTTGATGAGTCATGTGACATAAAGCGGCTGCTCGCTCGGGCCGCGAGCTAAGCTAAAAGCTAAAAGCTAAACGCTAAAAGCTAAAAGCTGAAAGCTAAAAGCTAAAAAGCTGAAAGCTAAAAGCTGAAAGCTAAAAGCTAAAAAAAGCTTGAAAGAAAGCTAAAAAAAGCTGAAAGCTGAAAGCTGAAAGCTAAGCTAAAAGCTGAAAGCTAAAGCTAAAAGCTAAAAGCTGAAAGCTAAAAAAAGCTGAAAAAAAGCTGAAAGCTAAAAGCTGAAAGCTAAAAGCTAAAAGCTAAAAGCTGAAAGCTAAAAGCTGAAAGCTAAAGCTGAAAGCTGAAAGCTAAAAGCTGAAAGCTGAAAGCTAAAAAAAGCTAAAAGCTGAAAGCTGAAAGCTAAAAGCTAAAAAGCTGAAAGCTAAAAGCTGAAAGCTAAAAGCTAAAGCTAAAAAGCTGAAAGCTAAAAGCTAAAAGCTGAAAGCTGAAAGCTGAAAGCTAAAAGCTAAAAGCTGAAAGCTAAAAGCTAAAAGCTAAAAGCTAAAAGCTAAAAGCTGGAAAGCTAAAAGCTAAAGCTGAAAGCTGAAAGCTTGAAAGCTTAAAGCTGAAAGCTGAAAGCTAAAAGCTAAAAGCTGAAAGCTGAAAGCTAAAAGCTAAAAGCTAAAAGCTGAAAGCTAAAAGCTAAAAGCTGAAAGCTAAAAGCTAAAAGCTGAAAGCTAAAAGCTAAAAGCTGAAAGCTAAAAGCTAAAAGCTGAAAGCTAAAAGCTAAAAGCTAAAAGCTAAAAGCTGAAAGCTGAAAGCTAAAAGCTGAGAAAAGATGAATCTGGAGAATTTCTTTGGAGAGGAAACAGAAGAAGAACTTCTGACTTCAGAGAAACATGAAGCTGATGTTTGCAGACAAACCAGGAGTCTTCTATGAAAATATGGATGGATGGAGATGGCTGTTTCCATGGAAACGAGCCGGTCTGCAGGATAAATATGACCCCACAATAACATCATTACACACATGATGGCTTCATGTTTATTAATATATTTAGAAAACAGTTTTGGGCTTTTCGTTCAGCTGGCGGTCCTAGCGAGCGGCGGTCCGAGCGAGCGGCGGTCCGAGCGAGCGGCGGTCCGAGCGAGCGGCGGTCCGAGCGAGTGAGCTTTATGTCACATGACGCATCAAGACAGGAAGTGGAGAACAGAATCTGGTAGTTTTCCAGAATAAAATTCCTTCAGAATCAGACGATGAAGACAGGAAAGAATCAGAGCACAGCGGCCCCCGGACTGGTACCGGTCCACCTCTGGGGAAGGTTCTGCTGACATTCATCTCCAACAGAGAAGCTCCTCCACATGGAACCATCTCAGCATCTCCTTCAGATGGAGGGAAGAGGAGGAAGAAGGAAGCAGAACTGCAGAGAGGTGGTACCGCTGTACCGCTGTGGACCAGAACCACCTCTCAGAACCTCTGGAAACTGATCACAGAAGGAGGAACATTTTCATGGATTCCATCAGAGCTGTTGATGCTTCAGCTCTTTACCAAAACCTTCAAGCTTTTATTTATTCTATTTGGATTCACTTCTGTACTTAAAGTGTTTTTATGTCTATTTATATCCAGCGTTCTGTTCAGTTTTAATTGTGTTAAAACGTTTTATAAATAAAGTTTATGATGAAAAAGATGAGAGTTGTTTTCAGATCACAGACAGCTCTGTTGGTTAACTTCTTCTCTGCTGTTGTCCACAGTAAACGGATCTGACATCCTGTAAACACAGAGGATAAAGCAGGAGTTTCAGAAACTGTTCAGTCATACCCTGCAGCAGCTCTGGTGGTCCTCACAATCATCTGCTTTTAGATAAATATGAACCAGTTTTCTACAGGAAGACGAGTCGTAATGGGATCAACATCAAACAGCAACAATGAAGCCACTAATCTGTGAAACGGAAACGTCCTGATTCTGTCTGTATAAGGAAAACTGGACATGCAGCTCAGAGTCTAATAAACAAGAGAATTTAAATCCCGGCTGATCCTGAAGGATCCACGCAAACCTGATGTCATCTGCTGTAATGTGAGACAGCAGATGAGGCGCAACGTTCCTGGAGACGATCAGGGAAATGATCTCTACAGTCGACTCTCTCTCCTGGGTCCAGATTCATATTATAGCTCAGGGGTGTCAAACTCAATCACACAAGGGGCCAGAATCCAAAACACACCTTAGTTCGCGGGCCGAACAGGATAAACATTTATTGAATATTAAAACTAAATTTTTAAAACTTTAAAACCGTAACTTTTAAATATAATTATGAACTAGATATATAACATTGCCTGCTGTAATGCTAGTGTGAATGCGTAAGCTGAATTTGGCAGCTGAAAATGTTAGTGCTGATAGCTGAAGATGCTAAAATTGATAGCTACAAACGCTAAAGCTGATAGCCTGCTAAAATATTAGCTAAATGCCAAATTAGCCTAAAAAACTAAAAACAAAACAAAAGCTAGCATGTAAATATTAGCCTAACTCCAAAACAGCCTAAAAAAACATTTCAAAAAGCTCTAATTACCTAGAACATATAGAAAATTTTAGCTAAAATGGACAAAAAAACTTAAACAAAAAAACTTAAATTAGCCAGAACAGCTAGCATGTAGCTGAATTTTTAGCTAAACACCAAAACAGCCAAAAAATCTTAGTAAATGCCAAAATAGTCCAAAAAGGTGGCGGAATGCCAATTTTTAAAACTTTAAAACGTAACTTTTTAACAAAACCATGAATAATTAAAAGGCAGGAATATTATTCCAGAATAAATCAACTTAAACCTTAAATAACTTTAAATATTTTACTCTCCATAAAAATATCTTTTTTCAAAACTATACAAGTTAGAAATAAGCTCAAGATAACATTGGGCCATTAATAACAATAAAATAAAATGATCTGGAGGGCTGGATAGAATCACCTGGAGGGCCGGATCCGGCCCCCGGGCCTTGACTTTGACACATGTGTTATAGCTCAAATGGTAGATTTTCTATCATTGTTTTTATCCACATCAGTTCTGGAGTTCTGTTCTCTGCTCACATTTACTCCTCCTCTGCTCTTTATTATGTATCGTATTTAGGTCTCTGTGGTTCTGTTTGGTGCTGTGGACCACGCCTCTGGCTCATTCTGACGCCCGCAGCATACCCATAGAAAACATGAACATTTTCTCTCTAGGGTCTCCAGAGCGTCTATGACCTTCATGTCTCTTGAGGATCACCTGCTGCAGACATTCGTATAACAACAGGTGAGACTGAAGCCTTAATTCGTCTCTTTCTTCTTCTGATCCGGTTCTGGTAAACAAGCGTTTTAAAACACTTTAAAAACCAGAACATTTCCAGAAAAGAGCGCCTATGATCTGCAGCAGCTCCTCTGACGGTTCTCCTGCTCCAGATGTTTTCTGGAAATATTCTTATTTTTAAGGGATAAGTGTTTTAAAAACACTTATTTAGATTTTTTTATATTAATTATCAGGAATATATTTTTAAGGAAGTGGGAAAATGTCAAATTTTACCAGATATTATTGACAATCGAAGTTTAAAACGGCTGAACTATGGTGAACGAGCATTCTGATAGTACTTGAACGCATCACTAACGGATGAATCAGTGAGACGTGAAAAGAATCTCAGGATAGAATCGTACATAACTGATGTGTTGTGTGTGTAAGAGGAGAAAGTAAAAGCTTTTTGTGTGTAATTAGTTTCAGGCTGTTGTCATTTTAATTTGTGCGTGTGTAAATTTTGTAATTTTTTTACTTTTGCACAAAACACATTATATGAGTTACAAACCCAGAATTACACACAGATCGGACTGAGTCTCTGATTTGTCTCTCCATAGTTTCTGGCTCAGAGGAATGACCCACTTCACATGGTTCTGGTGTTGGAACCCCCCGACCTCCTCAGTGGACCGGTCCAGACCAGGAAGTGATGATGTTCCATCAGCAGACCTCCTGCTTCTCTGCTGTCATACTGCAGACACCATCTCTTCTATACTGACATCAGAGTTCAGTGTTCTGGAGGAGTTCCTCTCCTCTCTACTCCTCTGTAATTTCCTCTCATCTTCATCTGCTCTTCGTCTGTTTTTCATTACTGTTATCTCCTCTGTTATCGTCCTCATTCCCTTCTTTCTAAATTACCTCTCAGCTCCTCCACCGTGGAGCCGCTCTTCATTTCTCCGCGTGTTCCCGCTCATTCTTATGTACGGACAGCTCCTCATTTCCTGATGGGACTGAAGAGAAGGTCACGGTCGCTCAGAACTCGGGTCGGCGCCAGTCCTGCATGAAGGTCCAGAAACCAGAGGGACCTCTGCTCCTCAGAACCTTTCAGCTGCAGATCCATTTGGATTTGGACAGGATCAGTTTAACAGAATTTCATCTTCAGCTGGACAGAAGGACGTCTAGCAGAAGGACAAAAACAAAGAACCTTCTGGTCTTTGGAGCAGAACCGGCGTCTGTGACGGCCGCCTCCCACCGTGTCACACAGACGTCTTTAGACTCATCTTTCCTTCACTGAGACCTCAGGGTTCTACCACGGTGGGTGGGAACGTGGTTTGGGGAGTCCAGATCAGAGCTCAGAAGTTTGAGGACGTCAGCAGCAGAAATGTTGAACTGAAAGATTTCATGACAGTTTAGGCTGAACTTGAAGCTTCAAGTGAACTCCGGTACACTTCAGTGTGAACGCAGTTGGACTGGTAGTGGACCAGAAGGGGAGGGGCTAAGCCAAAGAGACAAAGGCGGGGCTTCACGACTGACTGACAGCCCACTCTGTGAATCAGAACAAGCTGAGAATCACGGGGAAACCGGTTCAGTCCGGATGATCTGGAGAGAAAACGTCCACAGACAATCAGCTGATGGACGCGCGTGGCATCTGGACGCAGATCGTCATGAAGGAGTTCAGCGTTTAAAGAGAGAAAACAGAACTAGACTGTGAATTTATGATCTTAAAGTATGAGAAATATCTGTTCTATAAATGATCTTTAATCAAAAATACTTTAATAAATGAATAAGTACTTCCTTAGAATTCTACTGAGACTGTAGTTGTAAATAATGATTCATTTTAATTTCATGTTGACAAACAGAGAAATAAACAAATGTTTAATGTTGACTAAACTAAGAGTTTAATCTGTTTCTTTACACGTCGAGTGGATCTGAATCTGCTGAACTCTGGTTCTAACTCTGGTTCTGGTGGTCCTCTGCTCTTCGTCGCTCTTCATCACACAGTCTTCCTCCTCTCAGACGTTCACTGAAAGCTTTTAAATGGATTTTATTCCAGTTTTCTTCACTTCTCATGTAGTTCTTCTGCTGCTTCTGTCTGCTGTAAACAGATCAGCTCTGCACCCCCTCCCCCCATACCTTCAGCTCTCCTCCTCTGACTCCTCCAGGAGGAACCCCTGATCTAAACTGGTGGATCTGGATCTGTTCTGAGGTTCTTCTGGGTCCTCTGTTGTCTCTTCACCTCTCCATGTTCCAACCTCTGCTTATATGAGCAGAAGTGAAACATTCATGAGCTCTTCTTCAGCTCTTCTTCTGCTCTTCTTCAGCTCTTCTTCTGCTCTTCTTCTGCTCTTCTTCAGCTCTTCTTCTGCTCTTCTTCAGCTCTTCTTCTGCTCTTCTTCAGCTCTTCTTCTGCTCTTCTTCAGCTCTTCTTCAGCTCTTCTTCTGCTCTTCTTCTGGGCTCCCAGAAGTGCTGAGTGTGCGTGTCGAGTGGAGCGTTCAAGTCCACACCAGCGTACGCTGAAATCAGACGTTCAGCTAATTGCTGAACAAACAATAGAACCTGGTCTGTTCTCCTCAGGTCAGAGAGGGCGGGGTCTCAGTCATGCTCCGCCCCCCCACACACACACACCTGAGCAAAGCTTTTAATGACTCAGCAGTTTGGTTTTTCCTCAGTCTGTCAGTTCTGAGTTTGTCCTTGATTTACAGTTTGGGTTTCTGCCACCACCCCCCCACCCCCATGTGTTTGGCTCCTCCATTACCCATAATTCCTGACACAAATGAATGAATCATTTCACTGTTGACAGATGTATGACACGCTGACCCCACAGAACACGGACGAGGAACCGTTCACTGTGTTTCATGAATACATGCTTTAAGTTCAGCAGGAATAATAAACAATAATCAACAATAATAAACAATAATAAACAATAATGAACAATAATCAACAATAATCAACAATAAGGAACAGTAATGAACAATAATAAACAATAATGAACAATAATGAACAATAATGAACAATAATGAACAATAATGAACAATAATAAACAATAATGAACAATAATGAACAATAATGAACAATAGTAAACAATAATGAACAATAATGAACAATAATGAACAATAATGAACAATAATGAACAATAATGAACAATAATGATCAATAATGAACAATAATGAACAATAATGAACAATAGTAAACAATAATGAACAATAATGAACAATAATGAACAATAATGAACAATAATGAACAATAATAAACAATAATGAACAATAATAAACAATAATGAACAACAATAAACAATAACAAACAATAACAAACAATAATGATCAATAATCAACAATAATAAACAATAATAAACAATAATGGAGAATAATAAACAATAATAAACAATAATGAATAAAAATACAATCTAAAGCAAAGAGAAACTGCTTTAGTAATATAAATATTGTGTAGAATTTTGATGTGCATTCTGGAGGAAGTGGGCGGAGTCATCAGCAAGGAATGAAAGGAGAAAAGTTTGGGGTGTCGGCAGCTGGAGAGGGACAACCGACCCATGAAAGCCGGATTAAACCGGAACCACTCCCACTCTGGTAACATCATTCCAATTCTGTCTTTTTTGGACTGGTGTTTCCTGGTGGATATATTATAAGATATAAGAATAAGAGGACTTTTATTTCAGTTTTGTTTTGGGGAATTTCAAGAACATGTGTTCATCTGTCTGACTCATTGGTATCGATTAATAAGAACAATAAGTTAAACTCTGATTTGTGTAAAGAGTTTTTCATGCAGCTTGTTACAAATCTCTAAGAACGATTGTTACAGATGTTACTTTGAAAATGACACTGTCAGGAGTCAGCGCTCTGGCTCCCCCTCTGGTCACTGGGGGAACTGTCTTCAGAGTACTGAACACACTACATCTCCCAGCAGCCCCAGCACACACCCACAGGACCCTTCAGCTCTGCTCAGAGCCTCTCAGGGGGAAGTACTAGGCGTGTTTGAGATCATGCAGGCGGACCCGGCGCTGCGCAGATCGCCTGGATTGCGGTGCATGCTGGTTAGTTTCTGTCACAGACGTCACATTTGCGACGACATGAAGTATCGCGAGAAAGGGGCGGGTTCAAGGCGCCTTCCTAAGCCAGCGCAGCCAGAAAATAGGTACTGCGCTGGCTGCGAGCCGCCTTGATGACTACAAAACAATGCATTGTGGGAAACGGTGTCCCGAAAGTTTTTGTAGTTTAATGTGAAATAACTGGCGCTAAATGAAGGAAATATGTGTATTTTCTTACTTTTTCTGGAAGGTAGTGAATCACTGATGAAAAAATATACAAGATTTTAAATAATCTGTGGTTATTTGTGTCATAGTTGTCTTGAAAATGAACTTTAATTATTATTTTATCTATTTATTTGGGACTGTGTACATGTAATGAATCCCCCGACTATTTTTTTTATCTGTTTTACTCTAAGAGATGTAAAAAAATACTATAAAAGACACAACAGCACAGATCATACTAGGAGGAGTGGCGTATTAAAATTCAGCCGAATGTTGAGGACAACCCCCAACTCCTCGTTCTCGTGCAGTCTCGTCGTCCACCTTCATCTCAGGCGCCTTTCTCCGCCCCCTCCTGCACCAGCTTAGTCTCGTCGACGAAGCAGGCGAGGTGCAAGTCAACTCAAACACGCCTATTGTTCGTGTCTGAGCCTTTCATTCTGGATCTTCTGGTTCTGACCCTGGTTTATCTCTGACCCAGTTTACTACTCTCTCCTCCTGTCGTGTTCTACCTGACATCTGATCTGCTTGTGTTTGAGCTCTCTCTGAATGACCCTGATTCAGCTTCATGAACTTTTTCCAGAAAACCTGCCTTATTTGATGCTGATTACCTGGATCAGGTGTATTTATCCAGGGTGGTTGAAAAAAAAAGGATCTGGCCCTCAGTGTCATGATTTGGTGCTTAGGTTTTGTCATGTTCTGTTTTCCCTGTCAGTCTCACCACATTCAGGTTAACCATCCACAGCTGTCTTCATTTAGTTAATCATCCTCAGTGTATTTGAGTGTCTGATTTTCAGTTTCTCATTGTCAGGTCATCTGCTCTTTTACGTTCTGTCACCGCACTGGTTTGTGCTCCTGTTTTGGTCATGTTTAAGTTATTTTAGTAAATGTTTGTTTCTGCCACCAAGTCTGTCTCCTGCGTTTGGGTCCTCCACCACAATCCCTGACAGTATGACCTGACCACCTTGGACCCAGCAGGAGAACTTTGTCCATGCCAAGCCACACCATGCCATGCCAGATGGGGTTCCTGTAGCTGTCTTCATGTCACTTCTGGTCTTCATCCATCCATTCCGTTCCTGAGGGGGGACTGTTGGGGCCATCCATCCTGTTCCTGAGGAGAGTCACCGGGACCGCTCCTTCCTGTCCCCGAGGATGGTCGCCGCTCGTCCCCCTGGTCTGTTTCTGGTTCTGGAGGAGGGTTGCTGGGACTGCTCCCCTTCATGTTTCCTGTCCCTGGGGAGAGTCACCAGAACCGCTCCTCTCCACGTCTGTTCCTGGAGGGGTTTCATTACCCCTCACGTCCGTCTGGCTGCAGGATCCCCGTTTTTCTGGACTTATGTTTTTGTTCTAGGTCCGCTCCTCACAGGTGTTGGGGCATCTGGGATCTGCCCTTTTGGGGAGGGGTACTGTCATGATCTAGTGCTTGGGTTTTGTCATGTTCTGTTTTCCCTGTCAGTCTCACCACATTCAGGTTAACCATCCACAGCTGTCTTCATTTAGTTAATCATCCTCAGTGTATTTGAGTGTCTGGTTTTCAGTTTCTCATTGTCAGGTCATCTGCTCTTCTACGTTCTGTCACCTCACTGGTTTGTGCTCCTGTTTTGGTCATGTTTAAGTTATTTTAGTAAATGTTTGTTTCTGCCACCAAGTCTGGTCTCCTGCGTTTGGGTCCTCCACCACAATCCCATGACACTCAGTAACTGCTTTAGCTGACCAAGGTTTTATTTTGTTTTTTAAACTAATTTGGCATTTAGCTAATATTATAGCTGGCTATCAGCTTCAGCATCTTCAGCTGTTCAATTCAGCTTTTTCAGCTTTTAACTTCAGTGTTTTTAGTGATCAGCTTTAGCCTCTTCAGCTATCAGCATTCACACCAACATCATCACAGGTGATGCTGTATATCGAGTTCAAAATTATGTTAAACAGTTACAGTTTTAAAAATGTGGTTTTAGAGTGTTTACTAAATGTTTATCTCGTTCGGTTGAGTTTGACCCCCCTGCTCTCAAACATTTCCCCTCTAAAACGGATCCAGATTTTTCCTGAATCTCCATCAGCAGCTGCTTCCTCTCCAGAACACACGTGCACGTCGCACGCGTGCACGTCCAGCCCAGCGGATGAGCGCAGAGGAGCTGAATGTGCTGCTTTTCTTCACACTGGAGTCTGGGTCCATATGGTGAAACGGGGGCCACTGTGAGCCATGCGGAGGAAGTGCTGACTCGGCGCCGCCGGGCGCCCCCGCCACTAAATCACATCAACTTCTGCAAAACATATGGAGGAGGCTGCAAACGACGCCATCAACATTCGGCGCGGCGCGCGGCGGGGCCTTAACAATGCTTTGTGTCATAATCAAAGTTCTCATCGCTCCCCGGCCGACCCGTTCGGGTTCAGCAGAACCACAGAGACTGGAGGATGGGAGATTCTTCAGGGACAGATGGTAAACTGGGCTGTTCATTCCGGCGCCGGTGCACACCTCTGCAGAGCAGCGACACCCCCCGCCCCCCCGCAGCACGCGGGGGTGGGGGTGCATATGGTCTGATTACAGGGGGGGGGTTCTCCTGCTCTGTTGTTCTCTGGCAGGTAAATGCAGCCAGCGGCCGACAGGAAACGCTGAGGCGTGTATATAAAGCCATGGATGTGAACGCGCCGCTGCCCCTAGTGGTCATTCACGTGTCCTGCTCACCTGCAGACCAGACCTTTACTGTTACCCTCTCTGTGTTTTCAGATCCTCATTTCCAGGTAAGCAGGACAGGTGTGAGGATCAGAGGCGTGGCCTACAGCAGTCAGCCAACCGGAACCAGTTCAGGTCTAAGTTCTCACCTGCTTTTATTTTGAAGGCCCGTTCTCTAAGCTGGCTTCCTTCTCTGTGAGGTCACACACCTGTTGAGTGGGAGGGGCTTCAGAGGACACCTCCTCCATTCAGTTGATGGGATGATGCATCCGGTTCTAACGTGTTCTAACAAACACAAACAGCTGATCCGGTTTCAGGCTAAAGCGGATCAGACGCGTCTACGTAACACGCCGTCTACGTAACACGCCGTCTCCAACGCTGTAGGTCATCCGTGCGTTTTGTGTCATGAATGTTCGGCGTCCTCATCTCTGGAAGAATCTAGAGTCCGAACCAGACGGGAAGATCGTTCTGGAAGCTGAAGAGTCACGCGTGTCCTCTACTGGAAACTATGAACGGATCCTTTGTGGGCGGAGCCAGACACCGTCATGAAGCATTCACGTCTCATCTGGAGACAGAGATGCCAGCAAACGGCGCCACAGATGTCTCCCAGAGGCGCCGTGGAGCGGCATGGGCGGCAGCTGAACAGAAACGTGAGACGATGAAGATCAGACGGACCCGTTAGTGACGGCCAGACGCGACCAACGACGGCTCAAACCAGAACGAACCGGTACATCTGGACCCAAACGGACTTCTGGGAAAAAGGTGGATGTGTTGGTACGTGATTGGTGGTGTTTCAGGACCCCCCCCCATACAAACCTGCAGTTCCTCAAACAACCATCAGAGGCAGAGTCAGCAGGGTTCATTCTTCATCGACAGTCACCTAAAAACGTTGAACTTTCAAGCTTTGGTATTTATTATTGTAATTAGGATGAAGTAGAGATGATCCAATATCATTCTGGAATAAGATCTGAATCCTGATCCTGAAGGGAAAATACTTTCTAAGCTCTGTTAAAAATCCACAAGCGTAATTGTAATAATAGTACTTATATGTTTACATCTCTTTATCTGGAACATTCATTTACAGGTCGCTCCTTAAGCAACGCTGGCCCTAGCATAGATGACATAGGCAGCCGCCTAGACACAATCTGCGGCCCATCCGGCTCCAATTAGATCATTTAGATTCCTGCAGGAGGCGCCACATTTGTGTTCTGGAAGTGGGAGGAGTCTTCTATCAGCTGGTTTTCTGTCTGTACGTATGAACAGGTTCTCTGTGAGGTTCTGGTTACGGAGATTTCTACCAAGATGAGACGATTAAACTGAGGCTTTCAGACGGACTCCATGTAAACACATTCTGAAGGATCTTCAACCTGAACCTGCGTTCTGTCAGTACTTCCTCCTCCTGATCCAGGTGACTCCGGTTCACTCCTCAGTCTATATTCTGAGAGAAACTGTCTGATCAAGAATTCTCATTCAGTTTCTACCACGAGTTTTCTTAAATCAAATTATTTTAACTTTCTGTTTATCTTTTTAAACTTTGGTCTCTTTCCTGCAGCAGCATCAGTAACCAGACGGGGTTTCCCTCCGCCCAATGCAGGGGCGAAGGCCGACCTGAATGAATCCTTCAGCTGGTGTCACCACGACTCTGATCCTGGTTGATCCTCCAGACAGGAGAATGTTTCAGATGAAAACTTCAACTCCTGATGATGGAAACTGAAGGAAACGTTCTCCTTTTCCAGTCTTTATTGGGTTTCCATGACAACCGTTTTTACATCTAAGCTGTCATGAAGTGGTGCCTGGTGGATCTGATTCTGCCTTGGCGTGACTCGGTGACCCAGTGACTCGTTGACTCGTTGACTCGGTGACTCGGTGACCCGTTGACTCGGTGACCCGGTGACTCGGTGACCCGTTGACTCGGTGACTCGGTGACTCGGTGACCCGTTGACTCGGTGACTCGGTGACCCGTTGACTCGGTGACTCGGTGACCCGGTGACTCGGTCCTGGCTCTGATCCTGCAGGTGGAGGAGTCGGTCAGTCTCTGAGCAGACGGAGGAGGAGGAGAGAATGATCTCTTCATCGTCTGCCGACTCCTCATCCCATCGTCGCCCCCCCGCTCGCCGCACACAAACAGACGTGTTGATTTATGCTGCGATTGGCAGCAGAGGAGCAGCCGGTCAGACGTGACGACATTTGTATTCACAAGACAAATGACAGGCGCCCGTCCAGCGCGCCGCCGCCGCCGAAGGCGCAGGAAGTGACAGCATTTGTCACGGCGGTCCGGCCCGGGGTCCAGTGGAGCGGCTAAACTGTTACAGATAGATGTTGACACAACAGAGGCGTGTTCGGGGAGCTGACACGGCCGCCGGGATCCGCCTTGAGGAGGCGTGATGTCGCTCCATACATCAGAGGAGGCTGTCGGGGGGGCGGACTCCTCCTTTTCTCCCCCATAGATGCTGCTTTCACTTCTGCTGCTCCTTTTCTCACAGAAACGTTTGTTTTCAAATCTGTTTTCTGGGATTTTAGCACAAATAAAGCAGCAAATAATTCTGTTATTCAGCCGATCAAAGAGATTTCTGGATTTTCAGAGACGTCGTCTTGAAGCAAAGTCTCGTCTTTTACTGGTTCTGACCTCAGAAGAACTTCTTCCATCTGAAAGTTTTCCAAGAACTGCAGGAGAGAAAAGCAGGAAACAGTTAAAAGAAGGATGTTGATTCCATGTTTCGATGGTTCGTGCATCAGTTTCAGTTTCAGGGATGCAGAGGGTCGACCTCCTGAGCGATGATGGACATCTGCATCAAACTCAGAGACATTAAAACAAACACTTCTTTACTTTTATGCAAAGCTTCTGTTTTAATCTGCATCTCTTTTTCCAGAAAGGATTGATTTTTCGATGCTCTCCTCCGCCTCACAAAAAGCTTTGTCTCCAACAACCAATCAGAGCGGACATGAGTTATTGCTGGGAAGTCTTTTTGTCAATAAGGAACTGAATGAAATCTCCTGTCTTTGCATACATCACATCCTGCAGTCTTTCCTCCCGCCGCCCCAGTCTCTGTTTCCTCCAGGCGGCGCCGATGCGGCGGCGTCTCGCGGCGGCGTCACACGGCGGCGTCACACGGCGGCGTCACACGGCGGCGTCACACGGCGGCGTCACACGGCGGCGTCACACGGCGGCGTCACACGGCGGCGTCACACGGCGGCGTCACACGGCGGCCTCTGGCTCCACAGTTCACACGTTTATCAGCAGGACGCCGCCTCAGAGGAAGACTCCTCCTGACGCTGAAGGTGCTTGAAAAACAAACATAAAGAAGTTTATTGGAGAGTAAATCAGTTTAATCCTCTGCAAAGCTGGAATCAATGGAAACATCTGTCAGTACATCCACTTCAGCTGGACACAAATACGTTTAATTAAGGCGTCGACAAATGTCAGAAATGAGAACACCTGCCAGGTAAACGCAGCAGACGGGCTTTTACAGTTCTGCAGGGTTCTGGATTTGGTTCTGTTTCACTCTATGCTGATGATGAGCCGCTTTATATCAAAGATGCCTGAAGACCTGAGAGTCACAGACTCAGAAAGTTTCAAACATTTTTGTGTTCAGTAGATCTTCATTCTGCTGCCAACCCTCCTGGAAAGAAGAAGTCCCACAATTCAGTGTGAATTCATCTTAAATGTTGGTTTGAGCTGAAATAGCTTTAAACTGAGAAGTCTCCAAATAAACTGAAAAAAGTGAAACATTGGATTCATTTAAGTTAATGGTAAACTTAACTCAAACATTTAATTTGATATAAACTAATATTTTTAAATGAATGAAATTACAGAACCTTTGTCAACTGATCCAATGTTTTCAGGATTTCAGGATTTTCCTGTAGTTTTTCCCTGCAATCATTCACTTTCCCCTCAATTCAGTTCAACTACAAAATAAAACAAATCAAACCCCAAAAATTCACAAAAACCTTTTTTAAATGTTTCACTTCCTCCCTGTGATGTTCCATACTGAAACACAGGATTCAGTTTGAAACTGAGAGTCGTGGCGTCCCAGCTGCCTGCAGTCCTTAGATCAGAACCTCTGTGTGTCCAGAACCGGTTCAGACCTGGAGGAGAACGGTCCTTCCAAATCAAATCAAATCAAATCAACTTTATTTATATAGCACTTTTCCAAAAAGTTCATTTTTATCAAAGTGCTTAACATAAAATAAATAAAATAATAATAATAATAATAAAATGTTAAAAACAAAGGACAATGCCCTCAAACCCCACCCCCCCTCCACACACTCGCACAAACACACACCGACATATTTCCACACCTTGAAGTTAAAAACAATAAAAATAACTTATTACTAAAAAGCTGGAAAAATAGAAATCTAGAAATCTGGCTTTGTACTGCAGTGAGGAAACGATATTTTAGGGACCTGTCCACACCAGTGAGCCCCCAATCAAGTTCACGGAGTACGCCACTACAGGACCCCCCAGATCCTAGCAAAGAGCCAGACCCGGGAGGTCCCACTGTGGCGACCCAGTTTACTGAGAAAGGGCAATCACTGATGTGGAGGATCCCTCAGAGGAAAACACTGGAGTTAAAAATGTAAAAAAAAAAAAAAAAGATAAAAATTAAATGAATAAAAACAGATATAAATACACACACATACACATGCACATAAAATACACATAATTCAGTAAATATGAATTAAGTAAAAAGAGAGGATAAAACAAAATATTAGAAAACTCTCAAAAGTTTAACTAAAAGCCAGATTAAAAAGGTAGGTCTGAGCCTTCCTTAAAAACATGAACAGTCTCTGCAGCCCTGATGCATTCTGGGAGGCTGTTCCACAGGCGAGGTCCATAGTAACTGAATGAGGCCTCGCCGTATGTTTTAGTTATACCTTTTGGAATAACTAACAGGCCTGTTCCAGAGGACCTCAGGGTCCGCGAGGGCTCAGACCTTAAAATCATATCAGATAAATAAGAAGGCCCAATGCCATAAAAACATTTATAAACCAATAAAAGAACTTTAAAATCAATTCTGAATTGCACAGGGAGCCAATGCAGCGATTTTAAAATGGGTGTAATGTGTTCCCGCCCCCTGGTCCTCGTCAGCACGCGTGCGGCTGAATTCTGTAGCAGTTGAAGGTTTGAAATCCTTTTCCTGGGAAGACCAGAGAGCAGGGCATTACAGTAATCTAATCTACTGGAAATAAAAGCATGCATTAACATGACATTTCCAGACTCTGAAACGTGAAGCTGATTCTGCTGGTTCAACTTTTTGTTCTTTTTGTAACAAGCAAATATGAACATTTTTGTTGTATATAAAATCAATTAATCGATTCATCAAAACATAAATCGATTTAGCAAATAGAGCTAAAGTCCGCTAGCTTGATGCTAACATTGATTGGGATTTCCCATAGGACGGCTAATGCTAACACGACCTGAACATCCAATGAACGTCTTTATAAACTCACAGAGATTCATTTTACAATCTCTATATTTTAAAACAGTTTTTTTCTCATTCTTTCTTCTTCTTCTGGAATAAGCTGTAATGCTACAGCGTGATCGCCACCTAGTGGCCAAACTGAAAATCCCTCCAGGAGAAGCAGAACAATCGTTGGAGCTTCTCCTTTAGAGAATCCATGTTTGATCTTGATCTGATTATTTCTATGAACTGGATCAGATTAATATGAATCTATTCAATACATATAATAGATTATGATTACCAGATTATAAAAAACCAGATTATTTTATCAGTAAGAAGTTCCATAGGAACACATTCTTCTCTCTATGGTCCACTTCCACCAGGAACCTCAGATTTGAGCAGAAAACAAGAAGAAAACTCCTCCTCCTCCTCATGTTCCAGGTGTTTGATTTGATGTTAGAATAAAAAACTGCATAAATAAAGAATCTAAATGATGTTCCTGTCGGTTCTTCTTTCAAAGATCTGATTGTGGCCGCTTGTTGTTCCCCTCAGAGATCTTCATTTTCTTTGACTGAAGCTCCTCTGGTCCTCCTCAAACTGCAGCTGATGGAGCAGCTTTTCTCCTTCAGAATCTCCTGGATCGATCCTGTTAACGGTTGAAAAGTTACAGTGAATCCAAGAACAGAAACCCTGGAGCTCCAGTGTCACAGGGTCAACATCTGAAGAAAGACCTCTGCAGTCCAAGAACCAAAAACCTCTCTCTTCATTTCAGGAGGAACTGTCAGGAGTAAAGTTCAGGTCTGGAGTTTGTGAAGAAGACTCCGTCTGTCCCGTCATCCCTCCATCTTTGTCTCTCTGCCTCCAAGCCTTCGTCCCTCCTCTTCCTCACAGAGCAGAAAGAGGCCACCATCTGCGGCAGCATTGAAGCCAAGGCCGACTCCTCATCTTTAATTCACTGGATGCTGATTCTGCAGGCGGGACGACGGCCGAGGAAATGATTCAGGAGCTCGGACCTCCTCTGCCCCGCAGGAGGGGAACGACAGGTGAGGAGACGAAGGGCTGCTCCTCCTCCTCAGGAGCAGGTTACAGACGGATGGAATAAACAGATGAAGATCTCCAAACTGGTTTGGATCTTCTGTACCTGCAGTCTGACCCGTTTCCTGGTTCCAGTGAAGCTCCTGGAGTCTGAAGAGGAAAGATTCTCTGAGGTTTTCTCCCTGGTCCAGTAGAAGGAAATGAGCTGACTGTTCTCTCCTGGTTCTGCTCCTCAGACTCCTGGCAGGAATGTTCTGGATGGACTGGAGGATCATGATGATCCAGCATGGAGGTGTTGCACTGATGGGGAAGTTTCCTCAAACCAAGACGCTCTGCTGAGGGTGGGAGGGGTTGGAGGGGTGAGACGGTGTCTTCTGGGTCTGACAGTTTGTTTGGAGGTCAGAGCTCCTGCTCTGCTGACACCTCCTCCTGACGGGGGGTGGGGGGGTGTCCTGCGGTGAAGCTTTGGTGAAGACTCAGGCTCTAGATTAGGTTGACTCCGCTGCGTCTCTCTGCAGGTGCTGGGGTTCCCTCCATCCACCACCACCCCTCCCCCCCCGGCTGCAGGAGCTCACTGTGAGGGCCAGCGTCGGTTTCTGTCCATGGTGCTGATCCGGAGCTCTGAATGAAGACTGTTAATGAAGCCTGGATTCATCTGATCTTCATGTGGTTTATTTGTAATCTTCAGACTTTACTGACCCACACATTACTGGATGAAGAACACATGAAATACTTAGAACACGCATGTGTCATGAAATGCCAACATGACATTCATGGAACTCTCTGGATGCTGAGCAGCTTCATGAAAATGGAACGTACCATTGTCCAGTCTGTGGGGAGAGTTTTGTGGAGTATATAGTATAAGGATAATGGTAGGTAGTAAGATGTGAGTTCTGGATCCTTCTCACCTCCTTCTCACCTCCTTCTCACCTCCTTCTCACCTCCATCTCACCTCCTTCTCACCTCCATCTCACCTCCTTCTTACGTCCTTCTCGTCTCCTTCTCACCTCCTTCTCAGCTCCTTCTCACCTCCTTCTCAGCTCCTTCTTACCTCCTTCTCACCTCCTTCTCACCTCCTTCTCGCCTCCTTCTCACCTCCTTCTGGGCTCCTCAGGTGACTACAGGACTCTTGTCTGGCCTCTTCTTGGACCACAGACTGAATGTGAACTCCTGTTATCTCCTGATGTTAACTCTGGTTCTGCTGTGATCTTTGAGGTTTCATTCGTGCTTCTTCTTCAGAACAATCCATCAGGTTTTAGTTTCTGATCATGTCAGCTGTTTCTGTTCAGGTCCTCGTTTGGATTCCAGTCTGTGTTTATCAGATGTTCTGTTGTTCCTGAGGACTTGTTTTAGTTTGTAACCTGCTTAAGAACAGATTTCTCCTCAGATTCTGCTTCTCGACTTTATGATTTTATCTGGATTCGTTTCATGGATCCTCCTAAAATAATTTCAAAAACTCACCAGTTCTGCTTCTCAGAATCTGCATTTTAAAAAGGTTGAGAACGTCTGCAGCAGAATCACAGACGCCGCCGTGGAGATGGAGCTCACACACTTCACACGGCGTTTGTTAAGCAGCCGCTTTGATCACGCGTGAAGATCCTCAGCAAACCTCTGCTCTCTGCTGTAATCCCTTCCACATGTTAAACATCCAATAAGATGCTGACCTTTTAAGAGAACCTGATTGCTTGACATTTGCAGTGTGAAGTGTAGCTGTGTTTCCACACGGTTACATGTGAGGAAAAATCAATGCCACGGTACGCGAGAGCACGGCGCCGCAGATCCAGAGCGCCGCTGACTCATTCAGGCAGGAAGTCGGGCGCCTTCAGAGAGAAGCAAACCCAACGTCTCCCAAAGTCTGGATCACACGTTCAGGGAATCATCTGCTGTGAAAAGACTTTGAAGTTCATTCGGAGAACTTCAGCCTCCCGGTCGACTTTCTATCATGTTGCAGTTATGCAAAAAGGCGTAAATCCAAAAATGTTCCATGAAGCCTCAGAGTCCCAGGAGAACGCCGGCGATCATGAGTCTGCAGGTCAGGAGCGTGCTGACTCCACGCCCCATCATTAACCGGCGCCGACCGTCGAGTCAGCTCGAGTCTCCTCGAGACGTTCCTGCACGGTCGCCGGCACCGACAGCTGAACGAGGCCCCGCCTCCTGCTGCTGACCACCTGACCAGGTGTGTTTGGCCTGTAAGGAGCTTCAATGAGAGGACACCGGCCCTCGAGGCCTGGACTCTGACACCTCTGGTCTAAAGTCTCACAGCCCCCCCCCTCGATCCCATCCTTTGTTGCTGGGTGTCGGTCCCGTCTCTAAAGTCTTTGGTTGTGGATTTGAACTCACAAGATTCCAGTCTGAGGACGGACACTCCACCACAGGGCCACCGGGTCGGATGACTAAAACGTCTCCAGCGGGTCCGGGTGATGTGAGGTTTCTCCCGGACGACTCTGACCGGACCGGGCCTGAGTGACCTGAGCTGCAGACATGCGGCTGCACGTCAACACCTGCATGACCTGAAGGTCCTCTTCTATACTCTGCTCCTTAACATTCAGGGATGCAGGTGAACTCAGGAACCTCTCCCAGGTTCAGACTTGACCCAAACGGATCTGTGTCGGTGGTCGCCATGGTAACGGTGTTTAAGAAAACAAGTCAACATCCGACCTCCAGAAACATGAATGTTTATGGGGGTTCTGGTTTCTTTCCTCCTAACGACCACACCTGTGCTTCACTGTCACTCCCACCTGTAGGAGGAGTCTGCATTTCTCCCGCCGACTCGTCCAGGTCGACCGTGTGTCACGAGTCCTCCAGGTCTCAGCAGCATTTCCTCTAGAAATGAAACTGCATCTTTTTGGAGCCAGCCTCTGTGCAGCGTTTGAGTCCAGTTTGAGTTTAGACTCTTCTTCTGGGACGGATGTGTGGACCAAACAGAACCGAAACTGAGGATGAGGATGAAGAGGAGGAGGAGGAGGATGATGAAGATGAGGATGAGGATGATGAAGATGAGGATGAGGATGATGAAGATGAGGATGAGGATGATGAAGATGAGGATGAGGATGGACAGTGAAGAGTTTAAGACGATTTGATCAGAAAAGCTGGAAAAAGTGTTTATTTTTAGAATAGACTAAAGTTAAGTATAGAGTACATTAGAATAGAATAGAGTATATTTGAATAGTACTGAAGCCTAGAAGAGTAGACTCTTGTAGAATAGAATAATAAAATATAACAGAGTATAATTTATTAAAGTAGAGAATAGAATAGAAAAGAATGGAGTAAAATGGAACTCTAGAGTAGTAAAAGCAATACAAACCAGTATAAATATGTATTTATTGACACATCAAAGCTTTATTATTTAACTTTATGTTAAAATGTTTACAAAAAAATATAAATCTGTTTTATAAATGTATTTTCTTCCATGTGGAGTTTAGAAACTCTTAAACGAGTCCTCTGGAGAGTCCGTGTAAAGTGACTGGATTCTCTCTATAACCTGTTCAGTGATCCCTGCTGTGATCTGGTGGATTAGGATTAGGATTAGGATGAACAGGTGACGATGATGGAGCTGACCTCCAGAGTCTGTTTATCCACGTCTGCTTGAAGATCAAGATGATTTAATGATTTCTTTTTACTTCTTGTTATTGTTTTATTGTATGAAAAAGAACAAAAACATCAACTTCAACACGCCGAATCTTTGAAGATTCTTTATTATTAAATATTATGTTCAAAAAACATGAATTTGAAAATGATCCGTGAAGATGAAGACATCAAAACAGAAAAACTTGAACTAGAATCAAAACGCATTCCCTTTAATCTCTCTCTCTCTCTCTCACACTCGTGCTTTCCTCTGACCTGCAGAGCACTCGGTAGGATTAAGAGCTGCAGGTTGATGACACGTTCCTGCAGATGAATGAATGGAGGCTCTGCTGCGCATCGATTGGTTAAAAAGCTGAAACTCCCTCCGCTCTGCACTTCAGCAGCTCTTCATCACCTTCAAGGTGCTGCTCTTCCTCAGTCTGTCTGTGAGGTCTCCACCGCGGAGCGGCGTCCACCGCGGAGCGGCGTCCACCGCGGGGCGGCGTCCCTCGCGGAGCGGCGTCCACCGCGGAGCGGCGTCCCCCGGGGGCGGAGGAACAAAGGAGCAGCTTGGATCTGGCGCTGCAGCAGATGCTACACTTGACCTTTGAACCAGATCAGAGAGACTCTCTCTGTCTGCTGTTAGCAAGTGATGAGCACTCAGCTCCCATGCTGCTCTTTGTTTCTGCTGCCAGACGCCTGTGCAGACGCTTGTGCAGACGCATGTGCAGACAGCTCTGCAGACGGCTCTGCAGACGGCTCTGCAGACGCCTGTGCAGACGGCTCTGCAGACGGCTCTGCAGACGGCTCTGCAGACGGCTCTGCAGACGCCTGTGCAGACGCCTGTGCAGACGGCTCTGCAGACACTCGTGCAGACGCTTGTGCAGATGCCTGTGCAGATGCCTGTGCAGACGCCTGTGACACCTGTGCAGACGCTTGTGCAGACGCTTGTGCAGATGCCTGTGCAGATGGCTCTGCAGACACCTGTGCAGACGCTTGTGCAGACGGCTCTGCAGACACTCGTGCAGACGCTTGTGCAGATGCCTGTGCAGATGCCTGTGCAGACGCCTGTGACACCTGTGCAGACGCTTGTGCAGACGCTTGTGCAGATGCCTGTGCAGATGGCTCTGCAGACACCTGTGCAGACGCTTGTGCAGACGGCTCTGCAGACACTCGTGCAGACACCTGTGCAGACGGCTCTGCAGACACTCGTGCAGACGCCTGTGCAGACCCCTGTGCAGATGCCTGTGCAGACGGCTCTGCAGACACTCGTGCAGACACCTGTGTAGACGACTCTGCAGATGCCTGTGCAGACACCTGTGCAGACGCTTGTGCAGATGCCTGTGCAGATGCCTGTGCAGATGCCTGTGCAGATGGCTCTGCAGACACCTGTGCAGACGCTTGTGCAGACGGCTCTGCAGACACTCGTGCAGACGCTTGTGCAGATGCCTGTGCAGATGCCTGTGCAGACGCCTGTGACACCTGTGCAGACGCTTGTGCAGACGCTTGTGCAGATGCCTGTGCAGATGGCTCTGCAGACACCTGTGCAGACGCTTGTGCAGACGGCTCTGCAGACACTCGTGCAGACACCTGTGCAGACGGCTCTGCAGACACTCGTGCAGACGCCTGTGCAGACCCCTGTGCAGATGCCTGTGCAGACGGCTCTGCAGACACTCGTGCAGACACCTGTGTAGACGACTCTGCAGATGCCTGTGCAGACACCTGTGCAGACGCTTGTGCAGATGCCTGTGCAGATGCCTGTGCAGATGCCTGTGCAGATGGCTCTGCAGACACCTGTGCAGACGCTTGTGCAGACGGCTCTGCAGACGGCTCTGCAGACGCCTGTGCAGACGGCTCATGAAGAAAATCGTCTTAGACATCAGAGATCAAAGCTTCAGACTTCACTGTTGAGTCAGAGTCACCCCCCCCCCCATTGAAATGGTTTCTTCTGGCTCCAACATCATTTTCATCCCCATTTTTCCAGGATACAGACGTATCTGAGCTAAACATCGTCAGCAGTGATTGGTCCACGTTAGAGGCCGTGTTACTATGGAAACCGCTCTCACCAATCAGGAGTGAGCTAGCATTAAATCTGTTGATCAACATTTTGAGTGTTAGATGGGAGTGGCAGTAGACTCCACCCACTTTCACCGTGGCGTCTGATTGGTCAGTTTATAATTTGAAAGATAGAAAAATCCCCAGGTTTCATATTTATCCAGAATCTTCTGGTTAACCTCACAGACACGTGGTGCTTCACACCCCCCAGCGGGGGGGCGACCCGTCCACTCAGCGAGTCGTTTCATGTGTTTCTCTGTTCTCCGTCTTTGACGTGTTTTTATTCCCGACTTGTTGTGAAGTGAGAAAGCTGGAGTTTCCATCAGAGGTGAGTAAAGTATTAAAGCGGTGTCCACATGGAGCTCCACCTGCTGAGCAGAGAGGAGCGTCTTCTCCTCCTCACAGCAGAGAGGAGGAGCGTGAACGCTGAAGCTATCAGGAGGCGCAGGCAGGGATTAAAGCCCAAACTGCGTCTCCTGCTCTGGATTTCAGATGAAACAGGAGAAATAATCTCTGAATAAAGCCCAACATGTGCACACATGCGTGCTGCTGCCCTTCAGTGAGTCGAGGCTTAACAAGCAGCGCAGCTTACCGCTCTGCAGACGATCAATACCGCCATCCGAAGAAAAACCAACCAAAAAGAGCAAAACCCAGCCAGCTGCACCTCCTCCACCTCTGCTCCTCCTGCAGCATCATCTCCACTGAGAATCAGGATTCAGAATGACATAAACTCATCAGACAAACCGGATCAGGAAACATTTAAGGTGGAACCAACGGAGAAACAATCTGCTCTCCAAGACATTCCGTGTTTGGAGCCAGACTCCAATTATGTTGGTAAAATTAGAATTGAGTTCCATCAGAGCAGAAGCTCTCAGGCTAACTGTCAGTTATTGGAGGAAGCGTCAGAGGTTATCTGCAGACGGCAGGAAGACCTGGGGCCTCCAGGATCTACTGCCCCCTACAGGTCAGCCGTGTGTCGTTCTGAGAGGATCACGGTCAGGACGACTGAGATTCAGCCTCTAATCTGATCCTGGTTCAGCTTTATCCGTTTCTCTCTGTCATCCTGTCTGAGTGATCCGATTGGATCAAAGTTCATTCTGAGTGATCCGATTGGATCATAGTTCATTCTGAGTGATCCGATTGGATCATAGTTCATTCTGAGTGATCCGATTGGATCAGCCCCACTGATTTAAAACAGATCCAGACCATCTTGATCCCAAACTTCCTCCAGTGACTCAGAGATCAATACCTGGTTCTGAACAGGTGAAGCTTTCTAGAATCTTCAAGATAATCAATTAAATCTGTGAACAAACAAACAAAAAGTAAAGACTGAATGTCAGATCCAATCACATTTCAGTTTGATGCTTGTTGCTTCATCATCATTATTAGAACATTCTAGCACTCTGGATGGTCACATGACCGTGATCAATACAAAGACTGAATGATGGTTGATCAGTTTCTGCTGCATCATGTTTGTTTTTACCTTTGAGGAAAATCAATCAATCTGAATCAATCCGGATGGGATCTTGTGATATTGATTTGTCTCATTTTGGAAGGATTTTTTATTGTTAAAGATCAAATTGATTCTGCATCAGACGGATGGATCTGGTTGGATCATCCCAGCCAGCAAGGACAGATGGACCAGAAATCTGGTTCTGATCGGGTTTGTCTGCAGTTTCTGTTTGCCCACGCTGGCTTAAGTGGGTTAGCTTGCTATGCTAGGCAGCCGCCCAGTGGAAAGCGGAGCTCACTAGCTCGCTGCAGCGGAGTTAGCTAGCATGCTACAGTGGAGTTAGCTAGTATGCTACAGCGGAGCTTGCTAGCTCGCTACAGCGCAGTTAGCTAGCTCGCTACAGTGGAGTTAGCTAGCATGCTACAGCGAAGTTAGCTAGCATGCTACAGCGGCGCTCGCTAGCTCGCTACAGCGGAGTTAGCTAGCTCGCTACAGTGGAGTTAGCTAGCATGCTACAGCGGAGCTTGCTAGCTCGCTACAGTGGAGTTAGCTAGCATGCTACAGCAGAGTTAGCTAGCATGCTACAGCGGAGCTCGTTAGCTCGCTACAGCGGAGTTAGCTAGCTCGCTACAGCGGAGTTAGCTAGCATGCTACAGCGGAGCTCGCTAGCTCGCTACAGTGGAGTTAGCTAGCATGCTACAGCGGAGTTAGCTAGCATGCTACAGCGGAGCTCGCTAGCTCGCTACAGCGGAGTTAGCTAGCATGCTACAGCGGAGCTCGCTAGCTCGCTACAGCGGAGTTAGCTAGCATGCTACAGCGGAGCTCGCTAGCTCGCTACAGTGGAGTTAGCTAGCTCGCTACAGTGGAATTAGCTAGCATGCTACAGCGAAGTTAGCTAGCATGCTACAGCGGAGCTCGCTAGCTCGCTACAGTGGAGTTAGCTATCATGCTACAGCGGAGTTAGCTAGCATGCTACAGCGGAGCTCGCTAGCTCGCTACAGTGGAGTTAGCTAGCTTGCTACAGCGGAGCTCGCTAGCATGCTACAGCGGAGTTAGCTAGTATGCTACAGCGGAGTTAGCTAGCTCGCTACAGCGGAGCTTGCTGCAGCGGAGTTAGCTAGCATGCTACAGCGGAGTTAGCTAGCTCGCTACAGCGGAGCTTGCTGCAGCGGACGCTCGCTAGCAGCTTGCTACAGCGGAGTTAGCTAGCATGCTACACCATTCACCCGGTGGCTGGCTAGCGTAGCGAGCCGACCCACTGATTGTCCACTTAAGCCAACGTGATCAACGGCGGATTAAACCATTCAGGATCCCCGATTTCTACCTGGCCTTGTCGGCTGAATCCATTGTTACTTTTAGGTTTCTGTCATCTCCTTCTCACTGGATTTTCCTGTGGAAGACTGTGGTTCTGATGGAGGGGAGGTGGTTCTGCTGCGGCCCGGATCCTCTGAAGTTGTGACCACGACGTTAAGCTGTTTGGTCCAATGATGCTGTTGCTTTAGTTTTTAGGAGCTTAAAGTTTAGAGTTTTTCAGCATCAGTCAAACATGACAGGCGGATTCTCCGAGCAGAACCCAGCAGAACCCACAGGAGTCCAAACTCCGGTTCTGACCGCTGCAGCCAGCGCTGGTGGGTTTGAAGTCAACAGTTCAAAGAGAAGATGTCTGCAGTGAAGATCTCCTCATCTCTGATTGGTTGACTCAGATTGGGCCGGACTCCGGACAGAACTCCCCCCCCCGCTCCCTCATCCGAGTCCTTCCACGTATTTGATTGGTCGTCTCTGTCCACAGGTCTTCCTGATCATCTCATGATTAGACTTGATGTCACTCCTCCTGCATTTAACATCCTTTAAACCTGCTCTGGCCCCGCCTCCTCATCATCTCTGCCTCTGTATTAAAAATCCACTTAACGAGTTCTGAGTCCTTTAGTCCCTTTTCATTAGCAGATAGCGCCGGTGCTGTCCGGCTCTCATCAGCATGCGGGCCTCGTCCCGCCTTCACGCACACTTCATTAGCCGACATGATGTGTGGAGTTCCCCCCCATTAGAGGAGCATGTAGATAATGCTGGGATGTGACGTGCATGCATTCACGGCTCAGAGCAGATTTGCCGCCTCAGAGCCGCCGCGCCGCTCGGAGGAGGTTCTGTCTGTCCGTTTCAGGCCAGAATTACGACCCAAAGTGCTGAACTTCACCTCCGGTCCCGGAGGACCCGCTCTCCAGCTGCTGCTCTGGAACTTCTGCACGCTCTGACTTTCAAAGGAGGTTATTTCTATTCCCCTCATGGTGGCAGAAACAGCAGCATTTGAATTTTACCCAAAGAAAGAATCAGGAATGTAAACCGGGAGCTGCAGCTGCAGCTTCACGGGCAGAAGAGTCAGAGATACCATGAACTCAACCTTCATGAGATGGACACGAAAACATTTAGAAACTGAACTGATCAGAATCCCACCAGAACGGGGAGGAAACGGAACCAAACTGAGTCTGAGCTTGAAGACTCGACAGGAATCCAGTCCTCATCTCGACTCTTCTCTGCCGCGTCGGTGGATCACATGCTGATCTGATCTGATCAGATCAGATCTTCTGATCAATTCAGACGGCCTCTCTCTAACTCTAAATCGAAAATCTTCAACATCCTGTAACTTTAACACGATCATTCCAGCAGATTCCTCCTTCAAAAGAACATGAACTCCGGAGCTCCGGTGTTAACTTAGGGAAAAATCCAGGAAAACGTCGGGAAACAAATGCACTGGAGAAGAAGTCCGTGTGGTTGTTAGACCGTGTTTCTGCCTCTCAACCAGAGAACACGGACTAACTTCTGTCTGATCTGATCCGATAGTCTTCATCTGATGATCAGATCAAAGGAATCCGTCTGATCCTGTCAGCTCCGGTCTGGGATGTTTGAGTTCGAACATCTGACAGGAGAGAATGACCGAAGGCCTGACTCTAATCTGACAGCTTTCACTTTGATGGACCTCCAGGTGCTCTGCCGTCAGAGAGAGCATCTCAGGTAGGTTCTCCAGGTGAGTTCTCCTTCCTCTCCTTCTCTCAGCTGCAGACCTTCTCCTGATGCTTACAGGAAACATTTTCAAGCTTCAGAAGAAAAGTTTAGAAGATGTTCAAAGTAAAAGATCATCAAGTCCAATCATTTAGAAAATCAACAAGTAATCAATAGAGAGAGATTTATTCAAGGTGTTAACACTCAGTTAAAGTCTCCTCCTATAACATTCTAAATCGTTTCTGAAGAATTCTCAGTTTTACTGATGAAACTGTTTATAGATCAAAATAAATCCAACATCCTGAAGCGTTTTCTGAGAGGTGGGCGGGGCAGTTGGTGCAAAGAAACCCCGCCCCCTTCCCCTCGTCGCTGCAGGTGAGCTGGAACGGGGAGCTTGTGACCCGCCCAGCGTAGCTTCAACGTCAGGTCACCTGCAGAACGGATCTCTGGCTGGAGGCGGAGCCTCGCAACTTAAACTGCTTAGATTAGATGAAATCACCTCAACTTTAGGAAACACTTACAGAAATGATATTTTAAAAACTCCTCATGACTGTCAGCTTTTAAACTGTCTGACAGTTTAGAATGAAGATGAGCTTCAAATGGGACAGAGAACGTTCATCATTTGAATTCTGTTAAGTCTAAATAAACAAGTGTTTACGTTTGTATAAATACAACTGTTTACTCCAGAGAAAAAGATGATAAAAACGTTTCAGCTAAAAGGGTCGAAAAAAAGAAGAAACAGGAAAAAAGGGCGAAACTTGAGACTGGGGGTTCTGGTCGAGGACTCTGGGTCCAGGACTCTGGGTCGAGGGCTTTGGGCCGGCTCCGGCAAGGAGAGACTTGAATTTTCGGGCACCATATCTTTTCTCTGTGTCCAGATTCTTATTGCACAAATATGATCGTTTTCAAGCTGAATTTTTTCATCTGATTCACAATTCTTTGACCAAAGAAAAACTCAGAAATGTGATTTTGCATTTAATTTTCTTTATAAATGTCACAAGAACACATTCAAAAACATCCTTTTCATAGGAATGGTCTTTTAAAATGACATTCTGCAGTCAAAAGCACAAAGACTCCATCAGATTCTCATGGTGTCATGAAACATAGATGTTTATCTGAGGTTTTCTCAGTCTATGATGGTTCAGGAAGCTCTGCAGGCAGAAGATGGTTCTGATAGTCAATAATAAGTAAACAGTAACTTTATAAAGTGCAGGAAAGAGATCAACCTCTCCAGAAAGCTCCCAGATATATGACATGTAGAGTGTGTCATAGAGTGTGTCTGCACCTGTTCTAGAGTCTAGACGACCTCGGTCAGAACCGATCCCGGGTCTGTTCCCTCCATGACTGAGAGCTGGTGTCAGGACGGGAACAAAAGGCCAAAGTCACAGCCTGCAGAGAGACGGAGGAGAAGATGATTTAATGAGCGTGTCCTCCCTGATCCCTGCAGCTGCTCTGGAACGCAATGATCTATGCGTCTACCTGTCAGGTGAGGCTGACAAACTGAGCTTTTGTTCTGGAAGCACAGCTTTTGGAGGCTCGCTTTCATCTGTGATCGGACTCTCAGTGGATTTAGAAGAGAATGATCCTTGTGTTTGGATTTTCATACCCAATTAACCTCCGACCCCGGAATGGAAGCGCTCCCCGGCTCGATTCTCCGACAGGAGCCCTGCCGGACCCCGGCGTGTTAAACACAGCCCGGCTCTCGCAGGAACAAAGAGAAGGTTAGCTTTCATCGCACATTTTATTTCTCCCTGCAGCTGTCATCACTGTGAGAGCGGCAGGTATAAAATTAATGGAGCCAGGTGCTGCTCGCCCTGCAGGAGCTGAAACAACAGCGCTGACATTTCAGACGGAGGCTGGGACGGATGGAGAGGAATCCGTCGCAGACACAAACACTTAGAGGCAGCAGGGCGCAGAAACTGTCCCAATTTAATACCTTAGACAGGAGAAGAAACTCTGTTTTAAAGGAATAACAGGAAAAAGCCAATTCATTTAATGTTAGTTACTAAATCTGACATTTATTTATTATTTATTATATTCATGCACCAACAAAGTGTTAACTTCAGGATCTTTTGTCAACTCAACTTATTGTCATGAGTTTCGATTTGCCCCGTTGCATTGTGGGTAGGGATGTTTAGTTCTGCTCAGGTTTTTTCTGTGTTCTTGTTGTTTAGGGTTGATTGTTGTGATGTTTGGTTGTGTACTCTTCATCAGTAATTAGTGAGTTCCTCACAGAAGTTCACAGTTGTGTTGATAAGTTTATTTGGACACATTTTGATTTTTGATACTTGCTTTACATCAATGACTCTTCTAATGAAAACGTACATATATATGTTTATTTATGTAGTTGATTTATATATTTTTTTCTAATGAAAAATAATCTGTTTTTCTAAACTTTAACAATAGATCTGCATATTTAATGACAAAGTCTGATATAGTTTTATATCTACTTATATAATCATGTGATTAATTGATCCTAGAGGATCTTAATAACCTGAATCCTTAAATTATAACCCGACTCCCTTTCAGGGAATCTATCTTTTATTGTAGTTATTCTGTGTTTGACATGTCTTTATGGATGTAAACTTCTGTTAAATGATTGTATTGCACATTAATTAGTTTCTCTTGATTGTTTAAAATAAAATTTTCTGATCTAATCTGATCTAATCTGATCTAATCTAATCTAAAAGCTCATAAAACATGACATTTATATAGAATTTTTTCCATTCTCTATCTTTTTGTCTTCTAACTGTTAAACTACAGATTTCAAAGGATGTTGGTCACTTTTTTTAAAGAAAATCCCTTTTTTAATGACTATACCTTTAATCAGAAACACCCTCTATACATTATTAAAGTGGTAAATGGTTAAATAATGACTGGTCTGGTTTTTGGTGCATGTTAATCTCCATCCACACGTGGAGATGTTTCTTCCTGATCTGGATGTTCATTTTCAGTGATTCCAGTTCTGACGTTCAGCCAATGACATGAATGTACGTCCGCCCGGACGCCGTCACGGCTGCTGTGCAGCGGCGGAGCGGCTGCCGCTGCAGCGGCGGAGCGGCTGCTGCTGCTGCAGCGGAGCTGAAAACCAGCTCATATTTATTGACGTGGGCCCTGATTGCTGCCTCAGGATTTATGAGCGGCGTGACCCTCGCCCGGCAGCCTGAAGGGAACGCGTTTAAAGACTCTGCAATGCAAAGATTAGCGCTGTCTGCTACAACCTCGTTACCAGAATAAACGGCAAACCGAGTTTTACGCTGATGGGGCTCCGCTGTGTGGCTGTAAGTGAAGCCAAATGTAAGACACGATGCTGAGGACATCACTGCAGCTGTCAGCTAACAAGCTGGCTGTCAGTCCTGCAGATCCAGACTGCAGAGTGACAGCTGCTGAGCCTCAGCTCTGTGTGTGCGTGTGCATGTGCGTGTGCATGTGCGTGTGCATGTGCGTGTGCATGTGCGTGTGCGTGTCTTCTCTCATTATCACCACCAAAACGGGGGAGTCGTGTCAGCGTGGGCTGTTAGCGAGGATCCTCCCCCAGGAAAGTGAGGTGCTTCTGTCCCGCCGTGGTCGCTGTCTGGGAGTCTTTGTGCAGAAAAGTATTTTGAGGTGGTGGAAGTTCAGTGTGGGGGGGCTGTGACAGGGGGGGGCTGGCGTGATGAATGGGGTTTACCCGACCAGAAGACAGGGGCCTCAGCCGGTGACATGAGAAGCGGAACGCGGATTTATCAAGAGAAACAGAAAAATCAATTAAGCTTCACTTGTGTGTGTCTTTGTATGTTGGTCGTTTGTGGAGCGAGGCGGACAGAGACGGAGAGGAGAACCGTCATCCCAGAAAACATCTGAACTCCTTCTCTGACAACAAATCCATCCCAGAGATTTCCGGAAAGCTGCACTCTGAACCAGAACCGGACCTTCGCCCTTCCAGGCCGGATGACATTGCAGAGGAACGCTCCTGGAAACAGCAGCTGAGCTTTTCAGCAGACTCAGCTTTAGTGAAAGGTTCCTCAAAAGCTGTCGCCTCCATGCATGCTGCATCCCACCCCGCTCAGAGCAGCCGACAGTGTCCTGGTGCATCGCAGGGCGTCTCCATGAAACCATTGGGAGGAACCTGCCGCTGCGCCGTCTGAGCGCCGAGCATCACTGCATAGATTTGTCCACAAACAGTCTGAATGTTTCTGCAGGCTGGAGCCTCTCTGCTGGTCGATGACATCAACCTGAGGACTCCCCGAGTCAGGCTGGACGCACAGCTCCATCTGTATGGAGAGAAAATAGACTCACTATGATTTGTGCATGCGTAATTCTTGATTTGTGAGTAAATTAGGATCTGTGCGTGCGTATATATGATTGGTGCATGCATAATTCTTGATTCGTGCATAAATTTGGATTTGTGCGTGCGTGATTCTTGATTTGTAACTAATATAATAATTTTTTTGCAAAAGTAAAAAAATTACAAAAATTAAAAAAATACAAAATGCAATTTACACATGCACAAATCAAAATTACAACAGCCTGAAACTAATTACTCAAAAATATATTTTTAAAATACGCACGGATCGCCTCTTACACACGCACACAGCCGAAGTTACACACAAATCTACCGTGAGACTCTTTTCAGGTCTCACAAATTCGTCCGTGAGGGATGCGTTCAAGTACTATCAGGATGCTCGTTCATCATAGTTTTCTTGTGAGCCGTTTTAAACTTTGATTGTGTATAACATCCAGTTAAACTAGATATTTTCCCACTTTCTTGAAAATATATTCTCAATAATTAATATAATTAATATAAAAAGTCTAAATAAGCGCTTTTAAAACACTTGTGCTTTTAAAAATAAGAATATTTCCAGAAAAGAGGCTTCAAGCTGCAGAAAAAAATTATTATATTAGTTACAAATCAAGAATTATGCATGCACAAATCCAAAGTTATGCACAAATCAAGAATTATGCATGCACAAATCATAGTGAGTCTATTTTCTCTCCATACACCTGCTTCCTGTTTCACTGAGCTGCAGGTCGGCCGAACTTCACTTCATGTTTATTTGTCCATTTTTTTCTCAAGAGAATTAAATGTAAAATTCAAATAAATGGTTTAATTCACGCTCAGTATCATGTTGTTAAATCTCTGCTTTGGAAACAGACAGAAATCTGTGATAAAATGATCAAACCTGAAAGAAATGTTGATGCATTGAAAAGATCTGTGTCATACTTTATTCAGAACAATAAAGTTTGAATACTTTAAATGGATGTGTACTTTTAACTGCTAAGATTAAAGGGGGAAAAACTATTTAAGGTCCTAAATTTAAGGAAAGTCCATATTGCTTTCTGTGTGTTTCGGGATTTTATTCTGAAGAGCAACAGGAAGTAGGGCCTGCTGAACACCGGAAGTGGTTTGTACTAGCTTGATCGCGAGGAAGATGAACTTTTCAGAGAATTTAACGGAGTATTCTGATTGTTTATTCACAAATTATACAATAATTTTATAGTTTTCTGGATTACTTTTTGATACTTCCGTAAGAATTTGTCCTGCAGTGACGCTTTTGTGGCTCTTCAAAGCTTTTAGCATTTGAACAGTTTAGCTAACGGTTTGCTAAGAAGACTTCATCTTTAGCCTGGATGAAGAGCAGTCTCAGATAAACAGATTCTTTTCGTCGCTCCCTGAGTGAACTTCATCCAGCAGACGGTCACGCACCGCCATCTTTGGACGCCATCTTGGGTTCATCTGGTCACGTGGTTCTGCGGACTCAGCCTCTGAATCTGGTAACTCTTTACTCTGTTTTGCAGATTGAATAATGTTGTCATTTCATTTGGTTTACGGTCATTCAAACCTGCAGCTGTTGTAGGAAAGTAATCAGAGTATTGTGTTAGTTTCATGTTATAGACTGATGGTTAATTATATTTTCAGTCAATTACTCTGAACCTTCAGCATAAGCTGCTTATTCTCTATGAGTGAGGGAGTTTGTGGGATTTGAACCGAAGGTTCTAAACATTAGATCAGGGGTGGGCAATTGTTTTGACTCGTGGGCCACAAAGGGTTCTAAAATTTGGCATAAGGGCCGGACAAGGAGCAGATGGAAGGAGAGATTGGGTAATCAACCTCATAAACTAAAAAAATAATATGGAATTTAGAGAAAAACATGCTTTAATTTGGATTCAAATTCACATATATTCATTTAAAAACAGAAAATGTGGGAGTTTTAATTTCTAAATTTTGATTTTTGTTCTCTTTTGGGTGATCCAATGGGTTGATGTTCTTCAGAGGAAAATGTGAACTCAAAGAAATGCTGCATTTATGTGGTGTAGGAATAATCTGAAAGATCACCATCTGACTCAGAAAGGAACACACACGAACGTCAGAGAAACAACACCATTCATGGGAAGAAACCAGAAATACAATGAAAATAAAACAATAATTAGGATTTTTGATTCAATGTATTTTCATTTGGAGGGCCACATTAAGTAGCTTAAGGGGCCGCATGTGGCCCCCGGGCCGTAGTTTGCCCACCCCTGCATTAGATCAACCCTTTAATGCTAAATAAGACCTAAAAGTTTCTTTTTATTGACACCAGAACAGCTGCGCTGCATTGAAACTTATTCTGTTCCACCAAACTCAGACTCACAACCAAGAAAAGATTCTGTTGTTTCTTGCCTTATTTTTGGGTCCTGAGGTTTGATTCTGCACTGGCTGTCGCCTTCAGGACGGGTTAGAAGATTCTCCTCCTAGATTTTATTTGTCTTCATGGATTTCCTGAGGATTTCTACAGTCAGTGGCTGCAGACACTCAGGAACCGTGTGGTTACTTAACCTTAACCTGATGGCTGCATGTATGTAGAAAGCTGCATGTGAATAGTAACCTTCTATGATTGTATGTCTTATTTAAAGCACTCAGGATCTCTACAGATCAAGATTCTGGTTGGTTGATGTTAGTGGAGAAGGTGTTGGTGTTTCTTCACCTGGTCTGCAGCTGAAGAAACCAAAACTGAACAGACAGGCAGGCAGACAGACAGATAGATGAACAGACAGACAGACAGACAGACAGACCATAATCCAGATCAGATCCGAGACCTGCAGCTTTCAGAGAATAACTTCCAACTATCTAAACTCTTCAAGTATCTCTCCAGATGTGTTTAAACGGAGTTACAGCATAAGCATCAAACATGTGTGAAGAACAACACAAACAACTCTGTTTGTGTTTGATTAATGATGGCGTCCCTGAATAATCCGTGTTAACGGGGGATTTGGTTCTTGTTTTTCTCTGACACGGTTGTGCTGCAGCAGCTGGTAAGAACTGCTGAGGAGGTTATTTTCGTGTCTTCCTGGGATCCCGACCGTGTGGTTTCCATCTAATTACTTGTGATAATTAGGTCAGGAGGCAGCGGCGTGCTGACGGGGGGGTGACAGCCCGTGGCCGCGCCGTCGGGGATCCAAAGGTGAGCTCCTCGCGCGCGTTTTGTCTGGTGCTTGTAAACACGACTTGAAGCGGGAACGCCGTCGGAGGCGGCGAGCGTTTGTCCTCCCGGCTTCTGAGCGCTGCTTGTTAAAAACCCAGTAGCCTTCTGGGTAATACGTTCAATTAAGCAAATCCTATTTACTGCCTATTAGCCGGCATGTATTAGTAATGTGTGAGTCATTAATTATGGCGTCCCCATCTCCAGTAGAACACAGCAGCAGGTGAGAACCTTCACCTTTTAGATGCTAATAAAGCATCTGAATAAAAACTGAAGTTCCATATGGAGACCCCCCCCCCATGAGAAGCACCCGTCTGCTGCTCTACCTGCAGCAGACAGACAGCATGCATCTCTCAAGACTCATTTACATGGAAATGAAAACCACCTTTATCAATATTTAAATGAGACACAACAGAAAATGCAAATGAGGCGTGTTGGATTAGATGTAAATAATCCGATCTGGGGGGTCTGGATGTTAAATGTTGACGTGGGGGCCACATCAGTGTTTGTCCAGCAGTAACTTCTGATTGGCCAGCAGAGCGATCAGGTGAAACCACCTGCAGACCTGAGATCTAATTTTACAGAAATGTTTACTCTTTAAATGCAGCATGCCAACATTACCCAGAATCCATTGCTTCTGTTTCTTTGGTCGAGGAATAATTTGTGTTCTTGTGCATGATGGGATTTGTAGGCTTTCAGGAAGAGCTCATGCACAGGTGAGAAGAGCTTACAGGTGAACCTCTTTGATGGAAACATAGACGATGTGTTCAATCTAACGATTTAGAATACATTTAAAAAGTATTTCAGAGACAAGAGTAGCAATGTGATCATCTGTGATCCTCTGTGATCCTCTGTGATCATCTGTGATCCTCTGTGATCATCTCTGATCCTCTCTGATAGTCTGAGTTCTTCTGTGATCCTCTGTGATCATCTGTGATCCTCTGTGATCCTCTGTGATCCTATATGTTGTTCTGTGTTAATCTGTGATCCACTGTGATCGTCTGTGATCCACTGTGTTTATCTGTGATCCTTTATGATCCACTGTGATCCCCTGTGATCCTCTGTGATCCTCTATGATCATCTGTGATCCTCTGTGATCCTCTCTGATAGACTGAGTTCTTCTGTGATCCCCTGGGATCATCTGTGATCCTCTGTGATCCTCTCTGATAGTCTGAATTCTTCTGTGATCCTCTGTGATCCTCTGTGATCATCTGTGATCCTCTGTGATCATCTGTGATCATCTGTGATCCTCTCTGATAGACTGAGTTCTTCTGTGATCCTTTGTGATCCTATATGTTGTTCTGTGTTAATTTGTGATCCACTGTGATCATCTGTGTTTATCTGTGATCCTTTGTGATCCCCTGTGATCCTCTGTGATCCTCTGTGATCTTCTGGTAACCATTTCAACAGATCTTTGTCATCGTGATTCTGCTGAAACCCCAGAACTGAAGATCCAAAGATCCAACTTCTCAGCCCTGATTCTCCACATCCATCAGTTTTCCTGGTCCATCACTCTTGGATCTGATGATTCCAGATTCAGATCACTCAGATCTTCTCTGAGACGGTCGCTGACATCAGATCTTCTGAAAGCTTTCCTTTGCTGTGATCAGGAGATCTGGCAGATCAGATCAGATCAGATCCTCACTGGGAGGCTCTTGCACCACAACAACAGAAGTAATTGCCCCCATTGCCCTCTTTGCCATCGTTGCAGCTTCCCGCCCACAGAGCATCGACCTCCTCTGCCTGTTTTACAGATAGCTGGGCGGGGGGTGGGGGTAAGGGGGGGGGGGTGCATCAGAGAACAGACTGTAATTACTGTGGTGATGTATGAGGAGCAGCGGGACGCTCCTCCTGTTTGCAGCCGATGAGCGTCCCGGCTGGAGAGGAGCGCCTTTCTGCCTGAAGGGGGGCAGAAGACGGAGCGTTCATGTATCAGAACTGCACCTGCTGACTCAGCAGCTTCACCTGTGACCAGAACACAAACATCATGTCATGATAACACATGACCTGAGATCCAAGGAGAACATGGACAGCAGCAGGTCGGCGACCACGCTGGAATTCAAAGTTTGATCCGGTTTAAGATCCGGTTTGGGTCACGGGACTAAATAAGAACTTCCAATGACCGTCATATGGATGTGTCTTCTGTTTTTGTTGTGGGTTTTTTTGTTTGTTGAGATAATTTACTGAACTACAAACACTAAACTACAAGCAGATCTGGATTTATAAACAGACCAAAAGTCTTTAACTGTAAACCACAGTTATGGGAGCTGAGATCTTCGTAGACGTTTCCTTGGACACTCGGGTCAGGAGTCAGGTCTGTCTCCCCCTCTGGTCACCTGAACACACTACATCTCCCAGCAGCCCCAGCACACAATTTCCCAATCCCCCACAGGACACGTAATGACTGCACACAGCCTGACTCAGTGTGAAGTATTGTTAGTGCCAGCCTGCATTACTGAGCGTTTCTACCTGATCCTGTGCACAATCTACTCCTGTGCCGCCTTCCTCATCTGACTCTCTGATCCGCTCTGATGCCGACTCTGATCTCTGATGATCTCTGATGATCTCTGATGATCCACCTCTGCCTGCCTTTCCCTGATTTAGTTTTATCAACTTCTAACCATGTTTTAAAACCTGTCATCCTGTCTGTTAAAGATTTACATTCCCGCTAGCTATCACGCACCCAGGTGTGTGAAATGTGTTCTCTGCATTTGACTCCGCCCCTGGGGGCGTGGTGAGCTGCAGACACAGGAAGCATTTAGTGGTTTTACCCCCATTCCAACCCCTTAATGCTGAATGTCAAGCAGGGAGGCACTCGGTCCTATTTTTCGAGTGTCTGGTCTGACTCGGCCAGATTTGAACTCACGACCTTCCAGTCTGAGGACGGACACTCTACCACAGCGCCACTGAGCTGGTCTGAACTAATAAACCAGCTGTCTGCCTGTTTGTGACAGCTTGATCCCCAGTTTGAGATTTGAAAAAAACTTTTTAAAAATTATCTTCAAGACATTTTTTTGGAGATTTTTAAATTTATTTTTAAGATGATCTTAATTTGTTTTTAAAGATTTTTTTGGTTAAAAATGTAGGGCTGGGTTGAAAAAATATATTAATCTATTTGAATCAATTTAAGCTTAATAGATCAAGAATCGATTCACAAAAGACAAAAATCAATTTAGCACATGAAGCTAAAGTCCGCTAGCTTGATGCTAACATTTAATGTAATTCCCCATAGGACGGCTAATGCTAACACTAGGTCAGCCTAACAATACATTGCTAATTAAATTATAAATCTTTATTTACTCACAGGCATGAAGTTTTAAAGAAATATTTTTAAAAGAGTCAATTTGTGGTCCTAAACATCATTTTTTTCCCCCTTAATACTTTCGTCTTCTTCTTAAATAAGATGTAATGCTGTAGCGTGATCGCCACCTGGTGGTCAAACTGAAACATCCTCCAGGAGAAGCAGAACAATGTTTACAATGTTAAAGATCTGAATATTTTAGTTAGAACTTTAGAGAATCCATGAAACTCTGGATGATATTAACAATCTCAATATTTCACTGATATATTTTACAATATGTGAACTGGATCAGATTAATGTAAATATTTTTAAATTAAATAGTAGATTTTTAATGTATTTCTAAACAAATGTGTAAAGTCAAAAATGAATTGAATTAAATTGAAGAATCTAAAGAATCTGAATCGAATCAATTCTGGAAATTACAGTCAATAACCAGCTCTATAAAAAAGGTTTTGTATTTTTCTTCAAGATAGTTTTATTTTCAGAGTCTTTATTTTTTACCGTACAGTAAAAGTACAGAACAGTTTATCATACTTTCTGTTACTGTAGAAACAATAGTTTTAACTCCACTTCATGACCATCTAGTTTATTTCACCTAAGAGTTTCTGCAGCTTCCTCTGAGGTTTAGTGATGCGAGTCTGAATTTACTTTAATACACTCTTAAATTCATGTCGATGTTTGGCCTAATTTAACTATTTCTGTATGTCAAAACAACTCAAATGATGAAGTTTGATGCTAAAATGTGCAGCGAGTTTTGGATGGATTCCATGAGAGAGGTTCCTCCTCATCCTGGAGGTAGAAGGAGTCCGTTCGTGTGTTCTGCAGCTGCATACAAACCTCCTCCAGACCTCCCTCACACATCTTACATGCAAGGCTTTCTGCAGGGTAAATTCCCGCTCCTTCATCCCCCGACAGCTCCGGTACCAACCTGAGTGTTCGTCAGCCTGAACCCCGTGGGTGGCATGTACTAAAATGCCTTTTGTGCCCCCCTCGCTCCGCCTCCTCCCTGCTGGGCTCTCGTCTACAAAGAGAAGCAGGGCTTGAGGGCATCAGGCAGCTCTGGCAGCTAAATAATTCATAGCTTGTCAATGTGAATCATGGCACACTTGCTGCTGCAATCGCAGGAATCATTTGCTCTGCAAACGCTGTTAAACGCCTCAGCCGTTTGTCACAACAGTAATTAAACACTCCCATTGATCCACCACCTGTGGTTGATGCAGATGACCTGAAACAAAGAGGAACCCCCCAGCTGGGCTGAGGTGGGGGCCGCCGTGCAGCCCAGCAAACAGGAGGATCAGCGAGGATCAGGTCTGATCCAAACCTGATCTGCTGGTCTGTGTTCTTCACTCCACGTTCAGATGATGGAGAAACCGGTTCCAGTCTTTTCATGCAGTGATTGTGTAGCGGCCGGACAGCATGAGGGATTGAGCTCAGCTATGCTAGCTAGCACGATGCTAGCTAGCACGATGCTAGCTAGCATGAGCCGAATGTTGAGCTGAACAAAAGAGTGAGTCAGCATCCTCAGAGAAACCACATAAAACAAGCACGCAAACATGAAAACGACCCACCAACTCATAATGCAGACAGCAACACTAAACATTACTGCCCATTAGGGCTGTAACGAGTGTCCGGGGGCAGAATGCTCCAGAAAATTCAAGTACGAATATTCATGACGTCCAAGATCGCTGATTCATGATCTTTATAAATATAGTAATTAGTGCTGCCACAAACGATTATTTTAATAGTCGACTAATCGGATCATGGACAAAGTGGATGTAAAAAAAATCTTAAATATGATTAGCTTTAAAACTAAAAAAGTCCTAAATAAGCTAAAATCGCTAGCATATAGCTGAAATATTAGGTAAACTCTAAATTAGCCTAAAAATTGTAAAAATTACAAATTAGCTAAAATAGCTAGCATGTGGCTGAAATATTAGCTAAACTCAAAATTAGCCTAAAAAACTGTAAAAATCCCAAATTAGCCAAAAAATAGCTAGCATGTAGCTGAAATAATAGCAAAACTCCAAATTAGCCTAATAAACTGTAAACATTTACAATTAGCTAGCTAACATGTAGCTGAAATATTAGCTAAACTCTAAATGAGCCTAAATAACTGAAAAAATCCTAAATTAGCCAAAAGAGCTAATATGTAGCTGAAATATTATCTTAATTTCAAATTATCCCAAAAAACTGAAAAAGCCTAAATTAGCCAAAATAGCTAGCATGAAGCTAAAATATTAGCTAAACTCCAAAATAGCCTGAAAACCCTTAATAAATGCCCAAATAGTCTAAAAAGCTGCAGAATGTCATTATAACTTTCAACTTCACTACAGTCTGACTCCATATATTAAAAAGTAACGACTAATCGAATATTAAATTAGTTGTCGACTATTTTAATAGTCGATTAGTCATCGATTAGTCGACTAATCGTGGCAGCCCTAATAGTAATCTGTAGTAAAACATGATCAAAATATCATCTGGGTACGATGTATTTTTGCTCTGAAATACAGATTACCGGTAATGTTGGATTTTAAGTTTACGGACTAAAATAAAACTGAAAGAGCCGCAGGAGTCACAGGAAGTAAACACATCTTCATGATGGTGAAGCTTCTGGTTTTCAAAGTAAAACTAGAGAGAGTTTTTTATCGTTCAGAAACCGAGACTGAAGTATCATCTTTACCATCGGAGCTTTAGCTCCAGTGTTTACATTCTTTTGGTTCTGATAACTCTTCAACAGTTGATGGAATTAACAAAACTTCATCTTATTCTGAAGAGCCTCAGCTGCTGAAAGGAGGATGTCGATGATTCTGCTGTAGAAAAGAAATACTTTTTTTATACGGGTTCTCCACCATCATGTTATGCTTAGAATGTAAAATATTAAAGAACTTTGAGGATAGAAAACTGTGGAAAACATTTTCAGGTTTTGTTGTTAAATGATCCAAAACAGCAGAGATTTTTATCTTTTTTATGTTTATGTTACTGCTGAACTTAACCAGAAGATTGACAGAAAAAGTTTAAAATAACAAACAACATTTGTACAAATGTTGGTGATTTAATACAAATAATTTCGATTTTCTTCCATCTAGTAAATAAACACACAGCAATAAACATTATTTAAAAAAAATTGCAGTTCGATTCATGAATTGAATTGGATCGTCACCTAAGCAACGATCCACAGGTGCTGCAGTGGGCGGGGTCAAACTTCCTCCTCTCCAGAGGAGCAGCCATCGTCCTCTGCATTGATTAGTGATCAATGATGGACTGAGGATATGCAATATAAAGAAACTATTAATACTTCATTTCCATTTCATTGTTTCATTAGAGCCAAAATGACCCTCGTCCACTCAGGAATCTGAATCATCGGTGAAATGATTGATTCATTAAATACTTCAAGCTGCTATGAGATGCTCTTATATGAGTAAACACTTAAGGTAACCACGTGTCAGCGGTCAGGCTGTGGATATCATGATCATATCGTATCGATTTATTGCAATAGCTGCACTTCTGATCAATGAATCATTTCAGATCAGAAATGATTGAACATTATCTGAACAGAGGACTTTATGTGTGATGGATTCATTTAGTGTTTAATGTTTCTACCAAACATGAATCTTATCTAAAGGAATCAGTCTTTATAAAATGTGTCATAAATCAGCAGCTGTTATGGAGTAAGACGGCTATCATCAGGAAACGTGTTTATAGAAAAACTCTGTGAAACAGAGATGAGAGTAACATTTATATTAAACCTCTCTGTTTATTTCAGAATATGAAACTCCCCTGATGAGTGAAACATGACTCAGCAAAGATCTCAGTCTGTTCTCTATTTCTGTTTTTCTGATTTAATTTTCTGGTATGTTTAAAGAATTGTTCATCGTTTTCCACACATAACTAAGTGTTCTGTTAAAGTTAAAGTCCCATTTAGTTGTGACACACCTAGGTGTGCGAAATTTGTTCTCCGCATTTGACCCATCCCCTAAGGGAGCGGTGAGCTGCAGACACAGCCGCGCTCGGGAACCTTTTGGTGGTTTAACCCCCCAATCCAAGCAGGGAGGCACTGGGTCCCATTTTTACAGTCTTTGGTATGACTCGGCCTGGACTTGAACCCATGACCTTCCAATCTCAGGGCGGACACTCTACCACAAGGCCACTGAGCTGGTTATTTTTTATGTTATTGTTTTATTGATTATAAAACTACATGGATTTGTTGTGATCATAAAGTGATGCTGAGAACATGTCAACTGTTCGTCAGAATCCGGTTGTTTCCTGTCGCGGCGGCGTCTTCCATCTTTCCGTAGTACATCCTGAAGTACACGTGTACACGTTGTTGGATCGATGTTTCATGGCTCGATTGATACGCCTGACAGAAATTTAACTGGGAAGTTTAGTACTCAAACAAGTCAGACCTGCAACATAACGTTGTGTTCACATCTCTGTCAGGTTTATAGTTACTGTCATGTTAAAGAACCTGAGAGCGTTCTGGTCGGACAGGATCCCCTCCAGCGCCACTTCTGGAAGTTTCCGGATCTCGGTCTCGTTCGGGAAATTTTCCGGAACTAATTAAGCCGGAGTTGTTTTTCCTTCACGCGGCGCGGCAGACGTCTTCGCAGGGACTCATCAAGTCAGATTTATCTGTCGCCCGATGTCACAGTGACGTCTCAGCAGGCTTTACTCACAGAAGCGGAAAAACAACAGAACACCCCTGAAAATTGAGGTCAGCTCTCTGACAAGCCGGCTCTTCGGAGGTTTGTTAGGACGGAGAATATAATGAGGAGACATCGCGGAAATACATGGATTTAAGGGGAGAAGGACAGAGATGCTGACATCCGACTGCCAACTGTTTCTAATGAACAAACCACACTGAGACGGACCGGATTGATGCACATATCCGGAAAATTCCTCATGTCCTTCCCACTGATACCAACTTGAGACAGAAGGGCAATTACGGCAGACGCGGAGACAATGGAAATGATTTGTCTGGCAGCTAACAGCTTGCTAACACTGTAACATCTGCCATGTGACACTAAAGCTGTGTGCTTCAGAGGCTTAACAGTCTGCGTCGCCATCGGGAGTGAACCCCGACCTTCACGGAAAGATGGACCCGAACGGTGGAAGAAACCTCACTGTCTGCTGTTATTCATGTTCTTCTCCTTAAAACGTGACGTACGTCATCATGACCCGGTTTCATCAGAACGGACATTGTTCACACCAGCACCTTTCTACCTTAGAGGAGAACAGACCTCCACCGTGACTGCAACAGAGAACATCTTTGTGAAGATAAGAAATAATAATAATATTCCTTCTCCTCCGCTCTAAGTTCAGCTGGAAGAGAAGCATTCTATGAAGGAAAGCTGATCTCCTCCCTCGTGTGGAGGAGACGTCTAACGAGAAGATTTGAGATTGTTTAATGAATAACTAATCTAGATGTATATATCTGGATGTGTGTTGAATAAATGGAAGATGGAAGCACGGTTAGACTCACTGATGAGAATAGTGTTTTTAGCATGTTTTAGCATGTTTTTAACATGTTTTTACATGGCAGAGGTAGGGCTGGGCGATATGGGATTTTTTATATCACGATATAGCTTTTTACATATTGCGCGATAACGATATTGATCACGATATAAACCAAATCACTATATTTGACTATATTTATTTATATTAGACTACTAAACTGTTTCTTCAGTTCCATTAAAAAAACAAAGCATTAAGTCTACAAATAAATTCTAATGTTTTCAGGGTTCACAGAACAAAAATGTATTAATGTACTACAAATTATTTTTGTTGTATTTAGTAGGGGTGTAACGGATCACAAAACACACGGCTCGGATCGTGTCACGGCTTTAAGGTCACAGTTCTGATCATTTTTCAGATCAGTAACAAGTAAAAAAACAACAAGAAAAAAGAACATAAAAGCCTAAAATTTCTGTTAAAAAAAAGTTAAAAATATATGTTTAAAAAAAGTACTTAAAAGCATTAACTCACACATTTTGAACTTTGAACATAAATAAAACATGTATTTTCTGATTACATGTACACGTCTGGAGAGAGAAAGGAATGCTTCATATGCTATCCCACCAAATTAAATTACAATTTTTGAATTAAACTTTCATTAATTTTGGTATTAATTGTTGTATTGAAACTAACTGTTGCAACATTTAAATATGTCAAATAAGTATTATTAACCATAGCACATGTCCATGTGACGCACTGCCATACCCGCGCTTTTTCTGGTTAATTTTGACCCAAACGGCTTGCCTTAGCTTTACCTGTCGGCTCTAGTCAGCTGGGTGCAGGAGTGCGTCAGGTCTCCTGAACTCAGACACAGAGATGTGTACCGATGTTTTTATTCAGCTCTTCAAAATAAATCAATCTCTCTGTATCCGTGTTCTTCACGAAGAGTTCCAGAAAAGTTTTGACAGAAGCTTCTTCCACACTCAGCAACAGACTTTCTGATGACCGACAAGCATCAAATCTGACGCCTGTTAAAACTAATACAGTGTACAGTAAATTAATGCATTCAGCGTGGACAGACGATTGATTGTAATACAGCACGCGGGGCGCGAGGTCCGCAGCAGCAGCGGGGGTTGCTGGTAGAAGTCGACTCGTTTGTTTACCTTTCATGCAGACGAAGGACGCGGAGTGGAGTCCAAAAAATGACCTAAATGAGAGCTAATAAACACAATAATTAGATACAAACACTTACTCGCCCTGTGGAGACTAACTCTCTAACTTTTACTCTTCAAATAAGAGAAACTGTTCGCTAGCAAGTGTTATTTGCAGACCCTTCAAAATAAAAGTCTATCGTGATGGACTCATTCTTCTATCGAAAAAATGTTCTATCGCGATATCAATAATTATCGTTTTATCACCCAGCCCTAGGCAGAGGACATAAAGAAAATGAAGATTAAACTGAATTCCTGAGTATTTCTGTACTTAACTTGTTGTAGATGAAAACCTGCAATTCTAAAACATCAGGTTGTTATGGGCGGGGCCAGAGCCGCTCTGCTCCGCCCCATTCTGATGCAGACAAACAGATCCATGAACGTCTTTGTTCTCCTCGTCTGAACCTGAATCTGGATCAGAACTGTATAGTTCTGCATAGAAACAATGTTGGTCGTTTCTGTTGCACCGCTAGTGTCATGTCGGGGGTGTGAGGGACTGTAAACAGAGAGCTCTCAGCTATAGGGAGGAAAAGGCAGGTGGGGGTTGCGGTGGTTCTCCTCACAAGCGGTCCGATCCAGTTCCATCTGGTGTTTTGAGCGTTTCTATTGTTAAATGGACCCGAACCTCTGAAGGGCCCCGTCAGCTGTAGATCCATAGACAAATAAAACAGGGCGGGGCCGCTGTAATCCCATGCTGATTGGTAGAAAGTGATGACGACATAAAAACACCAGTATAGCGCTAAGCTAGCGATTCTGTTTTTCTCTTTACGGCGGCATTCTTCTTAGACTGAAATCTAGACGATGTATAAAAAAAAGACAGAAAAAGACAAACTGCTGCTTTGCTCGTCGTCACACTACAACGACACGCTAGCGGTCTACAGCACGCGTGAAAACAAACCGGTCTGTGGAAGCGAGGCTGAACTGAGTGGAAACATTCACCAGAATTATCTGGACCGTACGGTGGCCGAGACGGCTCACATGATTGCAAAAGCCACAACACAACGGCAAAAGCCGAAACACGAAGACAAACGCCGAAACACGACGGCAAAAGCCGAAACACGAAGACAAACGCCGAAACACGACGGCAAAAGCCGAAGCACAACGGCGAAAGCCGAAACACGACGGCAAAAGCCGAAGCACGACGGCAAAAGCCGAAGCACGACGGCAAAAGCCGAAACACGACGGCAAAAGCCGAAACACGACGGCAAAAGCCGAAACACGACGGCAAAAGCCGAAGCACGACGGCAAAAGCCAAAACACAACGGCAAAAGCCAAAGCACTCCAGCAAAAGCCAACACAGAACGGAAACGAATCAGAACGGAAGTGAATAATGGACTTTTTTTCTTAACCTTTCATTCAGTTTCAAGCTATTGGTGATTCTTGAGAGATACGTGATTTTGGTAAGGGATAGGTGAGGGTGACATTCCGCGTGTTGCCGCTTTTATTTCTTCTTTCAAAGCCTTCACGGAGAGCTTTCGGGGGAGAAAAAAAGGAGGGCGGAGGAGGGAAAACGGGATCTGGTTTTTGTCTGCCATTCTTTCTTTTTTACCTATTTTTATTACTTTTAAATACCTTCCACGTTATCGTCAGTGTAAACCCTAATACTGGGGATCTATATATTGAGTTTAAACGCCCGGATACGCAAGCTGTGTGGTGGCCTAATGGGTAGCACACTTGGTTACAGTCCCAAAGGTTTGGGGTTCGAGGCTTGAGGGAGTCATTTAGTGTTATATGTTTTTTTTTCTGTAAAAAAAAAAAAAAAAAGTATCATACTGGTTCTTACGTACATTTTAAGAATCAAAATAAAATAAATACTTCTTGCAACATAATTCCAGGTAGTTTAGTCATTTTTGTTGCATGGGGTCCATGGCGAAAAAGGGAATTTGGCGCTGCGTGCCACAACCCCACCATCCTCAACTGAAACGACGTAACTGCCTGGAATTATGTTGCAAGAAGTATTTATTTATTTTGATTCTCAAAATGTACGTAAGAACCACGTATGATACTTTTTTTTTTTTTTTAACAGAAAAAAAATGTAGACGTACTAAATGTCACCCGCAAGCCTCAACCCCAACCCTTTGGGACTATAACCAAGTGTGCTACCCATTAGGCCACCACACAGCTTACGTATACGAGCGTTTAAACTCAATATATAGATCCCCAGTATTAGGTTTACACTGACGATAACGTGGAAGGTATTTAAAAGTAATAAAAAATAGGTAAAAAAGAAAGAATGCAGACAAAAAAACCAGATCCCGTTTTCCCTCCTCCGCCCTCCTTTTTCTTCCCCCGAAAGCTCTCCGTGAAGGCTTTGAAAGAAGAAATAAGCGGCAACACCGGCGAATGTCCACCCTCACCTATCCCTTACCAAAATCACGTATCTCTCAAGAATCACCAATAGCTTGAAACTGAATGAAAGGTTAAAGAAAAAGTCCTTATTCACTTCCGTTCTGATTCGTTTCCGTTCTGTGTTGGCTTTTGCTGGAGTGCTTTGGCTTTTGCCGTCGTGTTTTGGCTTTGCCGTCGTGTTTCGGCTTTTGCCTCGTGCTTCGGCTTTGCCGTCGTGCTTCGGCTTTTGCCGTCGTGCTTCGGCTTTTGCCGTCGTGTTTCGGCTTTCGCCGTTGTGCTTCGCTTTTGCCGTCGTGTTTCGGCGTTTGTCTTCGTGTTTCGGCTTTTGCCGTCGTGTTTCGGCGTTTGTCTTCGTGTTTCGGCTTTTGCCGTTGTGTTGTGGCTTTTGCAATCATGTGAGCCGTCTCGGCCACCGTAGGACCGGACCGGACCACTCCTTACCAGACCGGACCGAACCACTCCTTACCGGACTGAACCACTCCTTACCGGACCAAACCACTCCTTACCGGACTGGACTGAACCACTCCTTACCGGACTGAACCACTCCTTACCGGACCGAACCACTCCTTACCGGACCGAACCACTCCTTACCGGACCGAACCACTCCTTACCGGACTGAACCACTCCTTACCGGACCAAACCACTCCTTACCGGACTGGACTGAACCACTCCTTACCGGACTGAACCACTCCTTACCGGACTGAACCACTCCTTACCGGACCGAATCACTCCTTACCGGACTGAACCACTCCTTACCGGACTGAACCACTCCTTACCGGACCGAATCACTCCTTACCGGACCGAACCACTCTTTACCGGACCAAACCACTCCTTACCGGACCGAACCACTCCTTACCGGACTGAACCACTCCTTACCGGACTGAACCACTCCTTACCGGACCAAACCACTCCTTACCGGACTGGACTGAAACCACTCCTTACCGGACTGAACCACTCCTTACCGGACTGAACCACTCCTTACCGGACCGAACCACTCCTTACCGGACCGAACCACTCCTTACCGGACTGAACCACTCCTTACCGGACCAAACCACTCCTTACCGGACTGGACTGAACCACTCCTTACCGGACTGAATCACTCCTTACCGGACCGAATCACTCCTTACCGGACCGAATCACTCCTTACCGGACTGAACCACTCCTTACCGGACTGAACCACTCCTTACCGGACCGAATCACTCCTTACCGGACTGGACTGAACCACTCTTTACCGGACTGAACCACTCCTTACCGGACTGAACACTCCTTACCCGGACTGAAACCACTTCCTTACCGGACCAAACCACTCCTTACCGGACCGAATCACTCCTTACCGGACTGGACTGAACCACTCCTTACTGGACCGAATCACTCCTTACCGGACTGAACCACTCCTTACCGGACTGAACCACTCCTTACCGGACCGAACCACTCCTTACCGGACCAAACCACTCCTTACCGGACCGAATCACTCCTTACCGGACTGAACCACTCTTTACCGGACCGAATCACTCCTTACCGGACTGAACCACTCCTTACCGGACTGAATCACTCCTTACCGGACCGAATCACTCCTTACCGGACTGGACTGAACCACTCCTTACCGGACCAAACCACTCCTTACCAGACCGAATCACTCCTTACCGGACTGGACTGAATCACTCCTTACCGGACCGAATCACTCCTTACCGGACTGGACTGAACCACTCCTTACCGGACTGAACCACTCCTTACCGGACTGAACCACTCCTTACCGGACCGAACCACTCTTTACCGGACCAAACCACTCCTTACCGGACCGAATCACTCCACTACCGGACTGGACTGAACCACTCCTACCGGACTGAACCATTCTCTTACCGGACTGAACCACTCCTTACCGGACCGAACCACTCTTTACCGGACCAAACCACTCCTTACCGGACCGAATCACTCCTTACCGGACTGGACTGAACCACTCCCTTACCGGACCGAATCACCTCGCTTACCCGACTGAACCACTCCTTACCGGACTGAACCACTCCTTACCGGACCGAATCACTCCTTACCGGACTGGACTGAACCACTCCTTACTGGACCGAATCACTCCTTACCGGACCAAACCACTCCTTACCGGACTGGACTGAACCACTCCTTACCGGACTGAACCACTCCTTACCGGACTGAACCACTCCTTACCGGACCGAATCACTCCTTACCGGACTGAACCACTCCTTTCCGGACTGAACCACTCCTTACCGGACCGAATCACTCTTACCGGACTGGACTGAACCACTCTTTACCGGACTGAACCACTCCTTACCGGACTGAACCACTCCTTACCGGACCGAACCACTCTTTACCGGACCAAACCACTCCTTACCGGACCGAATCACTCCTTACCGGACTGGACTGAACCACTCCTTACCGGACCGAATCACTCCTTACCGGACTGAACCACTCCTTACCGGACCAAACCACTCCTTACCAGACCGAATCACTCCTTACTGGACTGAATCACTCCTTACCGGACTGAACCACTCCTTACCGGACAGAACCACTCCTTACCGGACCGAATCACTCCTTACCGGACTGAATCACTCCTTACTGGACTGGACTGAACCACTCCTTACCGGACCGAATCACTCCTTACCGGACAGAACCACTCCTTACCGGACCGAATCACTCCTTACCGGACTGAACCACTCCTTACCGGACCAAACCACTCCTTACCAGACCGAATCACTCCTTACCGGACTGAATCACTCCTTACTGGACCGAATCACTCCTTACCGGACTGAACCACTCCTTACCGGACTGAACCACTCCTTACAGGACCGGACCGTACAGAGGAAACGAGGCTTAAGTCCTAGAAACCAAAACAGGTTTTTAGATTTGGGCTAGAACGGATCAAAACCGATCAGAAGATGATCGATGCAGAACTTTTAGATCTGGCTACTTTTTCCATGGTGCTCTAATGTTAAATAAATGTATGAGAACACGTCATGTTTGTTTAAGTGGTTTGCATGTTTGTTTGGTCATTTTCACTTTTTTTTACTAAACTAAAATCTGGAATCATGGGTTTCTTCATCAGTTTAGTGTCGGTTTTTCCAAACTTCTCCGTTTCATGCGGGAACTCTCACAGCCAGCTGGAGATGTCTCATCTCCAATCTGTCCATATTTAGTTCCATCAGTCATTAACTCCTCATTTCATGTTTTTCCTTCTGTCCGACTCACAGAAATGAAGGAAGTTCATCAAACACGTGGACAGACTTTTCAGAGGATTTGTTCAGATGTTTGGACTCTCATTAATAACGGTGTTGTTCTTTTGGAGCTTCAGTCTGTGGTCGGTTCGGTTCTTCAATTAGACCGGACTTTCAGAAGCTTGTTTTCTTAACGTCCAACATTTTCTGTCAGCTTCATGCTAAAGTAGAATCCATCGATCTGCTGGCTCTCCTCTTGGTTTGTAATCATAGAAGTCTTAAAGCTCCTGGTTTGTTTCTTTCAGTCTCTAATTGTGCCGCATCGAACTGAACTTCACTCCAACTTTGCTTTCTGGTTAATTTATTTCCTCCCTGGTGGCTGTTTTCCTCTTTTTTCCATCACATGTGGTAAGAATTTATTCCTGTCAGTGTTTTCTGTGAAAGCTGCCCTGTTATTTCTGAATGGCGTTCTTGGCTGTTGACATGGAGGAAGCTGAGTGCAGTCTGTGCATTTGATGAGAAGCTGCCTGGGCTCCATTAATTATATTGAAGGGCGCGAGCTGGCTGCAAGAAAAGATCAACAAAGTCTGCCTAAACAAAACTGACACACATACACAATGAGAGTGTTTCTTATTGCTAATGTTTCTGGCTCCTCCGAGACATCCGGCTCAGTAAACAGACGGCGCTGGATGCGTGCTAACTGATGGAACAGATTTATTCTCCTGCTCAGGTGTTTCAGGGCTTCTCATGGTTGAAGTTGGGGGCTTTCTATTAATTTCGTTCTTTCTGGATGAAGTCTCTCCTGCAGAGAGCTGTCGCTCCAGCAGAAACGCTCTCCTGCTCTTTGATTTGAAAACTTCTGTGAACTTGCATGTTTCATACCGAGTTAGCTTAAATTTGACAAAATGAAAGTGAAATTGAACCTGAATTTGCTGGCATGGCCCCGCTGACCTGTTGCCATGCCAACGCGGCGGCTCTGCTGCTGCAGAACAGAGTGGACGGAGATGTCTCAATCATCTCAGGGAAGCGGCGGGGAAACCTGTGACTTCCTCGTCAGGAGGAGTAGTCGGTAGAGAAAAAGGAGTGAAGTCTGACTGAAACACGGATCATGGAAGACAGCAATGAGGAGGCGGAGCTCCGACTGAGTCACGCTTCAAACTGCAGAGTCATGAGGAACGACGCCGAGCTGCAGCTCTGATGAATTATAGAAGAGACGGAAACGTTCTGAGGCGTGGAGGGAAAACCGGACCCAGCTGGAGTCATCCCGTACGGCTCACCAGGAACGGGAAGGTCGTCATAGGATTCCACACTCTCATTAGGGAGGCAGGTGGTTTGCACCTGTAGCCCCTCCCACAGTGTGGCCCGCTGGTTAGGTGGACAGTGAAAAGGGTGTGTTACAAGTCGCGTTTCCATTAACTCTGAAATTTCGAAAAACTGAATTTCGATATTAAATTCTCCTAATGGAAACACCACAATTTTGAAAAAACTCGCCTTTTTCTAAATAAAGTTTTTGCGCTTAGAGGAGGTGGTATTTGGGCCGTATCGAAACAGTAGTTTTTCGAAAAACTGTAATGGAAACACTTTTTTGGAAACAAACGAGTCACGTGACCATTAACTGGATATGACGATGTAGATGGCGATGCGCTTTTTCACAGCAACTGTCTGCCTTGGCACCGCACAGCGGGCGCCACGAGAGGTCCCACAGAGTCGCACACAGCTCTCGGTGAATCTTCAATCACTACGTCGCTCCACGATAAGGAATGCTCGAGATCCACGACGCTTCTAGACGTAGACGTCTTCTCTGAATGGAAGGATGAGAGCTAGCGCCGTGCAAAATGTGAATGAATCTACTGCACATCAAAATAGTGTTTTATATCCGTCGCCATGTTTTTTTTAATGACTTATCGCGGGAATACTCGAGTTTTCGCATAATCATGTTTAATGGAAACGCTGTTTTTCGAAATTCTAGAAATTTCGATAAAGTTTTGCGCAAAAGTGTAATGGAAACGCAGCTACAGTCGGACAATATTTCCTAGACTGGATTTTGAGACGTGGCAGATAGATACAGATACATTCATTCATAAAGAAACCAAAGACATGTTTTAACATGATAACAGAACTGAACCCACTGTGGATCAGTAGTAGGGCTGCCACGATTAGTCGACTAATTACTAGTTACTTTTTTTATATGGAGTCAAAGTGTAGTAAAGTTGAAAGTTATACTGGCGTTGTGTTAGCTTTTTGGACTATTTTGACATTTATTAAGGTTTTTAGCTATTTTGAAGTTTAGCTAATATTTCAGCTACATGTAGCTATTTTGGCTAATGTTAGCTTTTTATTTTTTAGCCCTGTCTTGCAGTTTTGGTTATATTTCAAGCTACATGCTAGCTGTTTTAGCAAATTCGGGATTTTTTTAATTTTTTGATCTAATGGAGTTAGCTAATATGCTAGCTGTTTTAGCTAACTTAAGCTTTTTTTTTAGGCTAATTTAGCATTTAACTAATATTTTAGCAGGCTATTAGCTTCAGGGTTTTCAGCTATCAATTTCAGCATCTTCAGCTGACAAATTCTGCATAGAGCATTCACAATAGCATTATTCGCAGTGTGAATAAATCTAGTTTTTAGTTAGTTTAAAGCTAACGATGGTTAAGACGTGTGTTTAATATTCACTTTGAGCACGACGCGATTAGTCGACTAATCGGGAAAAATAATCGGTGATTAGTCGACTATTAAAATAATCGTTTGTGGCAGCACTAATCAGTAGCAGGTGTTATACGAAAACCTGCAACCTGCGTCAGACCTGGGGGTGAACGCCCCGCCCCCTTCCCTCATGAGAGCGCTCCAGCTTTAATGTCAGGGATATATAACAACAGTAGAGCTGCTACAAACGATTAATTACTAGTCGACTAATCACCGATCATGTTTTAGGATTAGTCGACTAATCGGATCATTTGTAATCTGGATGTAAACAGATCTAAACCTTCATGAAGGAAAACTGCAGCTTCTGTCTTTCATTAGTTTTAGGTATTAAAACAAGATCCAATCAAATGAGGTCAGAATCTGAAACCAGGAAGTATTTTCCACTAAAGAGGAAGTTTCCATCTCACTGACTCCAATATGACAAAAGTACATTTGTTAGTGCTGAACGCTCACAACTTCACTACACTCTGATTCCACAGAATATAGAGGAACGAATAATCCACTATTAAATTAATCGTCAATTATTTGACTCATCGTGGCAGCGATAAAGAAAAATAGTAAAACTCTGTTTTTGTTGTGCTTTCATATAAATAAATCACTTTCAGACAGAATGAGGAAATCTCTGGTAAATCTCTTAATTTTTTCTCAGCATGTTTGAATTTGAGTTTAAAGTTAGATGACAACAGAGACATGCTCAAACCATTTATAAATTACTGTTATGCGATTTTAATTATCCTTAAAGAAAGAAATTCTAAAAAAGGTTCACAAAGTCTAACGCCTAAATAAGGTATTTCTGTGTGAAAAACTGTTATCATTTTATGTTTGTATATTTTATTTACGTTCCCTTTAAAAACTTGAAAGCTTTTTCATCAATTTTCAGTTTAGTTTTATACATATATATATATAAATATAAATCTTTAAAAAGTATTTGGCTGATGTTCAGAGCATTTGTTATGTTGGAATTATGATGAGAAATAAATATTTTCATCTAATGCAGAAGGTTCCATCTTGAGTGATATAGTTATCTGCTTCATCATGTGATGTATATCGTTATCTGCTTCTATAAAACTTCCATATCCCTCAACGCTCCGCCTGATGAAGGTCTGGACCCTCAGAAACCGCTGCTGGGCTTTCAGTGTGAGTCAGATTAAAGGGCGTGATGGATGAAGGCGGTTGTTGGACGTTGCATCACGCCGTCATCACCGCGCTCTGATGAAAGAACGGCATCTTCAGCCAGAGGCTGCGGCAGCAGAAGGTCCCTCACCACCACAGAGACTCCTCTCTGATGCCGCCGCCGCTGACCTTTATTTCTCATTCTGGTCTGCAACACCTGCAGCTAATGTGCACCGACAGCCTGCTGGTCATCTTCTGTCCCGTGTCACCTTCAGCCTCGTCTGACTGCTGCCGAACAGAAACACCGACACGTTTCTGCATTATTAACCGGCAGGACCTGCAGAGCCCACGGCGCCTTTCAGCGCCAGCTTATGCAGAGGCGACAAATACTCAGCTGCTCCCTCCGCTTCAGTCTTTATCATATGATGCTGAGGGTAAATCAAGGTAATTAATGACATACATGAAGTTTTGCTTCTTTTCATTTCATGAAAACAAATACAGAAAGTTAGTTTTTTGTATTCATCCATTTAGAAGATGCATCATTTAATTCTTCTTGTTGACGGTTTGTTTTTCGCTCTAAATAATAAATAAAAACTGTAGTTTTGGATTTTGGTGCCAAATTCAGGGTCATAAAAACAGGACAAGATTCTTATTTTTGATTGGATTCTCTGAATAATCTCTATAAATTTTCTATGATTTAATAAGAAACTGCCTTTAAATCCGATGTTTGCACCAAATACAAGAATGCAAACAAACATTTTACAGGTAGATATCAAAAACCTTTAGTCTGCTTAGATGGAAAGATTTTGGATCAGTTATAAAATCCAAACACAGTGTGGAAAGCTGGAGGATGGTTAAAAAACAGAACGACCAAATAAAATGTTCACAGTTCAGTCAAATCTGCAAACTCCCGTGTTTTTGGTTTCTGATGGGATGAGCTGCTGGATGACAACACACAAACATTCACACAAACAAATGTTTTTAGCTGAAAATGCTGAGATGCAACAACAACAACATGTCACAAAATACAATAAATCCAGTAAAACAGCAGAATAGTTTAGAGAAAAAGAGGAGGACGGAGGCTAGGAAAGGGTTCAAATAAACAGAAAATAACACTGCACGATTGTTTCAGTAGTCGACTGATCCCTGATCATTTTTTCAGATTAGTCAACCAATCAGATCATGCGCAAACTGGATGTAAAGAACACATCATTAGCTTCATTAGCTTTAAATTAACTCAAACCCAGACAGATAGCATTACCTGTGATAATGCTAGTGTGAATGCTGGAAGATGAATTTAGCCGCTGAAGATGCTAATACTGATAGCTAAATTACTGAAAAATATTAGCTAAATGCCAAATTAGCCTGAAAACCTTAATAAATGCCAAAATAATCCAAAATGCTAGCATAATATCATTCTAACTTTCACTTTTACTACACTCTGACTCCATGTAATATAAAGTAACGACTAATCGTCTGTTTTAATAGTCGATTAGTCGACTAATCGCGACAGCCCTAGTTCACACAGCAACAACAGAAACACACTGAAACATGTTTTAAACCATGAATAATCGCACACATCTGAACAAAACCTCTCTGATCCTGACAGTAAAATGATTCTAGCATCTCTGCAGAACCCTAAAGACATGATTCTCTGTTTGTCTCGGCTGCAGCAAATGCAATCAGACAGACCGTCTGACCGCCTGTCCGTCCAGCTGCGGTTTCCCAGAGTTGTGATGCTCGCTTCTGTTTGGAATAATGTCTACGACACCGTTTGTGTTCTTCCCTGACAAAGATTGTGTGTTTCTCAGTCAGAAGGTCTGAGGTTCAAATCCAGCTCAGAAAAATTGACATTTATTTTTATCTATTAATTTTTTTTATTTGTGTGATCCCAAAACAGATCAATTTAGGTATAGAACACATGAAATTATTATTACAAGCACAAGAAATGAAAGACTTGCTGAATGGGGGCTGTTTGCTTTAATTTTAAATTTTTTTAAACGTCAACAACCATTGCATCTGTGTTCTGACCTATGAAGTCGTCAGCATTAAATAGAACTACTTGTGCTGTTCTGGATTCCGCCCGTCGGTGGCGCAGCGGCATAAACAGGTGACTTCCAATCAAAAGGTCTGAGGTTCAAATCCAGCTCAGTAAAATTGACATTCATTTTTATGTATTAATTTTTTTTATTTGTGTGATCCAAAAAAAGATCAATTTAGGAATAGAACACATGAAATTATTATTACAAGCACAATAAAAGGAAAGACTTGCTGCATGGGGGCTGTTTGGTTTAATTTTAAATTTTTTCAAACGTCAACAACCATTGCCTCTGTGTTCTGACCTATGAAGTCGTCAGCATTAAATAGAACTAATTGTGCTGTTCTGGATTCCGCCCGTCGGTGGCCCAGCGGCATAAACACTGTACTTCCAGTCAGAAGGTCTGAGGTTCAATTCCAGCTCAGGAAAATTGACATTTATTTTAATCTATTATTTTTTTTATTTGTGTGATCCAAAACAGATCAATTTAGGTATAGAACACATGAAATTATTATTACAAGCACAAGAAATGAAAGACTTGCAACTGCATATACAGGGTACTTCCAGTCTGAAGGTCTGAGGTTCAAATCCAGCTCAGTAAAATTGACATTTATTTTTATCGGTTGCATCAGGACTAAAGAGCAGCGTGGCCTCCGTTTTTTCAGCAAGAGGACGGCTTAAGAAGCGTTTGGGGGGCGGCCGGGTATCGGACCCGGGGGAACCGGGTCTCTGAGCCACACCTGGCTGTTTTGAAGGTCTGTTTGAGTCAGCAGGAGTGATGTGACGGATGAACCACGTCAGCAACAGGACCGTCCAACAATCATCTTTGTCCAGATTCTTCTTCCGTCTGGAGCCGCTGCTCGTAGCGCCGCAGACCAGCGTCTGACCGCTGGGTCCTGTGACCCTTTAACTTCCAGATCAACCAAACGGTGGGAAACATTTAGAAAACTTTGAAGAAAAAAAATTGAAAACATTTTTTTTTCCAATAATTGAAATAAAAAAAGACTTCCTGTTAGTAACGGATGCGCTCCAGATAGAAACTACTCCGCAGCAGTTTGTAACCAGAATATGTTTTTGTTAATTAAACTTTTAGAAAACATTTTTTTACTACTTTAATTTTTAGATAAACAAGTTCTAGTTAGTACGACGGAGTATTAGGGTCACCGAAAAAAAAAAAAAAAAGTAATATTACAAGTTTTTTTCTCGTAGATATACGACTTTAAATCTCGTAAATTTACGAGAAAAAAGTCGTAACTGCTAAATTATGAGAATAAAGTCGTATATTTATGACTTTAAAAGTCATAGGTTAAATTTTTAAACCTTTTAAAGTCGTAAATTTATGAGAAAAAAAGTGATAAATCTACGGGATTTAAAGTCGTAAATCTACGAGATTAAAAGTCGTAATTTAATGAGAAAAGAACCAAAGTTGTCTGTTTATCAGAGCCGTGCTTGAAGATGAAAGACGTGGAGAATCTGGTGTAGATTATGTCCAGATCGATGTTAAAAGCAAAGAAATTCTGAACCTTTTGGTGATTCCAAATCAAATTATTTCCAGGTTCTGTGTCGGTAGTGCGTGTGTTGTCTTGTGTATCTTCAAGTAAGCAAAAGAGGCGCTATTATTGTGTTAAACAGACTTTTTATTAACAGTCTCTTCATACTGCTACACTGTGCATGACTAGCGCTCATCTGCTAGCTTACTACTTGCCGTGCACCGAACATGTGACCAGTCGCTTGGCCTTCTGGGTAATGCAGTTCGTAAACAGCTAACTTCAATACACAACAGTGCGGAGTTTCATATGTAAAATAAAGAGCTCAGAGATAAATGTTCATCAGGATCGTCACTTTATTACATCTTTCATTTCCTTTCTCCACCTTACATCATGTCTCTGTCATGCTCAGAAACCAAAAGAGAATGTAAACAGAGCTCCGGACGCCTCCTTCCCCAAATGAAACGTCCCGTCTCGACACAAAACGACATTGAGAAATGACAACGTTAGCACAAGAACATTGAAAATTCCAAAAACTAGTCCTCTTCAGACGGAAGCATCACAGAGTTGGAGGAGATCTGGTCTGTCAGAGGAAGAAATGACTGAAGTGGACAGCTGGAGGATATGGACCGCTTCATAAACGGGATCTGCAGAGATCCTGCAAGCAGCATCAACCAATAAAACATTAATACACTGTAAATCAAATAAAGGAACTTCCAAATATTTGAAATATTTTAAACATTCAGTTTACCTGATGAAATCCAAGACGCTTTTCACAGTTTGGTTGGTCTGCTTCAGTTCACGGCATAAATTCTCTGGAACGTAGACTCCCCTCGATTTTAATAAAGTTATGAGAAAAAAGTCGTAAATCTATGAGATTAAAACTCATACATTTACGAGATTTAAAGTCGTATATCTACGAGAAAAAAACTTGTAATATTACTTTTTTTTTTTTTCGGTGACCCTAATACTCCGTCGTAAGTTAGTAACCAGACCTTTTTTTGAAGGATTTTTAGAAAGAAAAATATTTTTTACCTTAATAACTTTCTTTTTTAACTTTGATGTCCCTTCAGGGGCTCCGTACCGAGGCAACAAGCAGCAGAAAAAGACATTTTTTTGTGTTTTTTGGGTAGTTAAAGGGTTAAATCTTCTCCATCTGAGCTTTAGTTCCAGTCTTTACATCTGTTGGAACTCGCGCTGACACAAACGATCATTTCAATAGTCGACTAATCAATCCTACGTGACCTGGATGTAAAACTCTAAAGTGTTTCAGCTGTTTTCTGACCAAACCTTTGATGAATCCTGCAGCTTCTTCTCTTCTAAACGAGTAATTGACTGTTAGACAAGTCGTCGACTATTTCAGGACTCGATCATTCATTGACTAACGGTAGCAGCCCTAATTAAAACTCTTCATCGCGTAAGTCCAGAGAATCCTGCGACTCTGCAGAACTTCCTGTTGATGTGTTGAAGTCCACATGTCCGTGATCCATGTTGATGGAACCAACGCAGAGCAGAGCGTGTTCTTTCCGTGTTTCTGGTGACGTCTGCTCTAGTAATGATGTGACATCTTTCAATCTCACATCATTAAAAACTCTGAGCTGTAATGTTTATTCAAACTCTGTTTAGACATCAATATTAATAGATGGAAAACTGGATTCTTTCCTATTTGCAGGTTTTAAGGTTTAAGCTCTGGGACCCCCCCCCCCCCATGTGTGAAAGTAAACAGCAGTGAGATATACTCCTATGACATTTAGTGAAACTGTCAATAAAGAACTCTTAATAAGTGAAAAGGTCAGCAGGCAGAGCGGCGCCGCTGCAGACGGCATCATCTGAATGTGAATTCCTCCAGCAGCGCTCACGTTCACTCAGGCGTTCTCCACCTTTCTTCTTCACCTTCACTCCTGTGCAGGTGTGCATTCAGATGCCAGAGAGGCGCTTTAGTGCTTTAGTGATGTGGCGTCTAGACTTAACCTGCTGTCTCTGAAACGTTCACACAAACACTCAGGTCTCCGCGCAGGTGAAGGTGGGCGTCATGTGACGGCGTCCTTCAGGCTTCTTAACCTTTCTGGTGGAAACATCTCATTTGATTAGATGAGGAGGTTTAGCCTCTTGAACTGTTCAGTTTCTGATCCCTCTGTGTTTAGATCTGTTACACTGCAGAGTCATGGAGGAGGAACTATAATAATAATGTTTTTATCTTCTCTAAACATCAGCAGAGTCTTCCTTATGAAGATAAAATGTAGTTCAGCATCCACCTGCAGTCGTCCTTTCTGTTATCATGACGTCATCATCAGCTGATGGGCGTGGCCTGCCTGACTGATAAGAAAGGTTCAACCCCCGAGTCACATGACACCACATAGGTTACACAGCAAATGAACGCGTTTGAAAGAAAATTCATTGAAATACCAAAAAACAACAAGTCAACAACTGAGGTGAAGAAATGCAGGTAAAGGTGAACGATAGGGCTGCCACGATTAGTCGACTAATCGATTAGTCGACTAATCGATTAGTCGACTAATCGACGACTAATCGATTAGTCGACTAATCGACGACTAATCGATTAGTCGACTAATCGATGACTAATCGACTATTAAAATAGTCGACAACTAATTTAATAATCGATTAGTCGTTACTTTATATTGTATGAAGTCAGAGTGTAGTAAAGTTGAAAGTTATAATAGCATTGCTGCAGCTTTTTGGAATATTTTGGCATTTAATAAGTTTCTTTTCTTTTATGGAGTTTAGCTAATATTTAATCTACATGCTAGCTGTTTTGGCTAACTTAAGTTCTTTTTTTAGTTTTTAAGCTAATTTTAAAGTTTAACTAAAATTTCAGCGACATAGCTATTTTGATTAATTTAGGATTTTTCTGGGTTTTTTTAGGCTAATTTTGAGTTTAGCTAATATTTCAGCAGTATGCTAGCTATTTTGGTTAACTTTGGCTCTTTTTATTTTTTGGCTAATTTGGCATTTAATTAATATTTCAGCTGGTTATCAACTTCAGCGTCTTTACATCCAGTTTGCGCATGACCCGATGAGTCGACTAATCGGAAAAAATAATCGGTGATTAGTCGACTATTAAAATAATCGTTTGTGGCAGCCCTAGTGAACGAGAAGAGGATCTGTGACTCGTCACTGCAGGTATTAACCAGAGCCCAGAGTTAAGTGCAGGACTGCTCCTCTGTGGGGGGGGTGTCTATTTGACTTAATGGTTGATCGCATGTTAACGTTCACAGACCTGCTCTTAACTAAAGAACTGAACAAACCACAGCTGATGTCTCACCTGCAGCTTCTTTAATGTTTTCCTATTTGTCACAAATGAACCGTTCTAAAGCATCACTTGTTTATGCCGGTACCAAACCGGTACTTTTGAAACGGTTCTGATGCCCAAACGGTGCTCAGAGCGGTGCTTCAGAAATGGAAACACACGGAATTATTCCAAAAACCTTGAAGAGGTGAAGGAGAGCGGGCGAGTCCTGCGGAGGGAGTCGAGTGATGGGGGCATCACGGCGGTCTGGCAGCAGCGGGACGAGAGCAGCGCGGCCACAGTTCAGATATCTGGATTTTGGATGGTCGCCGTGCCGCATCTGCCGAGCAGGACCTCAGAGTAGAACACGAATCCAACGCAAGCGTTCATGTCCTGAACTTCCATCTGTTTCCTTGACCTGCTGGAGACGCGGGGTCTCGTCCGGTTACTGCTGGGTGAAGGCGGGTGACACCTGTAGCTGTGGCGTTCAGGTGCTGCCGGCTCGGGCCTCATGAACTTTGGGATGTTTTTCTTATTTTCATCGAGACAATATTTAAAAAAAGGTCCTCCAATTTATATTTTGTTTTTATTGTCCCCCCTCTGGTTAATGTGAGACAATGAGGCTTCAAACTCAGTCACAGAGACACAGAACCACCAGGTAAGTGGCTGTCATAGAAAAACGACCCCGGAGTGAGAGTGAAGGAGCTCCCAGAGTCTCTGAATGATCTCATGAACCCGGACATGGAGACGTGGAACCGAGGTTTCTGTAGAACTCTCCTCAGTAAATACACCAGATCTCTCAACATCATCCATGTCTTCCATACGTTCTCAGTCAGGTATCCATGTAGCAATCATGCTAACAGCATTAGCTGGTAGCTCCTCCCACGCCACATAAATTTGTCACATGAATCATGGGGTTCATCGCCATGACGACGGCCTTTTTTTCCTATTCTAGGAAGAGCAGCCAAACCGTCACTTTACCGAAGCTCCGCCCACCCCTCACTCATCGTTTCATGAGCCCGCCCACATTCAAGGTAGAGGTAAAACGACTGGCTTGATTTGTACCACAGAACTGAACACAAACTCGCCGTTTTGACACGGTAACAGGGATCAACGGCCGTCTTTCTCCCCGTCAACAGGTACGCGTTCACACCTGTTGACGGCGTGATGACAGCTGATGCGGGAAGGTTTCTGCTAAAACAGCATCAACAAAGGAGAGCCGGCTTCCTCTGCATTCAGATTACATCCACACTTTATTTGATCCAATCTCCTCATAGAAGCTGCTGAGATGGGGGGGCAGATAGCTGTTCTCCTGCGTGGAGAGGGGGGGGGGTTATGCAATCACTTTCCATACTTCCTACCGGGGCAGCATATTAGTGGAAGTATGTGGGAGACAGATAAGCTCCGACTCTGCGCTGCAGGCGACTCCGCGGCGGCTTTGTCCCGTGGGGCGCCACTTTACCAGAGTATAATCAAACTCCCACTTTCCAGCTGAACTTCACGCCGTATTTCTGACGCCTCGAGTTTTGAAAAACCGCATTTCATCCTTTCATGGATGTTTATCAGATCCTACCTTTTGGCGGGTTGGAGCTATTGTTGGGTCCGTGTCTGGTTGGGGGTTCAATCAGAGTATGAGGAACGGTAGCCAGGACTCCGGTTCAGGGGTAGAGCGGTCGACCTCTGATGGAAAGGGCACAGGTTTGGTTCCATGTCTCAAAGTGTCCTTGGGGAAGACGTCGCTCCTGCCGGTTACAGGCTGCCGTCTATACCGTTTACCACTTTACCAAAGCTGGAATTTTCCTATAAGGAGGATTTTGGGAGTTGAAGGAATGTGTCGGATGTTAAAACAGCTGAACAAGGACAGATGTCAGGGATGAAGGTGTAGTAGTGACACAAAGAGATGAGCAGGAAACGTGTCCAGCGTTAGCGGTTGAACGACTCCAGGAACCATCTAGAGAGCACGGATGAACATCCTGGACTTTGAAAATGAACATGTGACTGTCATAGAGTGAGAACAAAAGGCGGGAAATGTAGCTGTAGGTTCAGCATGAAGCGTGTGGAGTGATGTCACAATCCAGCGTACCTGGAGCTCAGGTAGATGTGTGCTGAAGCTTCTCTGTCGTCCTGAAGTGTTTCTCAAAGATGGAAGATTATGGATAGATATGATCAGAATGAAAGCCCAGTGTTTATCACGTTCCAGCAGCAAACTCTCATTCTTTTATTTGAATGTTTTCTTTAGTCCTTTTAAGGTGTTTTCAGACTGGAAACATGAGTTCCAGATCGAGTCTTTAACTCTGCGTTTGGTCTGTATTCTGATGGAGATCTATCAGAGATTTCTGTCCCAGATCAAAACTTGTGAACTTCTGTCTCTTCAGTCATTGGCCTGCAGTTATGGGGGCGGGGTCAAAACAAAATGAAAGATGTTACACTTTGCAAATATTTGTCACTGATTCAGACTTTGTATTTCACTGATGAGTTTTGAACGTCTGAATGAAGGTTTAACACTTTTCCTGCTTGGTACAGTGGAAACATGCAGAGGGGCGGTTACTGAGGACGCTACCGATACGAGGTACGAGGAACAAAGGATGAGGTACGAGGTTTGAGGTATGAGGTACGAGGATCAAAGGATGAGGTACGAGGTTTGAGGTATGAGGTTTGAGGTTTGAGGTTTGAGGTTTGAGGTTTGAGGTTTGAGGTTCGCTGATGAGTGTCTCTGTCAGACAGTCAGTTAAACAGAGATTCATGTTTCAGGTTAAAAGTCTTTTCAATGATGATATCTGAACACATTTCAGTGAGCTGCTGTTGCATCTCTGATCCTGGTTTGTCCGTCAGTGACCGTCTACGGTGGCTGTTTAGGTTCAGTTGATCCGGTCCCTGCACGGATCGTATTCAGACTGAGGAATCTCAGTCCAATCAGAAACGAACCGAGACCTCCTCCAGCGATGCGTGGAGAGCGGTTCCTGGTCCTGGACCAGAGTTTGTTCCATGTATTCAGACTGAGGATGAATGAATCAATTCAGATTAAAGTTCTTTGAATCCTGTTTTTGATCTTCTTTCCATCCTCTGGTTCGCTTGTTGTCAGATCTTCTTCTTCTTCTGGTTCATTCATTCTGGTTTTGTCTTCGTCTTGTCTTCAGTCTGATCGGAGTTCTTCAACCACCAGCCGTGGATGTGACGGTGGAGCAGAAGAGGCTCCTCCCCCTGGTTAAAGGTTCCCTGCAGGTACTGAAGGTGCAGCGTCCTCCTCTTCCTCACATGACGACAGGAATCAATCAATCAGAGAATGAATCAACAGGAGAGTGTCTGATGGGTGGGTTAGTCCTGGTTACCTGTTCACCAGCTGCTCAGACTTGAACTGACCTTCTGACTGGTTCAGGTTCCAACACAGTCTGAGCAGCAGGTTCCTTCCTCCGGGAGGATCATTGCGGCTCGCCGGCGCCGCTGGTCGGCGCGATCAAAGAGGAGCGGTGGAGTTGAGGGAGCGCCGCGACTCCTTCCTGTGGGGGGGCGTCTGTAAACACAGGTGCAGCGGGAACGTCAGGTTGACAAAAACAATCCTGGCATGAGGCTGTAATGAGCTTTTGATTAACACCTCCGCTGTGATTGCCAGCTTATTATTTTCAGATTTGTAAAAGCTGCTGCAAACATGATCAACCATCATTGAGAAATTTACATTAATTATTAACAAGAGCCGAGAATCCAAACAGCAGCCGCCCTTCAGGTGAGGAAGACTCCGGCTATCGTGATCTGTCATGGAGCTCCGTTCAACAGGAGGGTTTCCTCTTCTCATGGTCACAAACTGGATCATTTCTGTGCAGAGAAACATGTTTGCAGAAGCTGCTGATGCAGAACGGCGTTTTTGAAGAGTCTCTGTTTTCATCTTCGTTCCATCGGGGAGTCTCACAGACGTCTGTAAAATGTAAAAGCAGTAAGACAATAAACGGAAGAACGCCTCATCTTCCAGGCATCTTCATCTTCGGGGGGGGGGGTCCATTCACACCTTCATGTCTGCCTGAGAGGAATGAATGAATGGTTGAGGAGTGAATGAGCAGGAAGGGAAGCTGGAGTGAAGGGAGGATGGAAATGATGCAGACGCTGCATTGTTCCTCACAGTACGTTATATTTGTAAAGGAGAAGAACTGATGACACTAAAGCCAAGTGCATCATGGGAGGACCAGTCCCTGACGAGGATGACGCATCAGACGTCTGCTTCAGCCAAGTCCACTCACTCATTAAATCAAGTGTCAGTCCTCTAATGATTTTACCTTCCAATCGTCTGTGTGACTCGAGAGGGAACGATTCAGTCGAGTCACGATTCGATTCACAGTTTTAAAGTCACGATTTTGATTTTTTCCTTTTTTTCCAACAGAATGAATTGAAGATATTTTAAGATGATAAATGTTTCCTTTTTGCTCCTTACATCAAACTGTCTGTTTTCCTAACAGAAACGATTCAGGACAAATAAACAATTATACATAAAACTGAAATGATCATAAATCCTTTCATGCTTCATGTGACAGACTAAAGTTATTATTATGAAATAATATTCCACCTGTGTTTATTGTGACTCTATAGGAAGTACAGCATCATCACCATGAATGTTGTTCTCATTTATAACTTGTATCGTTTTGATAAAATATCTTTTTATGGAAATATTGAAAGTTATTGAAGGTTTACGTCGACTTACAGCTGTGCTGTTGGCCGTGACCTTTGACCTCTAATTATAGCTCTCTGGGACATGAATGAACTTTCATTCCAGACTGCAGGAATCTGCGTGAGTTTCATCATAGACTCCCCGTCAGGCTTGTTGGTTTCACCTCCTCCTCACCTCCTCCTCACCTCCTCCCCGCCTCCTCCCCGCCTCCTCCCCTGGAAGGAGGAGCGCTGTGGGTGTGTTCCCGCTCTCCTGCTGGCCGTCCACTTCATTTACCTGCAGTGCTCGCCGCTCTCTGCAGCAGAGAAGCAGACCGTCAGCGCCGGACGCCTGTCACTGACAGACGGCTGAAATGAGAACGACGGCGCCCGGGCGTCCCCTCCTCTGGGGGGGCGGGGCTTGGTAACGGAGGCGGACTCTTTTCCATCTGGCAGGTTCTCGGGGACGTCTTTCTTCCTTTTGCACTTTGAAAATTGTGGCCAGGAGCCTCGAGAGATGAGTGGAAATGAAGGAGAGAGAGTGAGGACTCCTGGTTGAATACTTAAATCCAGATGTTTCCTCACACTCCTCTCAGCTTTCAGCATTTCTCCTTCTTCAGTTTGAGTCTTTCAGAGTCTTTCACTCAGACTTTCTCCTCGCCGTTGCTGAGATCCATGAGCTTCTTTGGTTTGTTTCTTCTCAGAGTCTCATACTGAGCTCATCAGAACATGGAATAAACACGCCTGACCTTTAATGAAGGAGAGGCCCAGAACTCCACATCCCATAATAGTCTGACGTGTCGTTTCTCTCCTGGTTTGCAGCAGAGATGAATGAGAGGAACCGTGAAGGAGCTGACCTCACAGCAAACGATGCTCTTCTGGCAGAACTTCACATTTCCAATCACGCTTCACGTGTGCAGGCGGCGTGTCATGGCATGACGCCGCGTGGTCGCGCTCCGTGGAGGACGTGATGAACAACAACACAGGTGTCCAGACCGGAGATCTGCAGAACGTTTTTAAAGGAAACCTCACAGCACATTCATGAAGCTGTCAGCAGGATTATCCTGAATCTGCTTGGATCAAAGTGAATTTAGAAAATGAATCAGAAGAGATCTGCACTTTCCACAGGTGTTTCTGATGGTTTCCTCATTCAATCCTCTAATCTGATCATGCAGCTGATCTGAGACTCCTTTAATCCAGAACCAAAGGTCCACTTCAGGCTCCTGTTCAGTTTTCAGGAGGTCCTCTCCTAAAGTCTCTCCTGCTTTCATGGTTAGGATTAGAACCAACACTATAGTCGAGTAATCTGATCCTGAACTGGATGTAAACCTCACATCTGAACCACCATTAGCTTTAAACTTAAGATGTGTTCTTTAAAGCATCCTGCAGCTTCTTTCCTTCATGTGTTTCTAGACTTTAATTCAGGTCGGCATCTGAAACAAAGATCTATTAAACTAAAGTTATGTTCTCTGACTCAAAAAGAACTAAAGAGCGTGTTGTGGTTCTGAATGGATGAAGAAGACGAGGGTGGAAGATAAAAAAACTCAATTCACAACAAAACACAGTTTCTCCATCTTGAAGATTCTGCATCACTTTATGTTCTAAGAACTTCATTTAGGTGAACATCCTGTGAGAATCATCTGATCCATGTAGATTACATCCTTCATCTGTGCAGATCAGCGTGAGGCGGAGCTTCTCTGCTGCCGAGTTACATTTGTTCTTTAGAACTTCAGTCTCAGTTTTTAAAAACTCACTAGTTTTACTTTGAAAACAGGAAGCTTCTCCAAGAAGCGTTGACTTCCTGTGACAGTTTTGCTGCTCGTTCAGTTTCACTTTAGTTCATAAATGTAAAATCCAACATTATTCAAGATGATATTTTACTACATTTATGAAAATTGTGAATCAGCGATGTTGAACGAATAGCAGTACTCTGATTTTCAGGAGTAGATGTACTCGGATACTCGTTACAGCCCTGAGCTCAGGTGTATCTGGCTCTTCCTTAGAGTAGTGTGCACGGATCACATGCTGGAGGGTTGAAGACATCATACTCTGTCTCTCCTACTTCCCTCTTACCGACCCTTACGTGGAGCAGAAGGGTTCACCTGTCGCCCGCAGCACGCCCGTAGATAAACAGGACTCACTGAGCATGTATGACCGCATGTCTCTGTGGGTCACCTGTGGGTTTTCCCGTCGTCTGCTCCTGAGAGGACAGCTGAAGCTGAAGCTGAAGCTGAAGCTTTCTGTGTGGAGGAGGTTGTGGGTTCACATCCCTGCAGATCCAGCTGTGGTTCCGATCTGCGCTCCTCCTCCTCCTCCTTCAGTCGGTCGGACTCGTGGATCGGGTCTTCTGCTGCTGAAGCTGAAACAGGATTCCTCAGATGCTGGGGAGGAGCCGGACGAGCGGCCAATAGGAGAAGAGGATTTTCAGACAAACACCTGCAGATATTCTGCTGGACCCGCTCATCAGAACTCTGACATTCTGCCCCGGACTCTTGGATCCGCTTATTGCTTCCTGTCAGAAAAATGAGTTTTCCTCCAACTTCTCTTCTCCTCCGCTCTCAGGATGATGGATGGTCTCTCCATCCTGTTGTTCTGTCTTTATCTCCTTCACATCTCCTCTGGTCCGGTTTGTTGATGGATGCTGCTGCGATCGGGGGAGGGGGGCGAGGACGTCTGCATGCAGGGGGGGTTCTGGAGGGTCGTCTGGGTTCCGAGTGACTCGGAAGTTGGTTTTCTATCATCGACTCATCAGCCTGCAGGTCTGGAGGATCTGCATCACAAACATGACGTAGAACTAGAGAACGCAGACAGGATCACTCGTGAGGAAGAACGGAGCCGTCGTGGTCATTTCAGATGAAGCCGAGCTGGTCAGAAGACTCAAAGATCAAAGGGTTCTGATCTTCTGGTACCGTCACCGTCACGCGTGATCCACTTTTATAAAGACGAGAACAGCTCCGTCATCTGTTGATCCCTCAAGGCATTCTGGGTAGTGTAGTCATAGATCAGGTCAAACTCAAGTTTGGATTTTCGACTCGAGTGAGTGACTTGATGTGAGTGACTTGATGTGAGTCCAGAATGTCTTTCAACATCTGACCGATAATCTGAACAAGTTATAAACTGACCAATTAGATGTCTCCATTAAAGTAGGTGGAGCCTACTGGTGGCCCCACCTCCAACATTTGATTGACAGATTTTCCCAAACCTCTTTCAGTAGAGAAGGCGTGGCCTTCCAGGAAACTCCGTCCTGATTGGTGACAGTAGTTCTTCTAAAAGCCGGACTCTGAAACATAGAAAAACAAAAAAAAAGTTTTTTCTGAAGTTAAAGTTGAACTTTTAGAAAGTTAATCTTTTATGTGAACCATCATGCTGCTGTTATAGAAAACATATTCATTTGAAACTCCATTCCTGTAGATTCTGATGCATTTCTTCTGAGGTAACAGAGAACGTCAGTTCACCCAAACAAACTCTTGCAGCTTTTGTCTGAAATGAGCAGAAGATGGTGGTGTTTTCTCCACTCAGAGAGCTCCAGGATCCTGCAGGATCCTGGAGGATCCTGCAGGATCCTCCAGGATCTGCTCAGCTCAGGCTTCACTCATCCTCGTTCTTTTGATAAATGAAAAAGATTTCCAGGAAAATGGACATTTTCATGGTTTTCCTGCTGAACATCAAACTCGTGACTCTTTTATCAGAGTGCAGACATGACTTCATCTGTGACCTGAAGAGTGGAAGAGCTCCTCTTCATCACGCCTCACGATGGTCCGGGACCAGCACGCCGTCTGATGTTTCCTGGACTTGATCAGAGAGCGAGGATGGTCACGTGACACCGCGGCGCCGCCATCCTCCTCTGTTACGGCGCGCTCACACTAACGGGCCTCATTGATGGCCGCTGAAGCAGGGGGCGGGGAAGAGGGAGGAGCCACGGGAGACCCGGCGGGATGGAGACAGAACCGGTTGGTTCCAAACACTCAGAAGGACATGAAGCATCTCCGGATGAGCTGCTCCGATGATTCCGGCTGCTCTCCGGAGTGGAGCGTCAGGAATGCAGAGAGCTTCTTCACTCAGAACAAACACAGACGCTCCTCACAAGTCCTTTGATGTTTGATCTCATTACGGGGAGAAGAAGAAGACCGAGCCTCTGCTTTGTACGGATGAAACCGGAACAATCCGGCCTGCAGGACGGAGCGGGACAGTTTTATTCTGCTCCACAGCTGCTCAGGTCCAGGTTTATCTGCAAATGTTTTCATTTGATGGGATCAAATTCTCCTGAAGGAGATCAAACGTTCTCACGTAAGCCCACATCATCCTCCTTCCACCACCGTGCACAGCACTGATTCTGGGACGCTCTAAACCTGCAGCTGCTGTTTAAATAACAACATGGAGGTTTAATGTGACAGATAAGTTTAATGCGACAGATCAATGAAAACATTCATGCTTCATTCTTCCAGCTGCAGTCAAACACCATTCAGTAGTTATACAGTCACCTCCACCTGAGGAGGAACAGCTCACCTTCAATAACAATTCAACCATGAGAACTGAGACTTTTCCTGATTGGATACTGCAGCTTTGGTTCCGCCCTCCAGAAGTTGGAGCCACTGACTGTATCAGAGAACTGGACTGAGTCATTATCTTCCATAGAAATGCTTTACTGTCAGCTCCAGACTAATGAAGTCGGTTCAGTCGCCGCCATGTTGGAGCCAGACGTCGTCAGTCAGCAGTGATTGGTCCAAGTCAACGTTTCTATGGAAACCACTCTCACCAATCAGGAGTGAGCTTGTTGGAAGGCCACGCCTCTAACTCCTGAAAATCTGTCAGTCGTTTTGAATGTTGGATGCGGGGGCAGCAAGCTCCGCCTACTTTTATTGAGGCATCTGATTGGTCAGATGATGGAGAAGATGTTAAAGATGTGAGAACGGTTATTCTGACCAATAGAAGCATTCTTAGAGCACTTCCTGTTTGGAACACCAGGGGGGAGGAGCCAGTCAGTCCAGTTTTTATGTACTTTGAATGGTTGGAGGAATGCATCCCTAAAGTGAATCAAACCTGCGGAGGTCAGCAGATTCTCTGACCTGCTCTGTTCTTCAGCTCCATGCGATGTTTTTGATTCTCACCTTTAAACTGTGGGCGGGGCTTCAGCAGAGCAGGGCTCACCTGTCCAGTTCCCTCCAGAGTTCAGGTGAGTCTCCTGAACCAGAGCTGCTGGTGTGGATGAGACCTGCAGGCAGACGACGCGGGATCGTGAACAGGAAGCAGCGATCGACTGTCGGAGCCGAACAGGAAATGACGGAGAAAAAGGAAAACTCCATGAAGAAGAGGAGGAAAACCTTCACGTCTCCAAACATGGAGCTGTTTTGTTCCTGACGGAGGGAGAATGTGCACGTGTGTGTTTGTGCACGCTGGGCTTTGATGTGCAGCCTGCTGGCTCCACGCGGTCATCTGCAGCGTTTTCTTCCTCTGGATTCTTCCAGCCATCATTTATATTCATAACTCGCCCGAGGAGGAAGGAGCAGCTCACTTTGTATTCGACACTAATGCACATAAGACATTTTATAAATAATAGTTCATCCTGCAGGCTTTCCCTTCCCTCACCGCTCCGGTTTCAGTTTCCTTCTTTTAAACATATCATTAAAACTGGAGGAATAAGAATTAAACTGTTTACATCTGATTTACATCTGGATCTGCTTCAAGGAAAGATTCAGTTCATCTGGAACGCAGGAGAGAGAGATTCTAATCTATCATCAAGTCTGCTCCTGCTCCTCTCTTCTCCTCCTGCTCCTCTCTTCTCCTGCTCCTTTCTCCTCCTGCTCCTCTCATCTCCTCCTGCTCCTCTCTTCTTCTCCTGCTCCTCTCTTCTCCTCCTGCTCCTCTCTTCTCCTCCTGCTCCTTTCTTCTCCTCCTGCTCCTCTCTTCTTCTCCTGCTCCTCTCTTCTCCTCCTGCTCCTCTCTTCTCCTCCTGCTCCTCTCTCCTCCTGCTCCTCTCTCCCCCTGCTCCTCTCTCCTCCTGCTCCTCTCTCCTCCTGCTCCTCTCTCCTCCTGCTCCTCTCATCTCCTCCTGCTCCTTTCTTCTCCTCCTGCTCCTCTCTTCTCCTCCTGCTCCTCTCTTCTCCTCCTGCTCCTCTCTTCTCCTCCTGCTCCTCTAAACCATCAGAACTTGGATTACATTTGTTAACTTCAGTAGTTTCATTACCTGAGAGAATTCTAGTTTGAAAGTTGTTCACTGAAAATGTTAAATCATCTAAAAAACTGGACATTTCATTATGAATGATCGCTGAAGTTGACCTACATTTTTGAAAAATTTGTAGTAAAATTTCTTTAAAATTTCTAATAATTGTCAGTTTTACAAACAGATTTAGTGTTTAGTATGTTTAATATGAGCTCAACTCCAACATTCATCAGTAAAATAAATCAGTAAACTAAATGCTGCTAAAATATTAGCTAAACTCCAATTTTTAAAAATTACTCCAGAAGATGAAAACATGAATATATTTGAAGGTTTTTTGTGAATCTACTTAAAATAATGAAATTTGAAGAATTTCTCATTCATTTCCTATGCAGCAGATTTTGCTCAATATTTGTGATTGAGTTTTAATGTGACAGAAAGAGGACAATCAGTTCAGTGTGAATGCTGAGTAAGCAATCACACATTAAAAGCGACCTGCTCTGGTGTCGACTGGTATCACGTTAAGACGCCACGTTAGGACGTCACGTTAAGACGTCACGTTAAGACGTCACGTTAAGACGTCACGTTAAGACGTCACGTTAAGACGTCACGTTAAGACGTCACGTTAAGACGTCATGTTAAGACACTTCAAAGACGTGATACTGAATCCATCACGTTTAGAGTTACATAGATTTACAGCTGAATGGAATCACGACTCTTAAGCTTTAATAAAATGTAATGAAAATTAAAATAGAATCCATGAAATCACCATCATTTATACTTTTATTTAGAAGAAAAGAATCAACAAAACTGATACAAAGATTTAGATACAAAATAATGTTTATCATTTTACATGATTTTATTGTTAATCTTCTGCTTAAGTTCAGCAATACATTAATAAACATTTCTGTTGATTTAGTTCATTTAACCACAAAACCTGAAATCTTCTCACCGTTTGACGTTCTAAGCATTTCATTTAGGTGAACATCCTGTAGAAAAGGTTGTTTTTTTCCTCGTCAGAATCATCTGATCCATGTGGATTACATCCTTCATCTGAGCAGATCAGCGAGAGGCGGAGCTTCTCTGCTGCAGTTCCAGTAACTGCATCGACTGTAGAAGAGTTACTAAGAGAATGTAAACTGTGGAGCTAAAGCTGTTGAGTTACATTTGTTCTTTAGAACTTCAGTCTCAGGTTTTAAACTCTCACTAGTTTTACTTTGAAAACAGGAAGCTTCTCCTGCACTTTATTTTGAAGGTGTGTTTACTTCCTGAGTCGGTACTGTTGCGCTTTCAGCTTCGTTTTTGTTCTGTATTTCAGGACAATAAATAAATCTTTCAGAATAATATTTTTCTACACTCGACTATGCTTATGCAGATATTACTCAGTGATGTTGGGCGTCTCAAATATTTGTTCTTGAATTCTCGTGATCAGATGGCGAGTATTGGAGCACGCAGGAACTCTTACAGCCCTAAAATGAACGGGTTCCTTACTTCAGTGGAAATGTTATTTTTTTGTTAATTTACATTTGTGGGTAAAAGTTTTTCCCCTTTTCTTAGTTTTAGTCGACCTTGCAGCATCCGAAGGGCGTCGGAACGAGGGAAGACACAGAAGAGAACGGGAAGAAGTGATAAAAGCCCGACAGATGAAAGCATTAAGCTCCAGAGTTTCTGTTCTAGTGGATTCTGAAGGAGAAAAGCTGCACAATCTACTGGAGTTATGCTGTAAAAGTGACAGTATGGTCACGATTTGGTGTTTAAACGAGTCTGGCTCAGAGCTGGCGTTTCCTCTGAACCCCGACGGGTCACGCTGACAGTGCGGTGAGTATGCCGCGTTTGACCACGCCCCCTGGCGCTGACTGAGGCGTGTGGAGGAGGTCAGGGCGTCCATATTTGCTGATGTGATCTGCGGGGCGGCTCCGCCGTGAACAGATCAGCCGGGATCCTCCTGAGCGGGCGACCTTTCGGCGAGGCGGGGACGGAGGAAATGACGGTGACATTTGAGCGCCGCATAATGTTGACCTGCTGGGAGCTGATCATCCACCTAAATATTAGTGCAAGACTAACAGCAGCACTTCCACGCCCCACTGTTCAGGCTGGATGTCTCATTCAGTCTGAGCTGCTCTGATTGAGTGAAGACAGACAATGGAAGCGGCGGGTCGGGATTCCTCTTTAGTTTGAAGCAAAACGCTCTCATTGTCATTTATTGAAGGATGACATTTTAACTGAAACCTCTTAACTTATTTACAATCAGCTCCACCTGAAAAACTCACATGTAAAAGCCTAAAACAAACATATAAAAACTATATAAATATAGCATTAGCTGCGGTAACGCCAGCGTGAATGCTGTTAGCTGAATGTGGACGCTGAAGATGCTAAAGCTAATAGCTGAAGCTAATAGCTCACAAAATATTAGCTAAATGCTAAATTAGCCAAAAAACTGGAAAATGATGTTAAAAGATTAGCTAAACTCAAAATACGCCTAAAAAACTTCTTTAAAAATCTGCTTTTGACCCAACCGCTAGCATGATGCCTAAATATGAGCTAAACGTGTTTCTCTAACATCAACAGATCTGACAGCTGTAGATCTATGAACTCTAGAGTGGAGACCTGCAGAGAAGATGTCTTCTCTGACTTCCTGCTGGGTGTTCCTGTTTTTGGCTTTAAAAACATCAAGAACGGCGGCAGCGTTATCAATCCTGATGATAGGCTCAGAACCAGCTGAAGGTCCGGTCGTGTTGGTCAAAAAACATCCAGAAAGTTCTGAGACATCAGGAGCAGCAGATGAATGAGACACACCTGAGCTCAGACCCACAGAACCTGTCCGGGTCGACCCATGACTGAGGCTGAGAGGTGATCTTATCCATGTCATTGAGGATCAATACAGAACCTGAAGGTTTTTGGCTTCAAACCAAAGATGACTCTAACAGCACAGAGAGCTTCACTGCTTCACTGCTTCACTGCTTCACTGCTTCACTGCTTCACTGCTTCACTGCTTCAGTGCTTCAGTGCTTCAGTGCTTCACTGCTTCAGTGCTTCACTGCTTCAGTGCTTCAGTGCTTCACTGCAGTGGCTTCACTGCTTCACTGCTTCACTGCTTCACTGCTTCACTGCTTCAGTGCTTCAGTGCTTCACTGCTTCAGTGCTTCACTGCTTCACTGCTTCATTGCTTCAGTGCTTCAGTGCTTCACTGCTTCACTGCTTCAGTGCTTCACTGCTTCAGTGCTTCACTGCTTCACTGCTTCACTGCTTCAGTGCTTCAGTGCTTCACTGCTTCAGTGCTTCACTGCTTCACTGCTTCAGCGCTTCACTGCTTCAGTGCTTCACTGCTTCAGTGCTTCACTGCTTCACTGCTTCACTGCTTCAGTGCTTCACTGCTTCACTGCTTCAGCGCTTCACTGCTTCAGCGCTTCACTGCTTCAGTGCTTCACTGCTTCAGTGCTTCACTGCTTCACTGCTTCAGTGCTTCACTGCTTCAGTGCTTCACTGCTTCAGTGCTTCACTGCTTCACTGCTTCACTGCTTCAGTGCTTCACTGCTTCACTGCTTCAGCGCTTCACTGCTTCAGTGCTTCACTGCTTCAGTGCTTCACTGCTTCACTGCTTCACTGCTTCAGTGCTTCACTGCTTCACTGCTTCAGCGCTTCACTGCTTCAGCGCTTCACTGCTTCAGTGCTTCACTGCTTCAGTGCTTCACTGCTTCACTGCTTCAGTGCTTCACTGCTTCAGTGCTTCACTGCTTCAGTGCTTCACTGCTTCACTGCTTCAGTGCTTCACTGCTTCACTGCTTCAGTGCTTCACTGCTTCAGTGCTTCACTGCTTCAGTGCTTCACTGCTTCACTGCTTCAGCGCTTCACTGCTTCAGTGCTTCACTGCTTCAGTGCTTCACTGCTTCAGTCCTTCAGTGCTTCACTGCTTCACTGCTTCAGTGCTTCACTGCTTCAGTGCTTCACTGCTTCAGTGCTTCACTGCTTCAGTGCTTCACTGCTTCACTGCTTCAGCGCTTCACTGCTTCAGTGCTTCACTGCTTCAGTGCTTCACTGCTTCAGTCCTTCAGTGCTTCACTGCTTCACTGCTTCAGTGCTTCACTGCTTCAGTGCTTCACTGCTTCAGTGCTTCACTGCTTCAGTGCTTCACTGCTTCACTGCTTCAGTGAACCCTCTGCTGTTGATCTGCTTTGATGCAGTTTGGATCAGCGTGACGGCTGATCTGTGAGGCCATCTGTGACGGTGGAAGCCTGAAACATCTGCTCTGACAGCGGAGGCCGTCTCTGAAATCCCTCTGCCAGTGTCACATGACGTGAATGTAACACGCGTGTGCTGCAGTCACATGACGACATTCAGTAAGCAGAGGTCTGTGAAGGCCGCTCAGGATGAGCAGACCCCCTCTGGACCGGACCAGATTCTGTACCGGATGCAGTACTGGGTACAAACCAGAACCAGATGAGAACCGGTACTGGTGATGGATCTGCTGGAGCAGTCTGGGTTTGGAGGTTACAGGAGAACAGGACATTTCTGACTGCATGGGTGGAGGAGGAATCATGGTGTGGGCCTGTTTCCCTCCAGCTGGTACCAGTGACAGGAACTCTGAACGGTCTGGAGCGGTCCTTCCTCTTCCAACATGAGAGTCTGGACCGGACCGGCCTGCAGAGTCCTGACCTGAACCCCAGAGAACACCTGTAGACGAATGAGAGCCAGAGCTTCTCCACCAACATCAACTTCTAGAAGAACGGTCCAGAACTCCTAACATTCCTCTACCTTGTTGTTCCCAGAAGAGTTGAAGCTGGAATACCTGCAGGAGGTGGAGCTGCATCACTCTGAACTCTGTGGGTTAGAATGGGATGGAGCTTCAGGTTAGAGTCCAGCAGGTGAGACGACACTACAGGTAACGTGGTGAGAGTCGGAGCTCCGTTCCAGTGAAGATCTGCTCTCATGGTCCGAACTCCAACATCCCTGAGACTAATGAGGCTGTTCTGTCGCTGCGTTCACACATTTGTCATAATTAGCTCAACTTTGGTGAACTCTGACTTCTGCTTGTTGTTATTTTCACAATAATTATGTTCAGATCTTCAGAGTAATGAGAGTAAGAATGAGAGAGAGGAATGTTTATGGGATAAACCAGTTAGAACACGTTCAGATTCTTCCTTTAGAGCAAAATATGAAACATTGACTTTTCCTGTGAAATCTGATCACAGATCTCCTCCCAGCAGATTCTCTCAGGTTCATATTTTATTCAGTAGAACTCCTCGGCCCGGCCCGGCCCGGTCTGGTCTGGGTTCCTCTCCACACCTCAGAACTTCCAAACTCCCCGTCGGCTCTCGGCGTAAACATTTATCACAGAAGTGCCTTAATTTTTATTTTCCACGCGGCCCTTTTGGGAGCGGCGGCGAGCAGAGCGGCGTGCAGAGCGGCCTCCTCCGGTGTATTGACAGGCTGACCTTCGTTCCTGCAGATAATGAGAGTGAAAAGCAAGTAAACAGCTTTTTGCCTCTTCCTCCCCCAGAGAGACCTGGGCAGACAGCGAGGAGCGGGAAACTCTCAGCTCATTACTAAACCAACCGACGCCATCTTCCTCCTCCTCCGTCTCCTCCTCCTCTTAGCAGAGGTTTAGGAAGATGACATCTTTCAAAGTGGAGGAATTATCTGCAGCTTCCTCTGAGCCGCCGGGCTTTTCTCTGAGCAAACACGCTGAGGTGAGCCGGCAGGACAGAGCTCGCCTGGGGAGATGAAAATCTGCGGCGGAGGGCGCGCCGCGCCGAGAGCTGTCATATCTGTTTACTGCTTAGCGCCGCGGTGGGCGTCCGGGGACGCCGCTTTACGCCCAACGCCACTTTGGATTTCCTCACTTGAGTTTCCCTCCTTAAACAATTAGAATCACATCCAGGCGGAAGCAGCAAACAGTCGGATCAAAGATGGAGAGCCCGCTGGAGATCCTTGTTCAGGAGGAACACGACCTTCTGAAGACACTCATCATCTGGGCTTTACTTTGGTCTCGTCAGGATGAAACCAGGTCTTGAAGGCTTTGAGTGTGGAGGACTCCGTCATGATCAGACATGGAGTGAAGCTTCTTCTTCTCAGAGATGCTCCAGAGACTCACTGAAACACATAGACTGATGCTGCCTTTACAGAACTCTAACGCCTCACATTTACTCTCTTACACCTGTCCTAAAGTGTTGATACACATCAGGAATCAGGTGAGTTCCTGTGTGGGCGGAGCTACCACTGAAGAAGATTTTAGGGACTCATCTCTGATTTGTTCAGAGTACAGAGATCATAATCCAGCCTCCATGTCTGGTTCTTGATATCTCTTCAGTGTAGATGATGGCGCTTTCAGCGGTACTTCTGTCTCTGTGACCGAGTCTGATGACTAGGGATGACTAGGGCTGTGGATCGTTGATTAGGCGGTGATCCGATACGATTCACGAATCGAACCACGATTCTTACTTTTTAATATAAGTTTATTGCTGTGTGTATATTTACTAGAAGGAGGAGAGTTACAATTATTTGTATTAAATCACCAACATTTCCACCTTTATTTAGAACAGAATCAACAAAACTGATTAAAAAAACCCTAAAAGATTCAGTTAGAAAGAAATTTTGTTTTTCATTTTTAACCTTTTTTGTCAACCTTTTAAGTTCAGCAGTAACAGAAACATAAAAAGGATAAAAATCTCTGCTGTTTTGGATCATTTAACAACAAAACCTGAGAATGTTCCCCCCAATTTTTTTATCCTCAAAGTTCTTTAATATTTTTCGGTGCAGAGCCCGTGTGAAAAAAGTCTTCTTTTCCACAGCAGAATCATCTGATTGACGTTGATTCCATCCTCCTTTCAGGCTGTGTTTCTTCAGAATAAGATGGAGTTTAGTTAATTCCATCAACTGTTGAAGAGTTATCAGAACCAAAAGAATGTAAACACTGGAGCTAAAGCTCCGATGTTAAAGATGATTCATTTGTTCAGAAGTTATATCAGTGAACAGAACTTCAGTCTCAGTTTTTGAACGATAAAAAACTCTCTCTAGTTTTACTTTGAAAACCAGAAGCTTCACCGTCATGAAGATGTGTTTACTTCCTGTGACTCCTGCGGCTCTTTTGGTTTTGTTTTAGTCCGTAAACTTAAAATTTTAATCTCAGAGCAAAAATACATCGTTCCCAGATGATCATATTTTACTACAATTTACTATATTTATAAAGATCATGAATCAGCGATCTTGGATGTCATGAATATTCATACTTGAATTTTCTGGAGCAGATTGCGAATACTTGAGCACCTGGATACTCGTTACAGGTAGAGCTGTAATGAGTCTGACTTTCTGTCCCACATAACCCCCTCCCACAAAGTGAACAGGTGAGCCTGTCCTCCATGCTGGTTTTGGACTCCACCCCCTCCTGACATCATCAATCAACCAGTTCATGTTTATATCACTTCATAAAGCGAGTGCTGAACAAAGATTCAAACAATTAAAGAAACAGAAGCTCCAGTCAGGTTCCTGACTTCATGTGACACAAACTTTTGCCCGAGTTCAGTCATGTTGTCCAAAACTCGCCGCCGCTCACAGATATTGATGCAGCGGCGCTCAGATGGACCTTTGGTGCATCTTTGTAGAGACTGAACATCAGGAACAAATGTCCTGATCGAGCAAACGGGGTTCCGAATGTTTTAAACGTTTCCTGTCCAGCAGATGAACCCAGATTTCAGCTTAAAGTCTTCAGACAGAATGTTTGACTTTGCCATCGTGGTTGTTTGATTCTTCCTCGAGTCTGTGTGAAGGTTCAGAACATCTCTTCCAGAACTTCAGAGCCATTCACACAACCGTCTGCTCTGATTTCTTCTTCAGGTTTTGGTTTATAAAGTGTTCATGTTTCCAGTTCCATGATGGAGGTGTTTCCTCTCTGACTGCTTCTCCATATCTTTGGCCTCTTTCTTTGTCTTTGGCCGGTTGGCCTTCAGACCCAGCCCTGTCCAAACGTTCATGTCATCTCTGTGGGACTGTTTGTAATCTGGATGATTTTCCTTAAATGTTCTCCTCTGCTTCCTCGTTTTCTGATTGGTAGATCTAAGTGGAAGAAACAATTCAATCCTGGGATGTGGAGATGAGAGCAATGATCAATGCAGAAGAGATGTTTGATGGTCTTCTCAGATCCATCTGCAGTCCTGATGGATCGTCAGACCATTGGTGTATGAAGCACAGGACTTTAGGAACTGTCCTGACATTGACTTGAAGGGTTTCATTTCTGGTTCCTTTCCTTACTGAGAATATTTGAGTTCTGATGAAGCTCAGAATCCCTAAGCAGACCATGCAGGGTCTGTAAGTAAGATGTTGGTCTGTGAGATGTTGGTTAATGATACCTGGTTCCTACTGAGTGGACCGGACCGGTCCTCTCCTGGCCGGTTTAGAAAGGTCCGGGTGATTTCCATTGTGTTGGACCATGGAGGCTCATGTGGGGTGTGGACCCGTGATGTAGCGGTGTTTCAGTCAGGTGACTCCTCCTGTTAGCCACACAAACTCCAGATGCTTGTATGAAACAGGAGATGCTGAGTGACTTTCCAAGGAGATGAAGTCTGAATGATGAAGTCTCAGGCTAATGCTAGCGGTTTCTGAATCAACACCAAGCAAATACTGAGCCTCTGCATGGAGAAATGGCATCAGCTGACTCAGAAACGGACAAAAAATGAGGAAGATAATCGCAGAGGATCATTATTATCCAGAGCAGGTGTTTATAATGGATGAAGTCGGATCAGTCTATAGTTCTGGATAAAAAACCTCTTTATGTTGAGCAGTAATAAAAAAAACTCAATAAAGGTGCTGGTTGGAGGCTTGATGCTGCCGTAAAACCTTTCTGAGAATCAATAGATTTCAGCGTGTGGCGACAGAAGCTCCGCCCTAAAGGGTCCGTTCCATTTTCTATGGGGGACCAGAAATGGTACGATGGTTCAAAGTACTGGTCCAGTCTGGTCCGGACCACTTGGTGGGATGTTGGTCCCTGAGTGGACGCTGGCCCGTGTTTCATCTCAGTTGTCTCTGCCGGGCGTTGACCTGAAGCGGTTGGACCGCCGTCTGACGGGACGAGCGTCCTCTCATCAGCACCGCCCGCTGTGGTTTCTCTGCAGCTGCGTTAACCGACGGTCGATAGTTATCGGGTCATTGAAGCCTCTGGAACATCCTTCTAACATGTCTTACATTACACTTTCATTGATCCGGGCTTTGTTGTTGAAGGACAAGAGTTCCAATCATGTTTATGGATCTGGAGCCTCTTTGTACTAAACTCTGTTAGGTTTTTCCTGAAGGAAGCTGTATTTCTGGGATATTTATTCTCTGCAGAGAATGAGGAGAACTTCCACACAGCAGCTCTATACTGACGTCTGGTATGAGGTTATATCTGATCAACCAGTTTATGAATCACTAATGACATGTGACCGCCGCAGTCTGACAGACGAGATGCTCCGCCTCTGATCTGACTGACAGCTCCATCACACATGCAGAGTCTGGACTGTGTTTGCAGAGTGAAGAGGATGGTAAACAACAGCACTTCTCTCAATTCAACAACACTTCTTCTATGATAAAACATTCAATCTGTTCAGATTCCACTCCCTCCTCGCTTCATCTCAGATTAAATTGTCCGTCTAATTAGACCAACATGTCGCCTTTCATGAGGAATAGGAATCAGTGCTTCAGGACACAAACATATGATGATGTTCTGAGGGGCACAGTCATGTGGAGCAGAAAATGCATTCTGTTTCAGTAATAAGCTTTTATGTTCTGGAGCAGAAAAACAGGGAGACAATCTCCCAGAAAACTCTTTCCTGTTCAAAAAAACACCAATGACACGTGACACACACCTCACAGACTATCTCTAGTGCAGGGGTCTCAAACTCACGGCCCGCGGGCCATATCCTCTTTCTCCACGTGACAACACGTGATACATGTAACAGGTGTTTGTTTTGTTTATTTAATTCCACCAAATTCACTGTAAATAGTTTTTATTAACATTTCTACCTTGGTGTTTGCCTGTCTGAGGGTACTTGAACTCACCACAGAGAGTGCTGCGCATGCGTACTCAGACTGCTGCGGGCTGTGGCTGAGGTAAGACGTGCTCCTCCTTGCGTCCGTTCTTCGTAATTATTTATTTGCTTAAACTGTTTTTTTTTGTTTGTTTTATCTGGATGTAGTAAAAGTGTAAATTCTTCTGCATTAATTTTCTTTGGTTTGTGAAGTATTGTTTTTGTTTTTAGCTATTTTAAATGAGCCAATGTGCCACTTTCGCGCCATTTTTTTTCGTATATTTTTATATTGACTTTTCTTTCTTTTTATGTAATTTTCAGCTGTTGGGGGGAAGCATTGACGAAAATCCTCGGCAGAAATATATTATGCGTTTCTTTGTTAACCAGAATAAAAGAGAATTCATCAACGTCGGAGCCTGATCCTTATTCACCCGCCCATGAACACAACGCAGACCAACTGAGACAGACCGGTTACATACACAGCCTGCTGCTTGTCAAAAAGCGTGTTCCTGACGCCGCGCGACAATTCCGCGCACGAATCAAATATTCCGCGCGGACAAATCTGACCCTCGCGAGCGCTTTTTCCTCCTCCACGATCAGAGAAAGTCCTCGCGAGAGAGACGGACTACTTCCGCGTGCGTGAGTGATGCCCGCGAGCGAGCAGAATCTTCAAAGGTGTTTCCACACCGGCCGCATGTCTGCGGGTTTATGAACGCACGCTCAGCAGGTGGTATCCACACCGGAGCAGCGCGGTCACGCACGCAGCAGAGAGGAGATTCTTCTTCTATGGTGTTTTTACCGTTCATTAACGCTGCTGCGACTGTGCGTGAAATATTGAACTGGGTTGAAGACTCAGCGCGCGCTCATTGGTGCACGATTTGTGCGTAGAGCTTGAGACCAGATTTAAAAACTTGCGTAGCAACGCGCGCTCCAGACGCGGAGGCCAGGAATTCTGGTGTGCTGCGTTTGCATGGACCTTTCAGTGAGCGCGCTGCTCTCAGCTCAGAAATGAAGGAGGTTCTGTAAATACAGACATACAAACTGAATAAAAATAGTTTTCTCTTGTCCAGTATTTCTCAGGTATTTTCTCTTAGACACCCCCCCCCACACACACACACAACTTTCAGTTGCATCATTAGTATCAGTTAATTTGTTCAAGTTAAACGTATATCTCCTCAAAATATTGTACTTTTATTATCATCAAAGAATGATATAAAAAAACTTCTAAATGATCTGTTTTAGTAATTATTCTTTTTCTTTTTTTAGAATACTTCCAAAACTTCCAGACAAAGTAAAAACAATCTTTCCTTGTTTCTCTCCACAGTAGTGATGGAATTCTGTCTTTTCTCAAGAGCAATTTCACCACTCTCTTTTGCATTGAACCAAAACACCAGGTTCACTGTTTCAGCCGTCAGCTGCTGTTCATTATTCCTAGCTAAACCAAATGATTGATTTTTAGATCTGTTTTTGAAATTATATTTAATATAGGATTATGCACAATATTCATCACTAATATAAACATGTTTTTATTCGCTTTCCCTCCAGGGGGGCGCGCCCCACCAATTGATAAACACTGTCAGTCAATATGTGGTTTCAGCCGTCTGTGTCTGCTGTATGGTCATTATTATTATTTTAATTATTAATGATTGATTTTCTGATTCATTTTTTAAAATTAATTAATTAATTCATTATTTCGTGTTAAAAATAAAGATATTTGAGAACATTGGAATGTTTTATCAGCGATTTCCTTGTGGAAATCCTGATGCGGCCCGGCCTCACCCAGACTCCGCCTCCAGCGGCCCCCGGCTGAATTGAGTTTGAGATCCCTGGTCTAGTGGTAAATGAGAACGATCCAGTCACAGATTTGACCTTAAAGTTCATATAAATATTACTTCATTTTATTTTTACCTTAAAGCTTCAAATAAATCATTTTCATTTCCTTCTAGTTAACTAAAGAATTGTTGTTGTTATTCACACGTGTTCAGATAAAATTACACTGTTTTGTTATTTTTATTCCTTTATGTTTGTATCTTCAGAGCATTTTAGGAACTTCTTTACTCTTGTTCACTCAAAGAACATTTTATAGCTAAAAGTTGAGTTCATTTTAGCAGAACCTGACAGGTGAGTGGGCGCTCAGGTAACATGTCAGAGGCTGCGGTCCATGCAGAAGTAACCACTTCTATGAATCTCAAATTCAAGGTGTTATGCCTCCGTTTTTACATTTGAAGTTATTTAAACTAGTTTAAATGACAAGCCCAGGCCATCATACCACCACCGCCGTGCTTGACAGGTCTGAGAGTTTTGTTGTAGCAAATTTCTACTTTTTGGATGCATTAGAAGCAGCTGTTGTCTTTTATTTGTTTGTAGTGGAGTGAGAATGTGTTGTTGTCTTTCTGTTGTGTTCACAAACGTCTGACTCTTTCCTCCTCCTGTTCCACTTCCGGCCTGAACTTCCTGTCTGGTCCTGTAACAGAAGTGCGGTCGTGTGGATCTGATGGTTCAAAGACCCTCATGATGGATGGGGGGAGGAGCCGCCGTGTTGAGAAGGAGCCGAGAGCGCCGACAGTAAATCAAACCTTCTTTGAAGATAATCAACTTCTGCACCTCAACACAATCAGCTCCTCCTGTATCATTACATCGTGGCGTGCTCCTCACCCCAGTCATAATAATTAACCTCCTTCATTTAGCTGGCTGGGTTACTGTAGGCCTGTCAGTGCAGCTAATCAATTCCTGCATAATTACATCAAACAGATACAGGAGCGCAGCAGCAGAACGCCGTGACGGATGGCGGCTCCGCTCCCGCCCCAGATTTATATTCATAACTCCAGGACCGTTCCCGCCGGACCCAGTTTTGTTAGGGGCTCAATAAATATTGAATGGAAGCTAATGGTCGGGGTTAATTGCTGAAAGGAAAGGTGAGAGCAGTTATTGACAAGCCAGTGTGGGGGGGGCAGAGGTCAGGAGGCCGAAGAGGGTGATTGGTGACCTCATCACGGCCTGAGACTCAAACCCGGTCTGATCCAAGACCAGGATCTACAGTTTATACCAGTTTGAAAGAAATGAAAACAATGAGGTTTAGATTTGAAAACGTTAAATTATTCAACGTTTCAGGAGTTTTAGCAAAAAAAAAAAAAAAACATTTCCACAAAACGATAGTATTATAAACATATTATGGCGACTGGTTGGTTACTTCCACAGAGTAGCAAACATCCTGATCCAAAGCAGCACCACGGATCCATTCTGGATGTAACTCCGAAGGAACATCTGATGGGACGGCGTCTGATGGCACAGCGTCTGATGGGACAGCGTCTGATGGGACGGCGTCTGATGGGACAGCGACTGATGGGTTTTTGGGATCGAATAGTTAAAGATCTCCTGCGTTTCTGTTTTTAAATCATAAAAACTTTCAGTCGTTCATCTTTAGATATCGGTGGCGTGCTTCAGGATTAGGGCTGTAAGTGTAAGTAGTATCCGGGTGCTCGAATATTCGTGATCTGCTCCAGAAAATTTGAGTATGAATATTCATGACGTCTAAGATCGCTGATTCAAGATCTTTATAAATATAGTAAATTTTAGTAAAATATGATCAAAATATCATCTGGGTACGATGTATTTTTCCTCTGAAATGCAGATTAATGTATTATTTTTAGTTTACGAATTAAAACAAAACCAAAAGAGCCGCAGGAGTCACAGGAAGTAAACATCTTCATGACGGTGAAGCTTCTGGTTTTCAAAGTAAAACTAGCGAGAGCTTTTTATCGTTCAAAAACTGAGACTGAAGTTCTGTTCACTGATATAACTTCTGAACAAATGAATCATCTTTACCATCGGAGCTTTAGCTCCAGTGTTTACATTCTTTTGGTTCTGATAACTCTTCAACAGTTGATGGAATTAACTAAACTCCATCTTATTCTGAAGAAACGCAGCCTCACGCTGCTGAAAGGAGGAGGGAATCAACGTCAATCAGATGATTCTACTATGGAAAAGAAGACTTTTTTCACACGGGCTTTGCACCGAAAAATATTAAAGAACTTTGATGATAAAAAACATTGGGGAACATTCAGGTTTTGTTGTTAAATGATCCAAAACAGCAGAGATTTTTATCCTTTTAATGTTGTTTCTGTTACTGCTGAACTTAAGCAGAAGGTTGACAAAAAAGTTTAAAATAACAAACAACATTTCTTTCTATCTGAATCTTTTTGTTGATTCTGATCTTCTGTTCTTAATAAAAGGTAAAAATGTTGGTGATTTAATACAAATAATTTCAATTTTCCTCCATCTAGTAAACATACACACAGCAATAAACATGATATTAAAAAGTAAGAATCGCGGTTGGATTCATGAATCGTATCGGATCACCGCCTGAGCAACGATCCACAGCCCTAGTCAGGATGGAGTCCGGACCCTGCAGGGCCGATGTTCTGGTGGCGTCACAGTGAACGACCTGATTCTGCACGAGCGGTTGACGCCTCAGCAAAGAATTCTGGGAGAAGTGTTGGGAGTGCAGGTACGACAGCGCCGGACTGATGAGGAGATGGAATGACGTCAGACTCCAGAACTCCAGAGCAGATCCTCTTATCAACCCAGAGGAGATTTCTGCTAAACAAAGTCCTCCTCCCTCAAACGCAGCAGAGACGGAGGAGAAATGACATGTGGGCTTTGTAAAGTGAAGTGAATTAAAATGCTAATTTAAACATGAAGGTAAACAGCTTTCATGCTCATCTGACAAGAATGATCAAATGCATTTGTCTGCCTGAACAAAACACTGGTGATGATGCGGTGTGGGCTCTGGAGGACGGATATCTAATTCTGTTTAACGCCTGTCGCATCGCCTCCTTCACTCATCTCTCTGGTGGGAGGAACCGAGACAAGAGGAGGTGAAGAAGTGAGGATTCTGATTAGAAAGCAGATCGTGAGATCAGCTGCTGCTTCTTCCCACTCCACCAAATAAAAGACTGATGCGAGCGTCCTCTGAAACATCTCCGTCACTGAAAGACGCAGGTTTCAGTTTCAGGTCACACAGGAAGGACGAAGGAGGAGGAGGAGGAGGAGGAGGAACATATTAGAGGAATGAGAACAGCCTGAGGAGAGGTGAGGAAGGAGAACGGGGAGCAAACGCATCATCTCCATAAGGTCACTGCAGCTCCGTGGTCCTGCAGAGTCCAGCAGGAGAAACGAGGTTCAGTCACTGAGCGGTGAAGGATGCTCACACGGATCTTCTGACGTGTTCCCGTCATGCTACTAGATACATGAATTCCAGGAAAAAGTGTTGAAAGACAAAACAAGAGACCAGATCAAACCTTTGATTCATGAGGCGTTAAAGAGATGAAGATGTTAACCTGGAAGTGTTTCAGACTAATCTGCAAATATGATGGACTGACAGAAGTTCAGAGTGTCTGATTCCTTTTGGACTTCTTCAGGTGTTTGAGTCTCATTAAAACCATAGGAGGAACACCAGGAGGATTCTGGGAATGTGGAGGCTGAAGATGCTGAAGAATGAAGAGAAGACTGCAGCAAAACGTTGGTTGATGTTGAGAATTCGTTTAAAGTCGATTATATAAAACCAATAACGTGTGTATTTTATGTATTCTTACCCGACCACCTTCATTCATTCAGAACAACGCCCTGCCAGAAACGTCTCTGTAGGGGGCGCTGTGCTCTGAAGCCAGCTCTGAAGGAACGGAGAAGAAAAGATGATGGTCCTGCTAACAGGAGAAATGAATCTGGAGTGGACTGCTTTGGTCTGATCCATCCAACCACTGATCAGATATGAAACTGTTTGATGTTTGAGTTGAACTAATATCCATAATGTAATAAAAATAATGAACCTGTTCATCAAGTCAATCAGGTTTGGAGAACGATAACATCAGAACGTTCAGGTTCTTTGTTTCCATTTGAGTTTTACAGAGAACAATCTGAGACTCAGATTAAGATTAATAATCCCAAACTCTCCCTGTGATGTTCTCCCATCAGAAGCCTGAAGGCACTGGAAGAGATGATTTACTCCACCTGTCACCTCGGATTAGTTAATCCTTTGACTGATGTCTTAATTAAATGACACTCAGGCGAATCAGAGTCCAAAGAGCGGCTGATAAAAAAATAAAAAGATGAATTAGGAGAGGAGAGGAAGAAGAAGAGGTCACTGAGAGGATACCCAGTCATCCATACATGGATTTATCATTTCAAATGAGGCACTTTTCAGTCTGAGAATCAGCACTCTGAGGCCTGCAGACGCTGCTGCTGCAGCTCGTCTGCTGCCGCTCGTAATGGCTGCATTAGCCGGGAATGGGCTCTGTTAATTGAAAATAAGGAAGATGGTTCCCATTTTATGGAAACACATTTCATCATTTCACCAAAAAACATTTGGGCTCAAGTTTAGAATTGGGATAAATTGACACATTTCTGGGGGAAAAAATGAATTTAAACAGTTTTTGTTAACGACATTTGAACCAGAAGAGAAGTTACGTTTTATCTGACATTTCTGCCTCGACTGAAGACAAAACGATCCATTTATGGAGTTTGTTCAGTCAAACTATGAGCATGAACCCAGAGGGAGGCCTCTGCTGAGGCTGTTTTATAACCATACAAGTTACTATTAATGTCACGAGAAGACGAACATTTATTTAAATCAACAAAAAAGCTCCAGATTAACCATCCAGTCACTGAAACACAAACTCTTTGACTTCCAGGTTGAAGCCCTTTTCTAAACAAACGAACAAGCTGCAGTTCATCACGTGACCTGCAGGGGGTGTTACCTTTTATGGTCTGTGGTGCTGAATCTGACTTTTTTAAATAGTTATTTGAATTCAAACTATTGTAGTGATAGTAGTTCTCCAGATTGTTGATTTAAATTTAGTGAGTTTAATTTGATAAAAATGAAGGTTTTAACTCCCGTGGATCGGTTTAAATACATACACTTTTACATTTTGATTGGGCTTTAACTGTGTCCCCTCCTATCCCGGACAAGCCCCCACAGGCCGTGAAGCTTCTGAAAGGCAGAGCTCCGCCTCCTCGGTCACCACAACCTTGGAGTTTGGTCTGTGAGCAGCTGAAGGTCTCCCATCAGCAGATCCCGGCTCGCCGCCCGACTCGTCAGCGTGAAAGTCACACTGACGTTTCATTTGTTCTACACGAGCGGGAAGACGCCGCGCAGACTGACGGCGAGGCGAGGCGAGGCGAGGCGGCGGGCGGCATATGGCGCCGCTGACTGCTGATAACCATCTGTGCAGAGTTCCTGCAGCTGCCGGTGACGGCGTTTGCTTCAGGACGTGGATAATTGGCTCCTGTACTCACATTCAGTTCCAACACTTTGATCCCTTTGTGGATCAGTTTAATCTGTGTGTCAGATCTGGAGCTTCTCATTCAGACCTTTCATCTCCTTCTGGGATCACTTCTCCACTTTTAGCTTTTCCTTTTTGGTTCTCTGCAGAAACCAGAAGGAATGTTTGATCTTTCTGCCGGCTGGCAGGAAAATGACTGACGAAGCTCCATCCTATCCTCCAGATCTCTGCTCTTCATCACTTCTTCACAGAACTCTGCTCGGAGGATTGGAGGGAAAGTCCTCCTCCTGCTGCAGACAGAACATTCTGCGGCGTTCCTCACTACTTTTAAGGAAATTCTTGATCTTTCTGTACAGTCTGTGACCAGAACATGATAAACTGAGACTAACCTGAGGAGTCACTGAAGGTCCAGCTGGACGTACTGCTCCATGTCTGTTCAGTCAGTCGGATACGGGGGGGTGTGGTTACTGCTCATCCTCCCTCTGTTTAGAGGACACTCACCTGAGCACAGGTGTCCGCTCAGCTTTGCACTAATGTGTGGCAGAATGGAGAGTTGGACCTGTGCTGGTTTGTATGTGTGAACTGTAGTCGGATTGTGTTCATGTGAGAAGGCTTTTGGAGCCAAGTTGGAGTGTGTGTGGACAGGCCCCGCCCCTTTTAGAGCTGACAGTAATGATGATAAACTTTCAGAAAATTGTTGTCAGAACGTCCCCCTGCACTTGGTACGATCCGTGTTCCCGCTCCACCACACCTGGAGAGGGAGATGAGGAGACTGCTTGCAGGTGAGAAGGTAGACAGGAAGCAGGTGTGTTTCTGTGACAGCAGCTCAGAGGTCTTTGTGGTCCTTCAGGTTAAAGGTCACCAGGTCAAAGTTCCAGCTGGACCAACAGGTAAAGGTGAACCCAGATCTTCTGGAAGGATCTGCAGATCAGAAGTCTGGAGTCTAACTGTAGAGCCTGATCTTCCTGATCCTGATCCTGATCCTGCTGGAGGATTCCATCCATTTTGTCATGTGAGCTCAGGTAAGGAGATGTTCTAATCTCCAGCGTGTTCAGTGTTCAGTGTGAGGAGAAGATATTCAAACCTTCAGATCATATTTACATGGACTGTATGAAGCTGAATTTGATGTTTGATTTATTCCGTTTCTGAGTGAGTGTGAAGACTCTCTCTCTCCCGGCGTGTGGAGCGAGCGAGCTCCGCTGAGAAGCGCCGCGCCACGACAGGATGAAGACGTTCATATTAGATTCATGTTCTGGTCACTGAAAAAGGTCACGTGCTCAAAGCTGAGTTCCTGATTGGCTGATGAGACGCAGCGACCTGTCAAACCAAAATGCAGCCAGACATTCGGGCGCCGCGCGTTCTCGCCCCGTCAGCGTTTATATGAGCCCGCCCACTATCACAGGAAAGGCAGAATGATTGGCTAGAAGTACTGAAAGAGTAGAAGTGATTGACATGTCCAAAGACAGATGGAAGAACCGAGCAGGTTCTGTCAGGTTCAGCAGAACCGGATCCGTCAGAACTGTTTCTGAATTCGGTTCCCCCGGCTAACGAGCAGACAGACGGGACGTCCCACCTGGACCTGTGGGTGAGGAGAGGCAGCAGGTGGAGGGGAACCGTCATCTTTAAAAGGTCTGAGCGTCCCGTTCTGACCTCAAAGAGAGAACCAGAACAGACGCCTTCCTCTGACTTTATGTAGATCCAGCAGAATTCTGTTTCTGTTGCATAATTCATCTGGTGTTTGTCTGATGGACGGCGTTCAAACCGCGCCGTGTGAGCAATGAAACCTGCGTCACTTTACATCTTCATCCCAGCGCCGACGATGAAGAGTCTGCAGGAAATTTCCTCAGGGAGCATCGGATCTGTCTCCTCTGACGGTGTATCATCCAGGAGGAGGAAGGAGGAACAATGTAGAGGAGGAAGAGGAGAGATGAGGAAGAGGAGGAAGGAGGAAGAGGAAGAGGAGGAACGAGGAGGAAGGAGGAAGGAGGAAGAGGAGGAACGAGGAGGAAGGAGGAAGAGGAGAGATGAGGAAGGAGAAAGAGGAGGAAGGAGGTAGAGGAGGAAGAGGAGAGACGAGGAAGGAGGAAGAGGAGGAACGAGGAGGAAGGAGGTAGAGGAGGAAGAGGAGAGACGAGGAAGGAGAAAGAGGAGGAAGAGGAGAGATGAGGAAGAGGAGGAAGGAGGAAGAGGAAGAGGAGGAACGAGGAGGAAGGAGGAAGAGGAGGAAGAGGAGAGATGAGGAAGGAGAAAGCGGAGGAAGGAGGTAGAGGAGGAAGAGGAGAGACGAGGAAGGAGGAAGAGGAGGAAGGAGGTAGAGGAGGAAGGAGGTAGAGGAGGAAGGAGGTAGAGGAGGAAGAGGAGAGACGAGGAAGAGGAGGAACGAGGAGGAAGGAGGTAGAGGAGGAAGAGGAGGAAGAGGAGAGACGAGGAAGGAGAAAGAGGAGGAAGAGGAGAGATGAGGAAGGAGGAAGAGGAGAGACGAGGAAGGAGAAAGAGGAGGAAGAGGAGAGATGAGGAAGAGGAGGAACGAGGAGGAAGGAGGTAGAGGAGGAAGAGGAGAGACGAGGAAGGAGGAAGAGGAGAGATGAGGAAGGAGGAGGAAGAGGAGGAAGAGGAGGAAAAGAAGGAGAGAGGAAGAGGAGAGATGAGGAAGAGGAGGAACGAGGAAGAGGAGGAAGGATGTAGAGGAGGAACAAGGAGAGATGAGGAAGGAGGAGGAAGAGGAAGAACGAGGAGGAAGAGGAGGAAGAGGAGGAAAAGGGAGGAACAAAGAAGAGGAGGAAGGAGCGTTTCCAGAGCGGTGCGTTGTACAACCGTGGATGGAGGCGGGACTCCTGCAGGTGGACGAGTGGGTCAGAGGTTTGTTTAGGAGGAAGTGGTCTTCAGGAGAGACTCTGGAACGTCTTCATCCACATCATCTCTATCATCAGAGCTCCAGATCCGTCTGGACCAGAGAAGTTCTCCAGCAGGACCAGATCCAAACCTTCAGAATAAATCCTAATCCTAAATCCAAACGAATTCTCCAGAGTTTTCTGAGCGTCTGCCAGCAGAAGAGTGGAGTCTGTTATGGATGGAGACAATCTGGAGTGAGTCTCAGCAGCAGCAGCAGAAACAGCAGCATTACAGCAGCAGCAGCATCATCATCATCCTCAGCAGCAGCAGCAGCAGCAGAAACAGCAGCAGCAGCAGCAGCAGCAGCAGCAGAAACAGCAGCATTACAGCAGCAGCAGCAGCAGCAGAAACAGCAGCATTACAGCAGCAGCAGCAGCAGCAGAAACAGCAGCAGCAGCAGCAGCAGCAGCAGCAGAAACAGCAGCAGCAGCAGCAGCAGCAGCAGCAGAAACAGCAGCAGCAGAAACAGCAGCAGCAGCTCCTCCTCTCTCCTCCTCTCTCCTCCTCTCTCCTCCTCTCTCCTCCTCCTCTCTCCTCCTCCTCTCTCCTCCTCCTCTCTCCTCCTCTCTCCTCCTCCTCTCTCCTCCTCTCTCTCCTCCTCTCTCCTCCTCTCTCCTCCTCTCTCTTCCTCTCCTCCTCCTCTCTCCTCCTCTCTCCTCCTCCTCTCTCCTCCTCTCTCCTCCTCCTCTCCTCCCTCTCTCCTCCTCCTCTCTCCTCCTCTCTCTCCTCCTCTCTCCTCTCCTCTCTCCTCCTCTCTCCTCCTCTCTCCTCCTCCTCTCTCCTCCTCTCTCTTCCTCTCTCCTCCTCCTCCTCTCCTCCTCTCTCCCTCCTCTCTCCTCTCCTCTCTCCTCCTCTCTCCTCCTCCTCTCTCCTCCTCCTCTCTCTCCTCCTCTCTCCTCCTCTCTCCTCCTCTCTCCTCCTCTCTCCTCCTCTCTCTTCCTCTCTCCTCCTCCTCTCTCCTCCTCTCTCTTCCTCTCTCCTCCTCCTCTCTCCTCCTCTCTCTCCTCCTCTCTCCTCTCTCCTCCTCTCTCCTCCTCTCTCTCCTCTCTCCTCCTCTCTCCTCTCTCCTCTCTCCTCCTCTCTCCTCCTCTCTCCTCCTCTCTCCTCCTCTCCTCCTCTCTCTCCTCTTCTCCTCTCTCGTCCTCTCTCCTCCTCTCTCCTCCTCTCTCTCCTCTCTCTCTCCTCCTCTCTCCTCCTCTCTCCTCCTCTCTCTCCTCCTCTCTCTCCTCTCTCTCCTCCTCTCTCCTCCTCCTCTCTCCTCCTCTCTCCTCCCTCTCTCCTCCTCTCTCCTCCTCCCCTCTCTCTTCCTCCTCTCTCCTCCTCTCTCCTCCTCCTCTCTCCTCTCTCCTCCTCTCTCCTCCTCTCCTCTCTTCTCCTCTCTCTCCTCCTCTCTCCTCCTCTCTCCTCCTCTCTCCTCCTCCTCTCCTCCTCTCTCCTCCTCTCTCGTTTCTCCCTCCTGCATCTGCAGATAACAGACAACAAATGACTCTGTGTTAATGATTCACCTGAGAGGTAAAGAAGTAAAGTTAATGAGATTTTTCATTCAAATTTTCTTCTGGAGTTTGAGGCGAGCATCAATCCATCAGATGATCAGCTGATCTGAATGCAGGACGGAGGGATCAGATGATGAGCTTCATCTCTGAGGAAGAGGAGGAACTTTAAATCATTTTTATCTTCATTTCTGTAACTTTTACATCTAGTCCTCTGAACGAGTCGGATGTAGGCGACTTCAAAGAGCTTCATATAAAATATTAAAATAGTAAAGATTTGATCATTAAAATACAATGAAAAGAAAGTAAAAATGTTTTCATTTAAATCAGTCATAGATAAACAGACAGATGTAAACTTATGAATCCATATGGTACATACGGGGTCATCGTCAAGTGGTCTGTGTCTGTCTAAAGCAGTACCAGAACTTTAAAGTCTATCTTCTGGCAGACCTCAGAACTGGACTGATGTGCTCCACTTTCTTGGTACCAGACAATATTTCACCATTTTTTGAATTATGACTTAAGAATGATCTGAATATTAATGTAGTTTTCCCAAAAGTAAAAGAGTAAAAACATGTTATTTCATGATCAGAACATTGAGACTGCATCCCATAATCTGTCTTTACCGATACAGTCATGGTGCTTTGACAAACATTGAAACAGAAAACAGAAATAAGACTAAACTACATGTTGCTTTTTAATAATAAACATTGCTTAGAGCAGTATTTTAGTATACTTATATTTAGTATTTCAGTATTTTAAATCGATAGAAGTTGTTGTGATATTTTCCTGAATCTGTATTTTCTGTCACTCACTTCTGTACAGTTTTGATTTGCTGCTTCAGATTTGGAAGACCTCCATGTTTATCCATTTAAAATGTTTTATATTTCATTCCTGGTTTAGCTCCTCCCCCATTTTTATTCTCTCAGAAATGTTGTTTTGGTTTAAACGATGGATTTTTGTTACCTCTAATCTCAATGGGATCTTTTCCAGGTGTTCTGTCTCTCTGTATTCAGTCAGCTACTTTATCCAGATCCCTCTGATCCTATGAGATTATTATTATTATTACATATTTGATCTTTCTGCATCCATTTAAGTTGTGTAATCACCTGGAGTCTGTTCAGATGAGAACCTGATCGCTGGTTGTGGAAGAGTGGAGTCTGGATCCTGTAGAGAAGTGATGATGTCATCAGCAAAGATGATAACTTCACCTTCACTGATTCCTTCAGGTCCTCGTTGTCTCTGATGTTTCTGGCTGAAGGTTTGAGGAATATTGGGAAAAGTGAGAGGATCAAACATGACGGCGGCCATTTTTATTCTGGTTGGTCACTTTATATAAATCATCCAGTTAATTTATGATTGAATCCACATCTAGACTGAGTGGAGCTCCAGATCCACAAGAAGCTCTTCTATCTGTCATGACCAAACATAAAATAAGTCATGTGGACCGTCGGAGTCAGCAGCTGCCCTGAACTAAAACCACCTGAAGAAAACAAACAAAGCTCCTGACCGACCCGCTCCAGTTCCTCCTGATCGACCCGCTCCGGTTCCTCCTGACCGACCCGCTCCAGTTCCTCCTGACCGACCCGCTCCAGTTCCTCCTGACCGACCCGCTCCGGTTCCTCCTGACCGACTCGCTCCAGTTCCTCCTGACCGACTCTCTCCGGTTCCTCCTGACCAACGTGCTCCAGTTCCTCCTGACCGACCCGCTCCGGTTCCTCCTGACCAACGTGCTCCGGTTCCTCCTGACCGACTCTCTCCGGTTCCTCCTGACCAACGTGCTCCGGTTCCTCCTGACCGACTCTCTCCGGTTCCTCCTGACCAACGTGCTCCAGTTCCTCCTGACCGACTCTCTCCGGTTCCTCCTGACCAACGTGCTCCAGTTCCTCCTGACCGACTCTCCGGTTCCTCCTGACCGACTCGCTCCAGTTCCTCCTGACCGACTCTCTCCGGTTCCTCCTGACCAACGTGCTCCGGTTCCTCCTGACCGACTCGCTCCAGTTCCTCCTGACCGACTCTCTCCGGTTCCTCCTGACTGACTCTCTCCGGTTCCTCCTGACTGACTCTCTCCAGTTCCTCCTGACCGACTCTCTCCGGTTCCTCCTGACCGACTCTCTCCGGTTCCTCCTGACCGACTCTCTCCGGATCCTCCTGACCGACCCGCTCCGGTTCCTCCTGACCGACCCGCTCCGACCCGCTCCAGTTCCTCCTGACCGACCCGCTCCAGTTCCTCCTGACCGACTCGCTCCGGTTCTTCCTGACCGACTCGCTCCGGTTCTTCCTGACCGATCCGCTCCGGTTCCTCCTGACCGACCCGCTCCAGTTCCTCCTGACCGACTCGCTCCAGTTCCTCCTGACCGACTCGCTCCGGTTCTTCCTGACCGACTCGCTCCGGTTCCTCCTGACCGACTCTCTCCAGTTCCTCTTGACCGACTCGCTCCGGTTCTTCCTGACCGACTCGCTCCGGTTCCTCCTGACCGACTCGCTCCGGTTCCTCCTGACCGATCCGCTCCGGTTCTTCCTGACCGACCCGCTCCGGTTCCTCCTGACCGACTCGCTCCGGTTCTTCCTGACCGACCCGCTCCAGTTCCTCCTGACCGACCCGCTCCGGTTCTTCCTGACCGACCCGCTCCGGTTCCTCCTGACCGACTCGCTCCGGTTCCTCCTGACCGACTCGCTCCGGTTTCTCCTGACCGACTCGCTCCGGTTCTTCCTGACCGACCCGCTCCGGTTCTCCTGACCGACCCGCTCCAGTTCCTCCTGACCGACCCGCTCCGGTTCTTCCTGACCGACCCGCTCCGGTTCCTCCTGACCGACTCGCTCCTGTTCCTCCTGACCGACCCGCTCCAGTTCTTCCTGACCGACTCGCTCCGGTTCTTCCTGACCGATCCGCTCCGGTTCCTCCTGACCGACCCGCTCCGGTTCCTCCTGACCGACCCGCTCCGGTTCCTCCTGACCGACTCGCTCCGGTTCCTCCTGACCGACCCGCTCCGGTTCTTCCTGACCGACCCGCTCCAGTTCTTCCTGACCGATCCCGCTCCAGTTCCTCCTGACCGACTCGCTCCGGTTCCTCCTGACCGACCCGCTCCGGTTCCTCCTGACCGACCCGCTCCAGTTCCTCCTGACCGACTCGCTCCGGTTCCTCCTGACCGACTCGCTCCAGTTCCTCCTGACCGACTCTCTCCGGTTCCTCCTGACCAACGTGCTCCGGTTCCTCCTGACCGACTCGCTCCAGTTCCTCCTGACCGACTCTCTCCGGTTCCTCCTGACTGACTCTCTCCGGTTCCTCCTGACTGACTCTCTCCAGTTCCTCCTGACCGACTCTCTCCGGTTCCTCCTGACCGACTCTCTCCGGTTCCTCCTGACCGACTCTCTCCGATCCTCCTGACCGACCCGCTCCGGTTCCTCCTGACCGACCCGCTCCGACCCGCTCCAGTTCCTCCTGACCGACCGCTCCAGTTCCTCCTGACCGACTCGCTCCGGTTCTTCCTGACCGACTCGCTCCGGTTCTTCCTGACCGATCCGCTCCGGTTCCTCCTGACCGACCGCTCCAGTTCCTCCTGACCGACTCGCTCCAGTTCCTCCTGACCGACTCGCTCCGGTTTCTTCCTGACCGACTCGCTCCGGTTCCTCCTGACCGACTCTCTCTCAGTTCCTCTGACCGACTCGCTCCGGTTCTTCCTGACCGACTCGCTCCGGTTCCTCCTGACCGACTCGCTCCGGTTCCTCCTGACCGATCCGCTCCGGTTCTTCCTGACCGACCCGCTCCGGTTCCTCCTGACCGACTCGCTCCGGTTCTTCCTGACCGACCCGCTCCAGTTCCTCCTGACCGACCCGCTCCGGTTCTTCCTGACCGACCCGCTCCGGTTCCTCCTGACCGACTCGCTCCGGTTCCTCCTGACCGACTCGCTCCGGTTTCTCCTGACCGACTCGCTCCGGTTCTTCCTGACCGACCCGCTCCGGTTCCTCCTGACCGACCCGCTCCAGTTCCTCCTGACCGACCCGCTCCGGTTCTTCCTGACCGACCCGCTCCGGTTCCTCCTGACCGACTCGCTCCTGTTCCTCCTGACCGACCCGCTCAGTTCTTCTGACCGACCGACTCGCTCCGGTTCTTCCTGACCGATCCGCTCCGGTTCCTCCTGACCGACCCGCTCCGGTTCCTCCTGACCGACCCGCTCCGGTTCCTCCTGACCGACTCGCTCCGGTTCCTCCTGACCGACCCGCTCCGGTTCTTCCTGACCGACCCGCTCCAGTTCTTCCTGACCGATCCGCTCCAGTTCCTCCTGACCGACTCGCTCCGGTTCCTCCTGACCGACCCGCTCCGGTTCCTCCTGACCGACCCGCTCCAGTTCCTCCTGACCGACCCGCTCCAGTTCCTCCTGACCGATCCGCTCCGGTTCTTCCTGACCGACCCGCTCCGTTCTCCTGACCGACTCGCTCCGTTCTCCTGACCGACACCGCTCAAGTTCCTCCTGACCGACCCGCTCCGGTTCTTCCTGACCCGACCCGCTCCGGTCCTCCTGACCGACTCGCTCCGGTTCCTCCTGACCGACTCGCTCCGGTTTCTCCTGACCGACTCGCTCCGGTTCTTCCTGACCGACCCGCTCCGTTCCTCCTGACCGACCCGCTCCAGTTCTCCTGACCGACCCGCTCCGGTTCTTCCTGACCGACCCGCTCCGGTTCCTCCTGACCGACTCGCTCCGGTCCTCCTGACCGACCCGCTCCAGTTCTTCCCTGACCGACTCGCTCCGGTTCTTTCCTGACCGATCCGCTCCGGTTCCTCCTGACCGACCCGCTCCGGTTCCTCCTGACCGACCCGCTCCGGTTCCTCCTGACCGACTCGCTCCGGTTCCTCCTGACCGACCCGCTCCGGTTCTTCCTGACCGACTCTCTCCGGTTCTTCCTGACCGACTCGCTCCGGTTCCTCCTGACCGACTCTCTCCATTCCTCTTGACCGACTCGCTCCGGTTCTTCCTGACCGACTCGCTCCGGTTCCTCCTGACCGACTCGCTCCGTTCTCCTGACCGACCCCTCCAGTTCCTCCTGACCGACGACTCGCTCCAGTTTCCTCCTGACCGACTCGCTCCGGTTCCTCCTGACCGACTCGCTCGGTTCCTCCTGACCGACTCGCTCCGGTTCTTCCTGACCGACTCGCTCCGGTTCCTCCTGACCGACTCGCTCCGGTTCTTCCTGACCGACTCTCTCCAGTTCCTCTTGACCGACTCGCTCCGGTTCTTCCTGACTGACCCGCTCCGGTTCCTCCTGACCGACTCGCTCCGGTTCTTCCTGACCGACTCTCTCCAGTTCCTCCTGACCGACCTGCTCTGGTTTCTCCTGACCGACTCGCTCCGGTTCTTCCTGACGACACTCGCTCCGTTCTTCCTGACCGACCCGCTCCGGTTCTCCTGACCGACCCGCTCCAGTTTCTCCTGACCGACTCGCTCCGGTTCCTCCTGACCGACTCGCTCCGGTTCCTCCTGACCGACTCTCTCCAGTTCTCTTGACCGACTCGCTCGGTTCTTCTGACCGACCCGCTCCGGTTCTCCTGACCGACTCGCTCCGTTCCTCCTGACCGACTCTCTCCAGTTCCTCTTGACCGACTCGCTCCGGTTCTTCTGACCGACTCGCTCCGGTTTCTTCCTGACCGACTCGCTCCGGTTCTTCCTGACCGACTCTCTCCAGTTCCTCTTGACCGACTCGCTCCGGTTTCTTCCTGACCGACTCGCTCCGGTTCTTCCTGACCGACTCGCTCCGGTTCTTCCTGACCGACTCGCTCCAGTTCCTCCTGACCGACTCGCTCCGGTTCTTCCTGACCGACTCGCTCCGGTTCTTCCTGACCACCGCTCCGGTTTCTCCTGACCGACTCGCTCCGGTTCTCCTGACCGACTCGCTCCGGTTCTTCCTGACCGACTGCTCCGGTTCTTCCTGACCAACCCGCTCCGGTTCTTCCTGACCGACTCGCTCCGGTTTTTCCTGACCGACTCTCTCCAGTTCCTCCTGACCAACCCGCTCCGGTTCCTCCTGACCGACTCGCTCCGGTTCTTCCTGACCGACTCGCTCCGGTTCTTCCTGACGCTCCGCTCCGGTTCCTCCTGACCGACCCGCTCCGGTTCCTCCTGACCGACTCGCTCCGGTTCTTCCTGACCGACCTGCTCTGGTTCCTCCTGACCGACCCGCTCCGGATCTTCCTGACCGACTTGCTCCGGTTCTTCCTGACCGATTCTCTCCGGTTCCTCCTGATCGACCCGCTCCGGTTCTTCCTGACCGACCCGCTACGGTTCTTCCTGACCGACTTGCTCCGGTTCTTCCTGACCAACCCGCTCCGGTTCCTCCTGACTGATCCACTCCGGTTCTTCCTGACCGACCCGCTCCGGTTCCTCCTGACCGACCCGCTCAGGTTCCTCCTGACCGACTCGCTCCGGTTCTTCCTGACCGACCTGCTCTGGTTTCTCTCTGACGACTCTGCTCCGGTTCTTCTGACCGACTCGCTCCGGTTCTTTCTGACCGACTCGCTCCGGTTCCTCCTGACCGACTCGCTCCGGTTTCCTCCTGACCGAACTCGCTCCGGTTCTTCCTGACCGACTCTTCTCTCCAGTTCTCCTCCTGACCGACCCCGCTCCAGTTCCTCCTGACCGACTCGCTCCGTTCTTCCTGACCGACCTGCTCGGTTTCTCCTGACGAGACTGCTCGGTTCTTCTGACCGACTCGCTCCAGTTTCTCCTGACCGACTCCTTCCAGTTCTCCTGACCGACCGCTCCGGTTCCTCCTGACCGACTCCGCTCCGGTTCTTCCTGACCGACCTGCTCTGGTTTCTCCTGACGACTCGCTCCGGTTCTTCCTGACCTGACTCGCTCCGGTTCTTCCTGACCGACCTGCCTTGGTTTCTCCTGACCGATTCTCGCTCCGGTTCTTCCTGGACGACTCGCTCACATCGTTTTTCTGACCGACTCGCTCCGGTTCCTTCCTGAACCGCTCCGGTTCCTCCTGACCGACTCTCTCCAGTTCCTCCTGACCGACTCGCTCCGGTTCTTCCTGACCGACATGCTCTGGTTTCTCCTGACCGACTCGCTCCGGTTCTTCCTGACCGACTCGCTCCAGTTCCTCCTGACCGACTCGCTCCAGTTCCTCCTGACCGACTCTCTCCAGTTCCTCCTGACCGACTCTCTCCGGTTCCTCCTGACCGACTCGCTCCGGTTCTTCCTGACCGACTCGCTCCGGTTCTTCCTGACCGATCCGCTCCGGTTCCTCCTGACCGACTCGCTCCAGTTCCTCCTGACCGACTCGCTCCGGTTCCTCCTGACCGACCCGCTCCGGTTCCTCCTGACCGACTCGCTCCGGTTCCTCCTGACCGATCCGCTCCGGTTCTTCCTGACCGACTCGCTCCGGTTCCTCCTGACCGACTCGCTCCAGTTCCTCCTGACCGACTCGCTCCAGTTCCTCCTGACCGACTCTCTCCGGTTCCTCCTGACCGACTCTCTCCGGTTCCTCCTGACCGACCCGCTCCGGTTCCTCCTGACCGACTCGCTCCGGTTCCTCCTGACCGACTCGCTCCGGTTCCTCCTGACCGACTCGCTCCGGTTCTTCCTGACCGACCCGCTCCGGTTCCTGCTGACCGACTCGCTCCAGTTCCTCCTGACCGACTCTCTTCAGTTCCTCCTGACCGACTCGCTCCGGTTCCTCCTGACCGACTCGCTCCAGTTCCTCCTGACCGACTCTCTCCAGTTCCTCCTGACCGACTCTCTCCAGTTCCTCCTGACCGACTCGCTCCGGTTCCTCCTGACCGACCCGCTCCAGTTCCTCCTGACCAACTCGCTCCGGTTCTTCCTGACCGACCTGCTCCGGTTTCTCCTGACCGACTCGCTCCGGTTCTTCCTGACCGACCCGCTCCGGTTCCTCCTGACCGACTCGCTCCGGTTCCTCCTGACCGACTCGCTCCGGTTCTTCCTGACCGACCCGCTCCGGTTCCTCCTGACCGACTCGCTCCAGTTCCTCCTGACCGACTCTCTCCAGTTCCTCCTGACCGACTCGCTCCGGTTCCTCCTGACCGACCCGCTCCGGTTCCTCCTGACCGACTCGCTCCGGTTCCTCCTGACCGACTCGCTCCGGTTCCTCCTGACCGACCTGCTCCGGTTTCTCCTGACCGACTCGCTCCGGTTCTTCCTGACCGACCCGCTCCGGTTCTTCCTGACCGACCTGCTCCAGTTCCTTCTGACCGACTCGCTCCGGTTCTTCCTGACCGACCTGCTCTGATTTCTCCTGACCGACTCGCTCCGGTTCTTCCTGACCGACTCGCTCCGGTTCCTCCTGACCGACTCGCTCCGTTCTTCCTGACCGACCCGCTCCGGTTCCTCCTGACCGACTCGCTCCAGTTCCTCCTGACCGACTCTCTCCGGTTCTTCCTGACCGACTCGCTCTGGTTCCTCCTGACCGACCCGCTCCGGTTCCTCCTGACCGACTCGCTCCGGTTCCTCCTGACCGACTCGCTCCGGTTCTTCCTGACCAACTCGCTCCGGTTCCTCCTGACCGACTCGCTCCGGTTCTTCCTGACCGACCCGCTCCGGTTCCTCCTGACCGACTCGCTCCAGTTCCTCCTGACCGACTCTCTCCAGTTCCTCCTGACCGACTCGCTCTGGTTCCTCCTGACCGACCCGCTCCGGTTCCTCCTGACCGACTCGCTCCGGTTCCTCCTGACCGACTCGCTCCGGTTCCTCCTGACCGACTCGCTCCGGTTCCTCCTGACCGACTCGCTCCGGTTCTTCCTGACCGACTCGCTCCGGTTCCTCCTGACCGACTCGCTCCGGTTCCTCCTGACCGACTCGCTCCGGTTCTTCCTGACCGACTCGCTCCGGTTCTTCCTGACCGACTCGCTCCGGTTCCTCCTGACCGACTCGCTCCGGTTCCTCCTGACCGACTCGCTCCGGTTCCTCCTGACCGACTCGCTCCGGTTCTTCCTGACCGACTTGCTCCGGTTCTTCCTGACTGATCCACTCCGGTTCTTCCTGACCGACCCGCTCCGGTTCTTCCTGACCGACTCGCTCTGGTTCCTCCTGACCGACCCGCTCCGGTTCCTCCTGACCGACTCGCTCCGGTTCCTCCTGACCGACTCGCTCCGGTTCCTCCTGACCGACTCGCTCCGGTTCTTCCTGACCGACTCGCTCCGGTTCCTCCTGACCAACTCGCTCCGGTTCCTCCTGACCGACTCGCTCCGGTTCTTCCTGACCGACTCGCTCCGGTTCTTCCTGACCGACCCGCTCCGGTTCTTCCTGACCGACTCGCTCCGGTTCTTCCTGACCGACCTGCTCTGGTTTCTCCTGACCGACTCGCTCCGGTTCCTCCTGACCGACTCGCTCCGGTTCCTCCTGACCGACTCGCTCCGGTTCTTCCTGACCGATCCACTCCGGTTCTTCCTGACCGACCCGCTCCGGTTCTTCCTGACCGATCCACTCCGGTTCCTCCTGACCGACTCGCTCCGGTTCTTCCTGACCGACTCGCTCCAGTTCCTCCTGACCGACTCGCTCCGGTTCTTCCTGACCGACTCGCTCCGGTTCTTCCTGACCGACCCGCTCCGGTTCTTCCTGACCGACCCGCTCCGGTTCCTCCTGACCGACTCGCTCCGGTTCCTCCTGACCGACTCGCTCCGGTTCTTCCTGACCGACTCGCTCCGGTTCCTCCTGACCGACTCGCTCCGGTTCCTCCTGACCGACTCGCTCCGGTTCTTCCTGACCGACTTGCTCCGGTTCTTCCTGACTGATCCACTCCGGTTCTTCCTGACCGACCCGCTCCGGTTCTTCCTGACCGACTCGCTCTGGTTCCTCCTGACCGACCCGCTCCGGTTCCTCCTGACCGACTCGCTCCGGTTCCTCCTGACCGACTCGCTCCGGTTCCTCCTGACCGACTCGCTCCGGTTCCTCCTGACCGACTCGCTCCGGTTCTTCCTGACCGACTCGCTCCGGTTCCTCCTGACCGACTCGCTCCGGTTCCTCCTGACCGACTCGCTCCGGTTCTTCCTGACCGACTCGCTCTGGTTCTTCCTGACCGACCCGCTCCGGTTCTTCCTGACCGACTCGCTCCGGTTCTTCCTGACCGACCTGCTCTGGTTTCTCCTGACCGACTCGCTCCGGTTCCTCCTGACCGACTCGCTCCGGTTCCTCCTGACCGACTCGCTCCGGTTCTTCCTGACCGATCCACTCCGGTTCTTCCTGACCGACCCGCTCCGGTTCTTCCTGACCGATCCACTCCGGTTCCTCCTGACCGACTCGCTCCGGTTCTTCCTGACCGACTCGCTCCAGTTCCTCCTGACCGACTCGCTCCGGTTCTTCCTGACCGACTCGCTCCGGTTCTTCCTGACCGACCCGCTCCGGTTCTTCCTGACCGACCCGCTCCGGTTCTTCCTGCAGCTTCTCTCCAAACAGTCACTCTGTTGATGTTCTGGTGGAGGTGTCTTCTCTCCAGCATGAGTTGAGGTGATTGACGGAGATCTGGACCTCTTTCTGATGAAATGCAGAAGAGCATCTGTCTGCCTTGTAATAACACAACCGCCAGCGAGCTGACGGATGCCGGCGATACGGCGTGATGAAGGACGCTCGCTCTTCCTGCACGCCGTCTCTTTGTTCCCGCTTTAGGACAGGTTTCTGGTGTCTCCTCCTCCTCCTTGACTCTAACCGCCGTTTATCTGCCGTCTTTGAAATTCCACTTTTGTGTTCAGAGGAACTTTTAGGTTTTTACAGCTTCATTCAGAGCTTTGACCGTTTTATTTTCTGATGATGTCTTCCTTCCATCTTTTTCTCTTCTGTGTGATGAAGCTCAGTTAGTTGGAAGTTCTACCCCGTTTGACTCCAGACCTGCAGCCATGATTCCTGGTTCAACACGATGTCCTCTGGATAGATGGTGGAACTGTTTGACCGTGATGACACAAAAGAAGAAAAACATTTTGATCTCAAATGTCGCGGATGGGGGTGGAGCTATCATGATACGGGCTGAAAATAGTCAGTGAGGGATCTCGTTCATCCAGACGTCTTGAAGCTGGAGAAATCGCTTCATCCGAGCAGTTTGAGAGAAAAGGTTTGGATCTTTGCAGATGATGAGGTTCTGTCTGCAGCTGATCCTTACAGCTTTATCAAACTTTAGCAATCGTATGTTTACAAAGAAAAGTTTGAGCTCTTCTTTCAGAGAAAGTGGAGGAATGTTGTCATCTGGAGGATTTTCTTCAGGCGCTTCTGAAGGTCAATTGAACAAAGATGATTCAGAAGAAACAGCATGAAGAGATTCTCTTTCTAATCCTTCTGATCCTCACAAGAGCTGGATCAAAAAGGATCTCCTCTTGGATTGTTATGAAAGTGTGAAATAAATCAATTCTCATTCATTCTGTGATCAGAACTCCCACAATCCCCTCCTTTACTTAACTATCATCCTCTGAGAGTAGTAAATGGTCTGCATTAAGGTGGAGCCACAAAGCCAGCAGAAGTGAGAAGAGGAGAACACAAAGACCAAACCAGAAACCGAAGTGACGGATGGTTAGAGAGAGAAAAAAATCTTCTGAGGAGCAAAGTTTGCTGCAATCCTGCTGCAATCCTTTGACAATTTCCTGCCGCCTTTGTTGTTGGTGGCTCTGGGTGTGAAGGTTTCACCGGAGAGAGCGGTTACGCCTGACAAGATGACAATTTCTCTGATAGACGGCGGATCAAAGAAGTTTAGCGTCACGGTCAATCAAGTGTTGAGGATGGAGTTCTGAATGGAAACCTTTCTGCACACAGATCTGCTGTTTGGAGCCAGCTGACGACAGTGTTTGAGCGGGAAAAGATTTCTGCCATACATCATCATCTGTACGGTGAACGATACTCTAGAGAAATGTGAACAGATCTATGTTCTGGTGGAGCGATGGAGACGTACATGACCTACCTCCACGTCGTGTTCAGAACCGCTCAGTCATTTCTGGTTGGGTGTGACCCGTCGTTTACATGGGAGTATTTGGACTTTACAGGATTTCTTTTAGAGTCACTAGAAATGATGATAGTCGCGTTGTTACAGCAAAATACAATAACATAAAAATGCTAAAAGGATTTAAATTCTATTTGTCGTCCTACATAGAAAACTTCCAGGATAACTGGGTAATGCTGAGGGGCGGGGCAGGCGGCAAGCGAGGCAGAAGATCAGGTCAGCATGAGGACGCTCGGCGATGCACAAACAAGACTTCACACCAGCAGGAAGTCAGTGCAGATGGGGCTTCTGGGAGAGACAGCAGGGGCTGATGGGAAGTGTAGTGTGTTAGTCTTCAGGTTTGATCTGAACCCAGAAACACGTCACTCATCTATTGGTGGATTTAACAAACTCTGCCTTGACTCTCTCAGGATTTTCCACTGTTGCTGGATCAAGCTGCAGTTGTTGGTCTGACCCCGGCGTCTGTATGTGTTGTAGATTCTATCAGATTTACTTCTACACTCCCTCCTTTGACAGCAAACGTCCTTTCAGATTTTGACCCTTCCAGCTTGCCGTACGTGGATCCCAGTGTCTTGATGGTGACCTAACATGACAGAAGTGGATCAGAGGAGCTGATGTGATGTCATCAGTGAGGCTGACTCTGTGGTTATGGTGTCATTCATGTTCCTGCCAGACTGAAGGTGGAGCGTCTGCTCTCCAGCAGCTGCTGCTCCGTCAGTCCAGCCGCTGACATTTTATTAACCTCCGCCAGCGTGACCCTGCGTGACCCCGCGCCGCAGAGCAGATGAAGTCCCAGTTGGCCCGTCTGTCTGCGGGCGACCACGCTGATAACCCCGACGGCGAGCTGGCTCTGCCTCTTTTTCAGGAGTTTGTTTGTGAGGCAAACCTGAAGAATCAATCATCAGAAACTCTGAGGAAACGATTCCTGCTGAAGGAAAGGTTCTTCGGGTTTCAGTCGGGTTGGAGAACACGGTACCAACCAAGAAGAACTTCAGGAGGTTCCTCTGAGCCTCCAGCTGGAACAGGAAGGAGATCTGTCCCTTCAAAATAAAGCGTCTGAACTGGTTATCACGGAAGAATATTCATTTATCTGGAGGCAGAAAACCACGAAGAAAAGGGAGAATTGGTTTGATTTAGGGGCGGGGCTTCCTCTCTTAAAGATCCACTCCAATGAAAAGAAATGTTCCTCTCATGATGGAAGTCAGATCTCGAATAATCTAAGAATAAAAGTGTTTAATCTAATCTGATTTCAATCAGGAGATCAATAAACATAGAAGAGAGATTGTGATTGGCTGAGAGAATCTATTGGTTCAGAGTGAAGGATTGATTATTGATCGGTGAGTAGAGATGAGGCCAAAGCTTCTCCTGTTTGTCTCTACAGTGAATCCTGTTTTGTAACGGTGAACAGATTCAATAAAGTTGGATGTGGCGGCTCGTTCCGCCAGTTTAACTTTGCTGTAATGAGGCGTTTCTCCTCGTGGCTGGCGTTCTCCGCCATGAATCAAGCGGCGCATCCTGTGGACGTCGTGAGTAAATGATAGTGAACGCTCCTGTCAGACTCACTACATTGCTTCCTCTTGTTCATGCATCAAAAGCTTCTTATCTCAGTGGCGCTTCTCCCGTTAGACGCCGTCATTTTTCCTTCGGTGACGGCTGATGATCCGTCTGTCCTCCGCCGGCGTGCGGGAGCCTGTCCGCCCCGCCGCCGCCGCCGTATCTTCATTTTCACCTCTGATAAAAGCAGTCTGACTGATGATGCAGGAGGGAAGTCTGTTCCTCTGTAAGCCTGGATTCATCTGAAGGGGGAGGAGCCTCAGTCTGTGGCGATCCCGCAGACGCAGAGCGGTTCTGACCGGACCGCTGAGAGGTTCTGGTGGAAGTCTGCTCTGAGAGAATGGATCTGATGCTCCTAAAGGACAGATGACCTGGGATTATTGTAATCCAGGTGGATCAGATCAGTCTGATGATCCCCAGATCTGCTGGAGGATGTCAAAGCAGGAGGACACATTTCTGTAGAGCAGGGGTCACAGGTAGACCTCAAGGCTCCTCTGGTTGGAGGGTGTGTCCTCTGGTATGAGGGCGTGTCCTCTGACTGGAGGGCGTGTCCTCTAGTTGGTGGGTGTGTCCTCTGGTTGGAGGGCGTGTCCTCTGATTGAAGGGCGTGTCCTCTAGTTGGTGGGTGTGTCCTCTGGTTGGTGGGCGTGTCCTCTGATTGAAGGGCGTGTCCTCTAGTTGGTGGGTGTGTCCTCTGGTTGGAGGGCGTGTCCTCTGATTGAAGGGCGTGTCCTCTAGTTGGTGGGTGTGTCCTCTGGTTGGTGGGCGTGTCCTCTGGTTGGAGGGTGTGTCCTCTAGTTGGTGGGTGTGTCCTCTGGTTGGTGGGCGTGTCCTCTGGTTGGAGGGTGTGTCCTCTGGTTGGAGGGTGTGTCCTCTGATTGGAGGGCGTGTCCTCTAGTTGGAGGGCGTGTCCTCTGGTTGGAGGGTGTGTCCTCTGATTGGAGGGTGTGTCCTCTGGTTGGAGGGTGTGTCCTCTGATTAAAGGGTGTGTCCTCTGGTATGAGGGCGTGTCCTCTGATTGGAGGGCGTGTCCTCTAGTTGGTGGGTGTGTCCTCTGGTATGAGGGCGTGTCCTCTGACTGGAGGGCGTGTCCTCTAGTTGGTGGGTGTGTCCTCTGGTTGGAGGGCGTGTCCTCTGATTGAAGGGCGTGTCCTCTAGTTGGTGGGTGTGTCCTCTGGTTGGTGGGCGTGTCCTCTGATTGAAGGGCGTGTCCTCTAGTTGGTGGGTGTGTCCTCTGGTTGGAGGGCGTGTCCTCTGATTGAAGGGCGTGTCCTCTAGTTGGTGGGTGTGTCCTCTGGTTGGTGGGCGTGTCCTCTGGTTGGAGGGTGTGTCCTCTAGTTGGTGGGTGTGTCCTCTGGTTGGTGGGCGTGTCCTCTGGTTGGAGGGTGTGTCCTCTGGTTGGAGGGTGTGTCCTCTGATTGGAGGGTGTGTCCTCTGATTGAAGGGTGTGTCCTCTGGTTGGAGGGCGTGTCCTCTGATTGGAGGGTGTGTCCTCTGATTGAAGGGTGTGTCCTCTGGTTGGAGGGTGTGTCCTCTGATTGGAGGGTGTGTCCTCTGGTTGAAGGGTGTGTCCTCTGGTTGGAGGGTGTGTCCTCTGATTGGAGGGTGTGTCCTCTGGTTGGAGGGCGTGTCCTCTGGTTGGAGGGTGTGTCCTCTGATTGAAGGGTGTGTCCTCTGATTGAAGGGTGTGTCCTCTGGTTGGAGGGTGTGTCCTCTGATTGGAGGGTGTGTCCTCTGATTGAAGGGTGTGTCCTCTGGTTGGAGGGTGTGTCCTCTGGTTGGAGGGTGTGTCCTCTGGTTGGAGGGTGTGTCCTCTGATTGGCGGGTGTGTCCTCTGATTGAAGGGTGTGTCCTCTGGTTGGAGGGTGTGTCCTCTGATTGGAGGGTGTGTCCTCTGGTTGGAGGGTGTGTCCTCTGATTGAAGGGTGTGTCCTCTGGTTGGAGGGTGTGTCCTCTGATTGGAGGGTGTGTCTTCTGATTGGAGGGTGTGTCCTCTGATTGAAGGGTGTGTCCTCTGGTTGGAGGGTGTGTCCTCTGATTGGAGGGTGTGTCCTCTGGTTGGAGGGTGTGTCCTCTGATTGGAGGGTGTGTCCTCTGATTGGAGGGCGTGTCCTCTGGTTGGTGGGCGTGTCCTCGGGTTGGTGGGCGTGTCCTTCAGCCACCCTTCTTCTTCCTGTAAGGTTGCTGTTCAGTTTTCTGTTCTGATAGTCGTAACTTAGAAGTTTCTCATGAGACTTCCATGTGAACATGATCGTGTTGACAGACAGATAATCCCACTAATCTGTAGGATTGGATTGTCTGATCTGGTCTTCAGTCTATCAGATTCCATCTGATCTCCGTCAGTTAGAAGGAAATTGTTGTTCAGGTTCAAGTCCTGCAGTTCTTGTGCAGATAGTTCCTGATCCGTCGTAGACGTTCATAAAGGGATGTTTTACAGGAGCAGAAGTTTGTTCTTCAGGGAAACGTCTGGTTTCTGCTGAGATCTGCAGGCCGTCGCTCTGCTGCTTTATTATCATAATGAAGTGATGGAGCAGCAGAAACCCTGACCTGCTATATGCTGCTTCACATTAAGGATTCAAATATGAGATCTTTACTGATTTATTTAGTCCCTGCAGGAGCGCTGCTGCTCTTCATCATGATTTCCCTCAGAAGCAGCGTCTGCTCCTCCTAAAGGAGATGGTTTCTGTCGTCTTTACCTTCCTGAGAGGTAGATGACAGACGCCGCACTCCAATCGCCGCACGACCGTTCCTCACGGCGTCCTCGGCCTCGGAGTCGGTGCGGCTCCGGAGGCGAAGGTCGGAGACCCCGCTGCCGGTGCCAGCATGTAATAGTCTGCTGCTGTCAATCCTTGCATGGTGGGGTTGTTAGAAATGCCCTCCAGCTGCTCCCACACGGGAGGAGCAAAGTGTCAAAGAAACTGGAGGCAAAGACAATCATCTGGGATTTTTCTCTTTTAAATCTTCATCTGTGTGTCAGGACCGGACTCTGCCTTTCCTCTGCTTCTGCTTCACAGTCCGGTCTTGGTACCGGTCCAGAAGGAGACCGGAGTCGGTATTGATCCGATCACCTGTTATTGCTGGAAATGAGGCAGGATTGAATCCAAAAACTCCATTAATTCTTCGTTTAAATCTCACTGTGAGTTCAGATGGATAAGGGGGCGGCACCTGGAGGATGAGGGCGGAGCTTCCTCTGACCTCTGACCTTAACAACAGAATCCAAACGTCATGTCAACTTTAAACAGTTTCATGAAGGTTTAACATGTCAAATCAATAGAAATAAATAATTCTGCAAATGAAAACACAAATTCATGAACGGATACATGCAGGTCATGGGGGGGGGGGGGGGGTGTCACTGAAAAACAATCATTATTTAATAAATTAATATTTCCAGATGAATCTAGTCAATGAATACCTTCAAGTTAATATATCTAATACAGTCTTTCTAGAAGTAAATGTAACTGAGTACATATGACGGATTACTGTAGAGTACATCACTAGTCAGAAGCTGAAGCTCAAAGGGATCTTCTGGATCTGATGGAGAGTATGATGAAGATGAGTTAGTTACATGTGAATGAGTCCAGACTCCGGTTCTGACTCTCTTGAACATCCAGAAATCCCATCAGAGAAGTTTAGTTACCAGATGTTAAAGGTCTGTTGATCACACAGCTCCAGCTACAACAGGAGACCCTCCTCTGACCTCTGACTCCATGTGGGGTCATTACAGAAACATCAGCTCCTGTGGAAACCCGTCCATGAAATATTACAGACATGAACGAAGATAAAACCAAAAAGAGTGAGAGACTGAGCAGAGGCTCATGGGAGTTTTCCTGCTCTGCTGACGACCAGTCAGCTGCAGGACCGCCGGTCACGTGATGTTACGTGAGACGGGAGCCGGGCTCCGAGCAGATCCAATGAAGGGGCGGGGTCTCTATGCTAATGAGAGGCAGCCTCCTTTGAAGGCTCCTCGCCGCTTCATCCTTCAGATCTCAATTTTCAGGATTTGTGAGCCATAAAGGAGAGATAATCGGGATGAGAGACGCCCAGAATAAAACCACAAATAATTCAAGTTATTGTCATATTTCTATCAGTCCGAGCTGGAAAATACGTGGAGGATGAGACCAGAGCGTCGGGATCAGACGGAGCTGCTGTTCAGTCACTTATTGATCGATCATGTCTGATCCAAGTCAGAGAAATATTCTGTTCATTTTATTGATTCAGTGAGTCTCACCTGTCCGGCCGAACGTCTCACCTGCTCTCTGCAGTGGACAAGTCCAGCTGTGATGGTGCTGATGATCCAATGCAGCTGATCCAGGATCAGCATTAATATCTCTGGATTAAAACCTCTCTGGTGTTTTTCTCTGAATCCTTCAATTCCCTCCTTGACTCGTGAGGCGGTTTCTGCTGGTCCAAGTCTGCCTGTGTGGGCCGTAGCCAGAGGCGGCGTGGGGGGGTTACAGGACTTTAGAAAGCACCTCCTCCAGCTACAGCTGCTCACGGCGGCCCAGAGTGACACCTCCCAGAATCCAGCAGAACTTCAAGCAGATCAGAGCTCGGCTCAGAGGCTTTCATGTCAGAACACGAGTCTGGGTCTGCAGGGAGACAGACAGGAGCTGCAGAGAGACAGACAGGAGCTGCAGAGAGACAGACAGGAGCTGCAGAGAGACAGACAGGAGCTGCAGAGAGACAGACAGGAGCTGCAGGGAGACAGACAGGAGCTGCAGACAGACAGACAGGAGCTGCAGACAGACAGACAGGAGCTGCAGGGAGACAGACAGGAGCTGCAGAGAGACAGACAGGAGCTGCAGAGAGACAGACAGGAGCTGCAGAGAGACAGACAGGAGCTGCAGACAGACAGGAGCTGCAGAGAGACAGACAGGAGCTGCAGACAGACAGACAGGAGCTGCAGGGAGACAGGAGCTGCATGGAGACAGACAGGAGCTGCAGGGAGACAGACAGGAGCTGCAGGGAGACAGACAGGAGCTGCAGGGAGACAGGAGCTGCATGGAGACAGACAGGAGCTGCAGGGAGACAGACAGGAGCTGCAGGGAGACAGACAGGAGCTGCAGAGAGACAGACAGGAGCTGCAGAGAGACAGACAGGAGCTGCATGGAGACAGACAGGAGCTGCAGAGAGACAGACAGGAGCTGCAGAGAGACAGACAGGAGCTGCATGGAGACAGACAGGAGCTGCAGGGAGACAGACAGGAGCTGCAGGGAGACAGACAGGAGCTGCAGGGAGACAGACAGGAGCTGCAGAGAGACAGACAGGAGCTGCAGACAGACAGGAGCTGCAGAGAGACAGACAGGAGCTGCAGGGAGACAGACAGGAGCTGCAGAGAGACAGACAGGAGCTGCAGGGAGACAGGAGCTGCATGGAGACAGACAGGAGCTGCAGAGAGACAGACAGGAGCTGCAGGGAGACAGACAGGAGCTGCAGAGAGACAGACAGGAGCTGCAGACAGACAGGAGCTGCAGAGAGACAGACAGGAGCTGCAGAGAGACAGACAGGAGCTGCAGGGAGACAGACAGGAGCTGCAGAGAGACAGACAGGAGCTGCAGACAGACAGGAGCTGCAGAGAGACAGACAGGAGCTGCAGAGAGACAGACAGGAGCTGCAGGGAGACAGACAGGAGCTGCAGAGAGACAGACAGGAGCTGCAGAGAGACAGACAGGAGCTGCAGGGAGACAGACAGGAGCTGCAGAGAGACAGACAGGAGCTGCAGGGAGACAGACAGGAGCTGCAGAGAGACAGACAGGAGCTGCAGAGAGACAGACAGGAGCTGCAGGGAGACAGACAGGAGCTGCAGGGAGACAGACAGGAGCTGCAGAGAGACAGACAGGAGCTGCAGACAGACAGGAGCTGCAGAGAGACAGACAGGAGCTGCAGGGAGACAGACAGGAGCTGCAGAGAGACAGACAGGAGCTGCAGGGAGACAGACAGGAGCTGCAGAGAGACAGACAGGAGCTGCAGAGAGACAGACAGGAGCTGCAGAGAGACAGACAGGAGCTGCAGACAGACAGGAGCTGCATGGAGACAGACAGGAGCTGCAGGGAGACAGACAGGAGCTGCAGAGAGACAGACAGGAGCTGCAGGGAGACAGGAGCTGCATGGAGACAGACAGGAGCTGCAGGGAGACAGACAGGAGCTGCAGGGAGACAGGAGCTGCATGGAGACAGACAGGAGCTGCAGAGAGACAGACAGGAGCTGCAGGGAGACAGACAGGAGCTGCAGGGAGACAGACAGGAGCTGCAGAGAGACAGACAGGAGCTGCAGGGAGACAGACAGGAGCTGCAGAGAGACAGACAGGAGCTGCAGAGAGACAGACAGGAGCTGCAGGGAGACAGACAGGAGCTGCAGAGAGACAGACAGGAGCTGCAGGGAGACAGACAGGAGCTGCAGAGAGACAGACAGGAGCTGCAGAGAGACAGACAGGAGCTGCAGAGAGACAGACAGGAGCTGCAGGGAGACAGACAGGAGCTGCAGAGAGACAGACAGGAGCTGCAGAGAGACAGACAGGAGCTGCAGGGAGACAGACAGGAGCTGCAGAGAGACAGACAGGAGCTGCAGGGAGACAGACAGGAGCTGCAGGGAGACAGACAGGAGCTGCAGAGAGACAGACAGGAGCTGCAGAGAGACAGACAGGAGCTGCAGAGAGACAGACAGGAGCTGCAGAGAGACAGACAGGAGCTGCAGAGAGACAGACAGGAGCTGCAGGGAGACAGACAGGAGCTGCAGGGAGACAGACAGGAGCTGCAGAGAGACAGACAGGAGCTGCAGAGAGACAGACAGGAGCTGCAGAGAGACAGACAGGAGCTGCAGAGAGACAGACAGGAGCTGCAGAGAGACAGACAGGAGCTGCAGGGAGACAGACAGGAGCTGCAGAGAGACAGACAGGAGCTGCAGAGAGACAGACAGGAGCTGCAGAGAGACAGACAGGAGCTGCAGAGAGACAGACAGGAGCTGCAGGGAGACAGACAGGAGCTGCAGGGAGACAGACAGGAGCTGCAGAGAGACAGACAGGAGCTGCAGGGAGACAGACAGGAGCTGCAGACAGACAGGAGCTGCAGTGATAGTTGCTGGTCGCTCTGATTCTTCCGTTTTTCTCCAGGATTGTTTCTTCTGAGCTGAAGCTTCTCTTCCATCCTTCAGTTTCATCTTTCACAGGATTTCTCTGCAACTCCGGAACCAGCTGGATCCACAGAGACCTGAGCCTCTGGACTCTGATGCGGCCCAGTGGACTCTGCAAAGGCAGGCTGGAGTGGGAGGGGCCTGTTGACCCCCCAGCGCCGTTTCCATGGAGCTGCAGCTGAAGCTGTTCTGGTTTCAATCTTTCTGTCATCTTTTTCATGATTCCTCTCAGTTTCTGACTCATTTCATCCTCTCATATTAGTAGAACTCCAGTAGATGATCCAGACAGAACCTCTGCCTCAAGCTAGGAACGCTGGTGACTCCGCTGTAGCATTAGCATTAGCATTAGCATCAAGGATCACACTGATAGAATTGTTCATACATGTATCTCATATGTGTTGAGAGTGATTTGGACTCGTGTCTCTGGTCTTCACTGCTCGACTCGTGTACATCTCACTGATCATCAAACAGAACCGACCAGATGAAGGACAGGAGGAACTTGAAGAACCATCATCAACTGGAAGATGGAGAAATGTACCTCAGTGATGGGACGTTCATGGTTTCTTCAGGAGGAGCAGCAGAAGGTCTTCATTTAGAGGGAGAGGTAAGTTAAATAACTGTGATAGATCTCCAGACTTCAACTGTTGTCTCCAACGGTGAATCAGCTGCTCTGGAGGTTCACATGTTTGATGTCGGGGTCTCACCTGCAGTCAACCTCATCGGTTTAGGAGGGCTTAGACTTGTTTTTAATGTTGATGAGGCATCCTGTCGACCAATGAGAATCCTTTATTCTTAATAATTCAGATGAATCCGTCTCCAGCTCCTCTTCATAACACGAGTCGCATCAGATTCTTCAGAGGAGAACATGAAAGACTTAGCAGGAAATGGGCCGTCCTGGTTCTGTAGCTGTAAACTGAGGTGTGGGAGGGGCCGAGTCACTGGTTCTGATCCGGTCCTGATGCTGATTCAGTTCCGATGTCTTCCTGATCTGGTTCTGATCCAGTCCTGATGCTGATCCGGTTTTGATCCGGTCCTGATCCAGTCCTGATCCGGTCCTGATCCGGTCCTTTACCGGTCCTGGTGCTGATGTGTTCCTGATCCGGTCCTGATGTTGATCCGGTTCTGATCCGGTCCTGATCCGGTCCCAGTACCTCCCCTCCGTTCTCCCCGCTGCAGGTCTGTTTTACTGCTGAATCCATTCCTGTCTGGTTCATGCATGTCCCTCATGCAGTTTCCATTTATAAAGCCCCCCCCCCCCCCCCCTCCGGCCCGCTTTCTCTCGCCAAGTGCGTCCCAACAGGGAGGGGGGTCATCACGAGAGGATGCATCACCGTCTCTCCAACGAGCCCAGAATGAGTCCAGCGAGCGGCGTGGAGAGTGACGCTTTCTCTGAAAATAAACGTCTAATCAGATCAGATCAGATCAGATCAGATCAGATCAATAATACTGTAAATACTTTGATCTCAGTGAGGAAAAAGAATGAAGACAAACAAACGTGAAGACTAACCCCTCCCCCAGCTCACCTGCATGAGGTAAGCAGTGATGGACTGGACCGGATCTGATGATCTGAACAGATGAGATGTCATCTGAGAGCTTGTTCTTCAAGAAGTTCTGAAGTTCTTTGGACTTCTCAAGAGTTCTGATTCATTTGAAGCTGTTAGTAAATCTGGGAGTTTTCAACCAGCAAGAAGATCTCACTGACCTGACCGTCACTGGTTCTGGATCCACGGTTCTGGATCCACGGTTCTGGATCAATGGTTCTGGACCCACGGTTCTGGATCCACGGTTCTGGATCATTGGTTCTGGATCCACGGTTCTGGACCCACGGTTCTGGATCCATAGTTCTGGACCCACGGTTCTGGATCCACGGTTCTGGATCATTGGTTCTGGATCCACGGTTCTGGACCCACGGTTCTGGACCCACGGTTCTGGATCATTGGTTCTGGATCATTGGTTCTGGATCATTGATTCTGGATCCACGGTTCTGGACCCACGGTTCTGGATCCACGGTTCTGGATCAATGGTTCTGGATCCATGGTTCTGGATCATTGGTTCTGGATCCACGGTTCTGGATCCACGGTTCTGGATCCATAGCTCTGGATCCACGGTTCTGGACCCACAGTTCTGGATCAATGGTTCTGGATCAATGGTTCTGGATCATTGGTTCTGGACCCACGGTTCTGGATCCACGGTTCTGCATCAATGGTTCTGGATCCATGGTTCTGGATCCACGGTTCTGGATCCACGGTTCTGGACCCACGGTTCTGGATCCACAGTTTTGGATCCACGGTTCTGAATCCACGGTTCTGGATCCACGGTTCTGGATCCACGGTTCTGGATCCATAGTTCTGGATCATTGGTTCTGGATCCATAGTTCTAGACCCACCGTTCTGTATGCACGGTTCTGGATCAATTGTTCTGGATTGATGGTTCTGGATCCATGGTCCCGGATCCATAGTCCTGGACCGATGGATATGGATCATTGGTTCTGGATCATTGGTTCTGGATTGATGGTTCTGGATCAGTTGTTTTGCATCAATGGTTCTGGATTGATGGTTCTGGATCTATGGTCCCGGATCCATAGTCCCGGACCGATGGATATGGATCATTGGTTCTGGATCATTGGTTCTGAACTGATGGTTCTGGATCAGTTGTTCTGGATCAATGGTTCTGGATCCATAGTCCCGGACCGATGGATATGGATCATTGGTTCTGGACCCACGGTTCTGGACCCACAGTTCTGGATCAATGGTTCTGGATCATTGGTTCTGGACCCACGGTTCTGGACCCACAGTTCTGGATCAATGGTTCTGGATCTGGTCTGGAGCACAGCTGCTAAAGCCGTAGTCACTTCTTTATTGGGTTGACCCGCACAGGTTCTGTGGGTTTTTGGGTCGTCCGGTCCGTGGGGGTCATAGAGGATCTTTTGGACGCTCAGGTGAGTCTGCAGGTATTTGGATCCCCTCTAAACGGACCGTACCATTGTTGTGCATTTATAGTGTATGGGTTAGTGTTCTGAAAGTTCTGAACGTGAAGGTTTCCTCTCTGCGGGTCACTGAGCGGTTCTTCTACCCTGATACATCATGTGGGTCACCTGGACCGCTTTTCTCCTTTAAGGACACTGGAGAACCATCTGACCCACTTCCACCTGGGATCGTGACTCGCTGGAGGCTGGTTCTGGTGTTCACCTGGAGTTCTGCTGAGTCTGGACCTCCAGATGTCATGAAGTGGTTGTTTTTGGGTGAACTCCAGCTTATCCTCCAGTGAGGCCAATGCAGAGGTCCAGCAGCAGAGTCAGCCGGTTCTGATGAGACAAAGACGTCCCGGTTCCTCCAGCGTCGATCCAAACCCGTTCATGGTTAATTACAGCTAATGACGCCGTCCTCTGACCGTCAGCGAGGCGGCGGCGGCGGCGGATCCATCCGGAGATCCAGCCGCCAGTCCATCTGTTTCTATCGACGGCTGCTGACGGGAGCATGGCTTTAGAATTGCATGTGCAGCGCCGGCACGCCGCGCGCGCCGCCGTGCACGCCGCCGCGCACGCCGCCGCGCACGCCGCCGCGCACGCCGCCACGCACGCTGCTCAAGCACAAACCGGCTCGGAGAAATGTTTCTTTGTAAGCAGGCCAGTGATATTTTCATTACTAGTATCGATCGCCCGCGGTCCCTGAGCAAGGGGCGGGGCCTAGGTGTTTGTGTGCAGGTGTGGTCTGGGAGAAACCTCCTCCTTCACTCCTGATGTCGTTCAAATATCAGTCCGAGAGCTGCTTCTGATCTGAACATGTTTCTGGAGAATCAAAACATTTCTGCTGCAGGACCCCAAATGCCCCCACCATCAGGATGTTTAAACCTAAGGGGGGGGGGGGGGGGGGGGGTCCATGATGGGATTTGACTTCCAGGTTTGACAAAAGGCAGATGTCACATCCTGTTTTATTCTGAAAGGAGCTCTTCCTGTTGACTTTCTCTCTTCAGCGGCTGCTCTTCTTCTGTCTCACTCACCACTTTTATTCACAACTTCCTCTTTTTGGACTTCCTGCTTCCTGTAGTTTGTTTATTACTTTGAGAGCCATCTTTGAGTTAGAAATGGATCCACTTCAATTAAAACATGGGGGGGGGTTACTGCACACCTCTGATTACCTGCATCAGGTGTGTTCCAGCAGCAAGGGGAGAGGTTGATGGAAAAGAGGCGGGACACCTCCCCTCAGGGTCTGAGGCTGCACCCCCCCCCCCCCCCGATTCTAGTTAATGTTTATGGCTGCTGGCCGTGAAGGTGTTGTCATGGTGTGTGTGTGTGGGGGGGGGGGAGGGGGGGGGGGTTCTGACCCAGACACAGTTCCATCTCTCTGTGGTCGAGATGTTTCTCAGAACCAGCAGGCTACATTAATCCTCTGGTCTCGACCAATCAGGAACAAACGTAACATGAAACACAAACTTATGAAGCAAAATCAAAGATAGGGAGAAAGTGAGATGAGGCACTACGCATCTAAAAACGTTTGTGCTTCAAACAAAAATACTTTTTTAGAGACAGAAAAAGGTTTGGAAAGCAAACATGAAAAACTATCATATTCTGTTTGTAATTTATAACAGTTTGAGCTGAAAACTGGGACTTTTGTGATACGTAGAAAATACGGTGGGCGGGGCTACAGTCTCCCTGCTCCGCCCCTTTCAGATGCAGACAAATAGATCCAAGAACGTCTTCGTTCTGATCTGGAATCTGGATCTAAACTGCATGCACCGCTAATGAAAGGGGCTGTAAGCTGGTGAGTGTAAACAGAGAGCTCTCAGTCATGAGAGGAGGGGCCAGCTCAGTCCTGCCGCTCTGCAGAAACTATGACCCAGAAAAACCTCCAGTTTTCATCCTGATTGAAAGACGAATGTGAAGGCTTTAAAACAGATCAGAGGATGATCGGAGGAGAACTTTCAGACCATCAGAGATCCAGCAGCTCCGCCCAAACTCCCCGTGATCACTGATACCAGAACTCTGTTATCAACATGGAAGATTCTTAAAAATGGTGCTAAAATATTGAATATTGTCTTTAGAATAAACCATCTCTCAAATCAAAGACAGTGATGTGTTTGTTTTGATGCCCCCCCCCCCCCCGATCCAGAATCCAGCCCTCTGATTGGATCAGACTGTAAACCTGTCAGGAGGAGCAGAGCGGAGGTCTTCACAGATGTTTGACCGACTCCTCCTCCTGAGCTCCTCTGGTCCCCCCACCCCCACCCCCCCCGTTCCGTGAGGAAAACTCCTCCTCCTCCGTGTTAATGTAGTCTCTGGCAGAGCGTGCAGCTCTGTCTCTCCTCCTCCTCCTCCTCCTCCTCCTCCTCCTCCTCCTCCTCCTCCTCCTCTCTCTCACATCGCTCTCCGGCTTCACTCGCGCTCGCCGCTTCCCTCCTGCACGCCGCGCTGCGCTGGCTCTCCCCCCTCGGTCACGCTCCTGTGCAGAGTGGAGATGAAGCTGACCCCCCCGCCCCCCCGTGGAAGACAAACTAGTTTCTGAGCGATGTTGATGCAACAGCTCCCTCGTCTCTCTGCTCATCTGCTGCCTCGTTCCGGGGGGGTCTGAGCGGCGGCGGAGCTCTGCGCCGGCCGGCGGTTCCCTCCTCCGTCACGCTGAAGGATGCTCGGATCTTCCGGACTTTGGGAATATCGCTCGGACATCTGCCGGGCTGCTCCGAGTCCCAGCCGGATGCGGGTCTGAGCGGGAGCATGACACGGGCGCCTGCGCCGCTCACGGAAACGAGCCGTCTGCCGCTGGTTCTGCCGGATCACCGCCTCTGAAGCGGACCTGACATTTCCCACAATCCCAGAATATTTGAGGGGAGAAGATCCCGAGGCTGGATGGTTCCGGACTTCCTCTGGACCGGGATTACCGTCTGACTCGGAGGTAAGGCTTCCCTTCCCGCTCTGCTGCACTTTGAGAGGTTCTGAGCGGTTCTGCCCGAGCGCCGGCCGGGCTGCAGACGCTCCTCTGATTAGTCATTACTGACGGCGCTCCGTCCTGTTTGCTATGCATCATCCGGCGTCTGAAGCGGCGCTCCGCTCAGCAGCTGATGAGGAGTAAATGACTCTGCAGCCGAGGAGCCGGAGGTGCCGCTGTTAAGTGCTCTCCTGGAGTTCCTCCTGCCGGATCCCGGAGGCGGACGCTCATCCAGGCTCCGGGAGTCACTTGTGGAGCAGAGAGTTGTCTGGTTCTGCTCGGTCCAGGAGGAGGTGCATGCTGGGAGGTTGGAGGTGATGGATGCTGGTGCTTCTGGATGGAGTCTCCTCTCCAGACTCTCCATCCATCCTGCTCACTCTGGAAGCTGAAGGGATGGAGCGCTCGGGGCCACAGGCCCGTCGCTTGGATCTATATCAATTAAGCATCAGAGCTCTCCTGATGCAGATGTGATCCGCCTGGATCAGAGGAGGACTCTGAGATTCTCCTGGGATTAAACTTGTTTCTGGAGTTTGTAGAAATCTCTCCAATCATGGAGCTTTTCATCCGACTTGAACGGCAAATGAAAGCGAGAGAGAAGCCTGTGAATGTGCTGATTGCTTGTAAATGAAAGCAGAGACCTGAGCTCGGCAGCGCTGTGGTGGAGCGGCTCTCCGCCGCCGTCATTAAAGCTCTAAATGAGAAGAAATTGTTTTGAAGATTGGCTGTATACGCTGACATCTGTGTTCAGCACCGCCGCGCGCTAAAGCGCCACAGATACTCTAATTCTGTTTATGTTTGCCTCCTGTCTGTGAAGCATTAATCCTTCAGAGTGGAGACGAGAAGAAACTGAAGAAATCATTTAGAAAGACGACGTCTGTGAGGAAAACGCATGTGTCAGTGGTAGGGCACGGTGGTGGAGTGATAGTCATGTGGGCGTCACTCCAGGTGTTTGCAGGTCTGTGATGTTTATCTGGTCTTTGAATCTGAGGACAACCGTCCGGTTCTGGGTTGATGATGTTCCTGAGAGTTCTGATCCGTCGTGAGTTCTCTTACAAAATAACTACAAAATGTCAGTTTTCAAAGTTTCTGCATCACAAAAACAGAGTTTTTTCCTCTAGTTTCCTCCAACTGTAGGACGTTCTGACCTTTTATAAGACTAGATGTTATGAAAATCTTGCTGAGTTTAATCAAAACCTTTAGATAAAATTCCAAAGGTGAAGTTTCATTCCTGACTGAATCTTCCGTTTCATTTGATTCATACATTCATTTTAACAGTAGAACACAAACTGGAAATATTTGATCTTCTGAAGCGGTTTGAGGAGCAGACAGTGAAGACGATGAGTCTGTGTGACCTGCAAGAGGCACAGCGGCGAGAGTCTCATGGTGAGGGCTGTAAACTCTAACCAGCAGAAACAGTCAGGAGGAGCGTCCAGGGAGGAGACGCAGAGGTGTTTCTCCTCTTGACCCCCCCTTCACCTCCCCAGCACTCATGGATTACGTGGCTGTGCTGGCAGACTCGCCCACAGAGGGCGTGTAACTGCATTAGAGGACGGCGGCGGCGTCCTTCTGCACAAATCAGCTGTGGGACGGCCTCAGCACAAACTCTCAGGATGAGATTATGCAGCGTTCAGATCCACACACGGATGGAGGCGGAGCCAAGTCTGCTCCTGTCCGCAGAGCTGAGGACGTTCTGTGGTGCCGACGTTCATGAACGAATGGAATCTTTTGAGCGACTCGGTCAAATAAAGGATGAGAATCGACTCACGTCAGCTGAGAACCGTTCATGTCTTCTGTGTTCCTCCCTTGAATCAGTTTATATTTTAATCAAAAAGATGTAAAAAGCTCCTCCAGAAACTTCAACCTGATGAGTTTCTTATTGTGGATCAATCATAGGTTTGTTGTTTACATTTTGTCATTAAGTTGATCTTTTAATAATAAACAGAGCAACCGCCGTAGTTGTTCTGGAGGTCATTTGTTGTCACATCATGGATGATGTTGAGGGAGTAGCTTTAAAGTTTACATGATTTGAAGATCTCTACAGAGTCATGGGTAAACTGTGGTTGTCTACTACAAGCTAGCAGTCTGCACCAAGCTAGCATTTTTCACTACACTAGTGGGCTACACTACACTAGAGGTCTACACTACACTGACGGTCTAGACCACGCTAGAGGTGTACACTACACTGACGGTCTAGACCACGCTAGCAGTCTACACTACGCGGACGGTCTAGACCACGCTAGCAGTCTACACTACGCTGACGGTCTAGACCACGCTAGCAGTCTACACTACACTGACGGTCTAGACCACGCTAGCAGTCTACACTACACTGACGGTCTAGACCACGCTAGCAGTCTACACTACGCGGACGGTCTAGACCACGCTAGCAGTCTACACTACACTGACGGTCTAGACCACGCTAGCGGTCTACACTACGCGGACGGTCTAGACCACGCTAGCAGTCTACACTATGCTGACGGTCTACACCACGCTAGCGGTGTACACCACGATAGTGGTCTAAACAACGCTAGCTGTCTACACTAAACTAACGTTTTACACCTAGTTGGTGATCAACTTCACGCTGGTGGACTACACTGCGCTAGCGGTCCACACAACGCTAGTGATCACTAGTGGTCCACACCACGTTAGCGGTGTACACTACGCTAGCGGTCTACACTAAACTAATGTTTTACACCTAGTTAGCGATCGACTTCACTCTGGCGGTCTACACTACGCTGACGGTCTAGACCACGCTAGAGGTCTAGACCCTGCTAGCGGTCCACACCACGCATGAAAACGAACCGCTCAGTGGCTGATCTTTTGACAAAACGTTCAGCAGAATTAACCGGATCTGACTGATTACTCCCTACCGGACCGAACCGCTCAGAGGAAACGAGGTTTTAGAGGCTGCAGATCTCTGGTTTAACTCTTTATACAGTCATCCTGGATATACTGGCAGAAGAATATTAACCATGAATCCATATCATATCATTGAACATCTTCTCCACACACATCAATGAGAGATAATTGATATTTAAATCTTATTCAGACTCAATTATTGGTGGGAAATCTGAATTATTCTGATCCAGATCTCAGCTCATCAATCCTCCTGATTATCACCAGGATTAAATGAATACACTTCAGAGGGTTCTTTAATGTGAGGAACTATAATAAGAGTCCATCTCTGGATCTTTAGATCTCTGTGAAGCAGAAATGTTCAGTCGCAGCGTTTTATTGACTTGTGGAAATCTGAACCTGGACAGCATGAAGATCTGCTTTACCTCCTGATGAAGAAAGCATCATTCTGCATGGAGATTCCTGTTTCCTTCAGAGAGGAGGAGGAGGATCAGAGGAGTTCTCCTCCTGGAGCCTCCAGAACGTTAATCCTGCAGACGGAGAGGGAAGATCTGTCCCCAGATCCTGTTGGATCAGATCTGAGACAGAAATGAGAATCTCATGTTTCCTAGTTCCTCCAGAAGAAGAAAATGTTCTGATCTGATCTGATCTGATCTGATCTGATCTGACGGTGAGCTCTAAGCTGCTGCCTGAAATCTTACAAACATCCAAAAGGATCAAACTGTTTTCAAACCTGAAGGAAACGCAGAAACCTGCAGACTCTGAATCCCTCCTCCTCTGATCTCCTCCGTCCTCCTCCATGTCTCCTCCAGACGTCGGGCCGTGACCTCCTGCCGCCGCTCCCGTCTGCGTTTACGGTTCTCCTCTGGAGAGAGATTTGGACTCTTCTGCCCAATTAGCAGCAGAGCAGCGCGTAAATAAGAAACGGCCTCTGAATCGCCGTAAATAATTCTGTTTGCCAGCGATGGTGGGGTGGTGGGGGGTGGGGGGATGTGGGGTGGGGGGGGTGTGGGGGCTCACTTCCTCTCACTAATTACCCAGCAACAGGCCTCAGTAATTGTTGTCAGCGGCTCTGGAGCGCGTGAGGTTTTATGAGACGGAGCAGGGAGACGCCGGGAGGACCGAGGAAGGACAGAACAGAAGGAGGAGACGCAGGAGGAGGAGGAGCTGCAGGAGGAGGAGGAGACGCAGGAGGAAGAGGAGACACGGGAGGAGGAGGAGACACGGGAGAAGGAGGAGACGCAGGAGGAGGAGGAGACGCAGGAGAAGGAGGAGACGCCGGGAGAACCGAGGGAGGACAGGACAGAAGGAGGAGACGCAGGAGGAGGAGGAGACACAGGAGGAGGAGGAGCTGCAGGAGGAAGGAGGAGACGCAGGAGGAGGAGGAGACGCAGGAGAAGGAGGAGCTGCAGGAGGAGGAGGAGACGCAGGAGGAGGAGGACGCGCAGGAGGAGGAGGAGACACGGGAGAAGGAGGAGAACAGGAGGAGGAAGGACACAGAGAGGAGGAGGACGCAGGAGGAGGAGGAGACGCAGGAGGAGGAGGAGACGAGCAGGAGAAGGAGGAGACGCAGGAGGAGGAGCTGCAGGAGGAGGAGGAGACGCAGGAGGAAGAGGAGACACGGGAGGAGGAGGAGACACGGGAGAAGGAGGAGACGCAGGAGGAGGAGGAGACGCAGGAGAAGGAGGAGACGCCGGAGGAGCGAGGCGAGGACAGGAGGAGAAGGAGGAGGAGACGCAGGAGGAGGAGGAGACGCAGGAGGAGGAGGAGCTGCAGGAGAAGGAGGAGACGCAGGAGGAGGAGGAGACGCAGGAGGAGGAGGAGCTGCAGGAGGAGGAGGAGACGCAGGAGGAGGAGGACGCGCAGGAGGAGGAGGAGACACGGGAGAGGAGGAGACACAGGAGGAGGAAGAGCAGAGGAGACGCAGGAGGAGGAGACGCAGGAGGAGGAGGAGACGCAGGAGGAGGAGGAGACGCAGGAGAAGGAGGAGACGCAGGAGGAGGAGCTGCAGGAGAGGAGGAGGAGACGCAGGAGGAGGAGGAGCTGCAGGAGGAGGAGGAGACACGCAGGAGGAGGAGGAGACGCAGGAGGAGGAGGAAGGAGGACGCGCAGGAGAAGGAGGAGCTGCAGGAGGAGGAGGAGACGCAGGAGAAGAAGGAGACGCAGGAGGAGGAGGAGACACAGGAGGAGGAGGAGACGCAGGAGGAGGAGGAGACGCAGGAGAAGGAGGAGACGCAGGAGGAGGAGGAGACGCAGGAGAAGGAGGAGACGCAGGAGGAGGAGGAGACACAGGAGGAGGAGGAGACGCAGGAGGAGGAGGAGACGCAGGAGAAGGAGGAGACGCAGGAGGAGGAGGAGACACAGGAGGAGGAGGAGACGCAGGAGGAGGAGGAGGAGAGGAGACGCAGAGAAGGAGGAGACGGCAGGAGGAGGAGGAGCTGCAGGAGGAGGAGGAGACGCAGGAGGAGGAGGAGCTGCAGGAGGAGGAGGAGACGCAGGAGAAGGAGGACGCGCAGGAGAAGGAGGAGACACAGGAGAAGGAGGAGACACAGGAGAAGGAGGACACGCAGGAGCTGCAGGAGCTCCTGGACGTGCAGGTGTGAGCTCCATCAGCTGCTCCGATGCTTTTCTGTGGAGGAGAAATGTTCGTATTTTGGACATTAAAAAATCTAAATTTCTCTCTGCAGCAGCCAAAGCGTTCCTGTGGTGGAGTGGTCTACGTGTACAGAAAGCTGCTGTCCGCTCCACCACAGCATGAATGAACGATGCTTCACTCGATGCTTTCCTCCTTAAACCAGTTTGAGACCATCCTGCTGCGGGACGGTCCTTCATGTCTGGAGTCTCAGCAGGACAGATAAACACATGAAGACGCTGCGTTCACTGTCCTCCTCTCCATGAAGACGCTGCGTTCACTGTCCTCCTTCTCCATGAAGACGCTGCGTTCACTGTCCCTCCCTCTCCATGAAGACGCTGCGTTCACTGTCCCCCTCTCCATGAAGACGCTGCGTTCACTGTCCCCCCTCTCCATGAAGACGCTGCGTTCACTGTCCTCCCTCTCCATGAAGACGCTGCGTTCACTGTCCCTCCTCTCCATGAAGACGCTGCGTTCACTGTCCCTCCTCTCCATGAAGACGCTGCGTTCACTGTCCCTCCTCTCCATGAAGACGCTGCGTTCACTGTCCTCCCTCTCCATGTAGACGCTGCGTTCACTGTCCCTCCCTCTCCATGAAGACGCTGCGTTCACTGTCCCTCCTCTCCATGAAGACGCTGCGTTCACTGTCCCTCCCTCTCCATGAAGACGCTGCGTTCACTGTCCTCCTCTCCATGAAGACGCTGCGTTCACTGTCCCTCCTCTCCATGAAGACGCTGCGTTCACTGTCCCTCCTCTCCATGAAGACGCTGCGTTCACTGTCCCTCCTCTCCATGAAGACGCTGCGTTCACTGTCCCTCCCTCTCCATGAAGACGCTGCGTTCACTGTCCCTCCTCTCCATGAAGACGCTGCGTTCACTGTCCCTCCTCTCCATGAAGACGCTGCGTTCACTGTCCCTCCTCTCCATGAAGACGCTGCGTTCACTGTCCTCCCTCCCATGTAGACGCTGCGTTCACTGTCCCTCCCTCTCCATGAAGACGCTGCGTTCACTGTCCCTCCTCTCCATGAAGACGCTGCGTTCACTGTCCCTCCCTCTCCATGAAGACGCTGCGTTCACTGTCCCTCCTTCTCTGATTAATTGATGACTCGGTAAAAACCGATAACTCCGTCTGGACACGCCGGCGTGGCGGTGGGGGGGTGAAGGGAAGGTCACGGCGGGACGGACCAACGCGTCCGGACTTTTGTTCCCGCTCTCGTGCCAATAAGGCGGCGCCGCCTCCAGGAGGGATCAGGAAACAAACAGGAATCGAGTCTGACATGAATATTTGATGCATGAAGGAATGAAAGTGAAATGAAGAGCTGTCGACAGAACCCGACAGATGGACCGGACCGGGTTCCCCTCCAGGTCTGAGTCTGTCAAGCTGTTTCTAATGAGGAGCAGTCTCTGACCCCCCCACCCCCCCCTTTAGAATAAAGTAGTAACTGAAAAACCAAACGCCGCAGCATCACGGCGTGGAGAAAGCTGCTTCTGTCAGGAGAAGCTTCAGGAGACGGTGGAAACTATTTCAGGAAGAAGTCGGATCAGCTTCAGACTCTATCACAGGGTCAGCATGTCTGTGAGAAGTGTCCACTCAGAATGTTCTCCAGGAACCATCTGCTGATCATCTGCTTATCCTGTCAGGATCATCACAGCCAATCAGCTTTCACTGAGTCACACATTTGGTTTTGCAGAGAGTTCTACTCTGGATGCTCCTCCTGGATGCTCCTCCTGGATGCTCCTCCTGGATGCTCCTCCTGAATGCTCCTCCTGGATGCTCCTCCTGAACGCTCCTCCTGGATGCTCCTCCTGAACGCTCCTCCTGGATGCTCCTCCTGGACGCTCCTCCTGGACGCTCCTCCTGGTTCTGGTCCGGTTCTGGTCTGGTTCTGGTTCTGGATCCATCAGGAGTGCAGGGTTCTGGTCTGGTTCTGGTCCGGTTCTGGTCCGGTTCTGGTTCCGCATCCATCCGGAGTGCAGGGTTCTGCTCTGGTTCTGGTCCGGTTCTGGTCCGGTTCTGGTTCCGCATCCATCCGGAGTGCAGGGTTCTGGTCCGGTTCTGGTCTGGTTCTGGTCTGGTTCTGGTCCGGTTCTGGTTCTGGTTCTTGTCTGGTTCTGGTCCGGTTCTGGTCCGGTTCTGGTCCGGTTCTGGTCCGGTTCTGGTCCGGTTCTGCATCCATCCGGAGTGCAGGAGCCTCTTTAGCTTGAGTTACGGCTCCTTTTGTAGCAGCACTCAGACGAGTGAGAGAAGAAGAAGCTGCATCGATCGGTTTGTCAAAGGAGTGAATAATTCTGATGAGGTATCGACGCGGCGGATGAAGACGTAAGTCACCGTGGTCGTGACGGCGTGCGGCACGTTTGATGAGGAAACCTTAAATCCTGCAGAAAACGTGGCGTCGCTCCGAGAGCTGCAGCTCGTCTTCAGAAGGTTTTCCTGCATGAAGATGATGTTGGAGGTCGAGCTGAATCTCATACGTCTGTGTAATGAGAGCGCCGAGAGACTCGTGAACGCCGGCGGCACGTGAAGCGTGGTTATTGTTTCTGAGAGAAGTTCAAAAGACAGGAAATAAGAGGAAGTACAAAGGGCCGATGGAGCCGAGCGGCAGGGATGAGAGGGAAGAGCGGAAAACGTCCGGAATGAAAGGAAAGCTGGAAGATTAGAACCCAGCCAGGAATGGAAAAGAGAGGGATCAGAAGCACACGTGACGCAGAACGGGAATCCAGTCCAACTCCTCTGAAGAACATCATGTATGTGATCCTGGTCTGAAGCTGTGGCTGACATGGAGGATCCTCTGCTGCTCCATGGGAAGTTTCTCCAGTTTGATGATCCCTGGGAGGAAACGTCATCATACAGCACTTCCTCTGTCCGCTCTGGACGGGACCTGCAATGAACAGGAAGTCCTCTGGACAGGAAGTCCTCTGGACAGGAAATCCTCTGGACAGGAAGTCTTCTGGACAGGAAGTCTTCTGGACAGGAAGTCCTCTGGACAGGAAGTCTTCTGGACAGGAAGTCCTCCGGACAGGAAGTCCTCCGGACATGAAGTCTTCTGGATAGGAAGTCCTCCGGACAGGAAGTCTTCTGGACAGGAAGTCCTCTGGACAGGAAGTCCTCCGGACAGGAAGTGCTCCGGACAGGAAGTCCTCTGGACAGGAAGTCATCTGGATAGGAGGTCCTCCGGACAGGAAGTCCTCTGGACAGGAAGTCTTCTGGACAGGAAGTCTTCTGGACAGGAAGTCCTCTGGACAGGAAGTCCTCTGGACAGGAAGTCATCTGAATAGGAAGTCTTCTGGACAGGTAATCTTCTGGACAGGAAGTCTTCTGGACAGGAAGTCCTCTGGACAGGAAATCCTCTGGACAGGAAGTCCTCTGGACAGGAAATCCTCTGGACAGGAAGTCCTCTGGACAGGAAGTCCTCTGGACAGGAAGTCTTCTGGACGGGAAATCCTCTGGACAGGAAGTCTTCTGGACAGGAAGTCATCTGGACAGGAAGTCCTCTGGACAGGAAGTCTTCTGGACGGGAAATCCTCTGGACAGGAAGTCATCTGGACAGGAAGTCTTCTGGACAGGAAGTCTTCTGGACAGGAAGTCCTCTGGACAGGAAGTCTTCTGGACATAAAGTCCTCTGGACAGGAAATCCTCTGGACAGGAAATCCTCTGGACGGGAAGTCATCTGGACAGGAAGTCTTCTGTACAGGAAGTCCTCCGGACAGGAAGTCCTCTGGACAGGAAGTCCTCCGGACAGGAAGTCCTCTGGACAGGAAATCCTCTGGACAGGAAGTCCTCTGGACGGGAAATCCTCTGGACAGGAAGTCATCTGGACAGGAAGTCTTCTGGACAGGAAGTCTTCTGGACAGGAAGTCCTCTGGACAGGAAGTCTTCTGGACATAAAGTCCTCTGGACAGGAAATCCTCTGGACAGGAAATCCTCTGGACGGGAAGTCATCTGGACAGGAAGTCTTCTGTACAGGAAGTCCTCCGGACAGGAAGTCCTCTGGACAGGCAAGTCCCTCGGACAGGAAGTCCTCTGGACAGGAAATCCTCTGGACAGGAAGTCCTCCGGACAGGAAGTCCTCTGGACAGGAAGTCTTCTGTACAGGAAGTCCTCCGGACAGGAAGTCCTCTGGACAGGAAGTCCTCTGGACAGGAAGTTTTCTGTACAGAAAGTCCTCCGGACAGGAAGTCCTCTGGACAGGAAGTCATCTGGACAGGAAGTCATCTGGACAGGAAGTCTTCTGGACAGATAGCTTCATGTGGCTACATGTTCTCACTCCCAACTCCTCACATATGGACGTACTTTTTGACATTTTTAGTGTCCCAACATTAAATCAGGGTCACCAACCCTCAGAATGCACCGATGGTACCAGGTGAGGGTTCTAGTACCGGTCTGGTCCTAGTACCCCGTCTGTGGCCTGGTACCAAGCGGTCCACAGACTGGTTCCAGTTTGTGGCCTGGAGGTTGGGGACCCTGAATTAATGGGAGCAGCTAGCACTCCAAAAAACGATGAGTTGGGGACCCCCAAAACGTCAAAATCCAGACAAAAGGAAGGGGGGCGGACCGTACGTCCATATGTGAGGAGTTACGAGTGAGAACGTGTCCAGGTGTGAACCTGGAATCATTGAGGATCCGGTCCTTTACCGATCAGACGGAGGCCCGAACATCTCCTGAAGAAGATCCCAGAATCTGTTAGGAATCTTCTAGACGTGAAGCTGGAATAACGTGAAAACATTCGAGCTGTTTCAGAACCCTGCAGACGTGTCCGTCAGAAGAACCGGGTCACAGCCGAACTGGACCGGTAGAAACCCGTCTGCAGACAGAACTTAGAACCCGATTGTTCTGAGTCAGTCGATGTCTCCACTCTCAAACCAAAGCAGCGGCTGAGACGCTCATCGTTGTTTTCTCTGAACGCTGGAGCTCCAGGGTCGGCCGTGAGCGGCTCCACGAGATGCTGCCGCACCCGCCCCTCTTCCCGTTACCCGCCACGCTCTGCTGGGGGCGCAGCAGAATCAGGAGGCGCCACGGGCTTCCTGTCAAAGTCCCAGAAACTCCAGAAAGTCTGTGGATGTGCATCTCCAAATGAGGAAATTCTCCGGTTCAAATCTTTGGGAAAATCCATGGATCCATGATTCAAATCCATCAACATCCTCAGTCCAAACGCTGCTCACGGACCGAGCCTGAGACCTCGGTTCTGGACTACCACTCATTTTATCTGTTGTGTTTTTCTCATATATTCTCTCCTTGTGTGGCAGCTGTGGTGGAGCGGCTGACCCGTGACTGCAGGTTTGGGTTTGCTGCTCTGTTTCTGGATCTTTGGTCTGTGAACAGGTGAAGGGGGCGTGGCCATCAAAAACTTTCAACCTTAGACAAGCTGGAGCAGTTAAGGTGGAATTTACCATTCCACCTTAACTGTTCTGTTGGCTCAAGTCTTGGATCAGTTTGTGCTGCTTCTCTCTGTTTGAACCAGAGATGGACAAACCGGCCCGGGGGCCAGATCCGGCCCGGGGGCCACATATGCTTCTTTTTCCCTGTCATTATACAGTCTCCCCATAGATGGCGCTCTATGAATAAACTGACTTTTGTTTAGATGCAGGAAGTTGTTCAGAATTGTCATTTCTGTGACGTTCAGGTGTGTTTCTGAGTCGACAGTCATTTTTCCAACAACACATGAACGCAGCGTTTCTCTGAGTTTCTCCCTGAACATCAAACTAAAATCTTTCACATTCGTCTGAATTCACATTTAAACGTTTTCCTTCAGATTTGATGTTATTTAATCCCCACACATCTGGTTCTGGTTCTGGTTCTGGTTCTGGTTCTGGTCCGGCCCGACTGTCAGATTTTAGCTCTCGAGTCTAAAAGAATCTGTATCCAGTCGTGGTTTGAGTCTTTGGGAAGACTCGGTCCGAGTCCCCGAGTCCCCGAGTCTCATCCGGAGGACGTTCCTTCCTCCGCGGTTCCGCCTGCAGCTCCTGACCCGGTTTCTGCTCCCTCCATCACTGACTTGCTCTGGATTCTCGTCGGTCCGACCACAGCCGCTCTGGCCGCGTGGCGCCGGGTGTGGCGCCGCGTTGGGATTCTCTTCAGACCTTCGGCCGTTTGTGTCGTGTTTTCCTGGAGTAAAATCAGATTTTTTGAGTAAAATCAGGCTTCTCGCTCTTCATGTCATGTTTCTGAAATATCCATCACCGCCGCCGCCCGCCCGGCCCTCCCGGCCCTCCCGGCCCTCCCCCTCATATTTGTGTTTCCAAATAAGCCATTGTCGTTTTGGATTACATTTCATATTGTGTGAAAACACCTATTAAGTCTGTGCGAGTCATTTCCATGCGCCGTAATGCGTTTGTGAGCTCTTGAATGTCTGCAAAGGAGCAAATGTGCCGATTATTCCGGCGTGTTCACCAGGAAGCGGAGCTGCTGGTGTCTGGATGATTTTACGTGGCGTTAACATGAAAGAGGAAAGCGCCGCTGCCGCCGCCTTCTCCTCGAGCCGTGGAGAAAATGAAATGAGCCGGGATGGAAAACCTCTTCATTATTTGATTTGCATCTGCGGATGCCGGCCGCTGAATCCCTGGACGGCGGCGGCTCTGGGGGGACGGCGGCGGCTCTGGGGGGACGGCGGCGGCTCTGGGGGGGCGGCGGCGGCTCTGGGGGGACGGCGGCGGCTCTGGGGGGACGGCGGCGGCTCTGGGGGGACGGCGGCGGCTCTGGGGGGACGGCGGCGGGGAACACGGCCGTATCTGTGGATGCAGATGTTCCTGCCGCTGCAGCAGAGCGTCGCTGCGGTGTTTCTGGTCTGAAGCAGGTCAGACCTGAGGCGCCTCACAGGAACGCTGAGGTCAGCGCGGCGGTGGGCGGGGCGTCGGTGGGCGGGGCGGCGGTGAGTGAACTCCAGGAGAGATGCTCGTGTTTACCTGCTGCTCTGACCGTCTGATCGCTCACTTAACTCCTGATCGGTCGTCGTCTGGATCTTCTTCCCGTTTTTTCCACTCAACTCTCTTCAGCTCCAGGTCAAAAGTCAACTCTCAGGGTCAAAGCTGCAGAAGAATCTGCACAAACGTTTCTTCTTCATCGTGCGGAGGAAGACGAGTTTGAAGCTGCTGAACTTCTAGAATGCAGACCAGGTAATGATGGACCGCGGTCCACATCCGGACCGACAGACTTCTCTCCGGACCGGTGAGCCGGTTTTCCGGCCTGAGGGAAAAATAAAGAAAGAAATCAGCGGGCAGACGAGTGGAGACTTGAACAAAAACTAAGAGTTCAAAGTTTAAAGATGATAAATAAATAAATAGACCTCAATGACCAAAAGTTTTGATGTTTTTACTGACCCTAAAAACGTGACATCATGAAGGTAAAAGCTTGAACCTTTGTTTGCATTATTTTAGGATGTTAAACATGTGTTTATTAATATTATTATTAGTGTAAAAGTGTCTAAGATCTATCGGGAGGACGTCTGTATGAAGGCTGTTTTTATAACTGGACCATTGAAACTTGAATTGGTCGCTCCTTCTGTAGATCATCTCCAGTCTGATTCCACAGATCAGCTGTTGGATCTTCTGATCTTAATGCAGATTTTATTGACAACAAACCATCGTTTTTGTCATAATTCTACCACGTTGTGCAGCAGATCATTCTTTGAGGTGAAGCTTCATTTCTCAGAGCTTCAGAGTTGGAGAATCTGACGCTGAAGCTGAAAGAGCTGCAGACGGTTCGTGCAGCAAAGATCCTGCAGACGCGACGCAGGATCTGAAGGGGGCGGAGCTGCTGGGCTCTGAGGGGGACGAAAAGCCTTCAGTGGTTTCTCTTCTTATTTTGGTGGAGATCAGATCCAGTCTGTGATCCAGTCTGTGATCCAGTCGGTGGTCTAGTCAGTGATCCATTCAGTGATCCAGTCAGTGATCTAGTCGGTGATCTAGTCGGTAAACCAGTCAGTGATCCAGTCGGTGATCCAGTTGGTGATCCAGTCAGTGATCCAGTTGGTGATCCAGTCAGTGATCCAGTCGGTGATCCAGTCAGTGTTCCAGTTGGTGATCCAGTCAGCGATCTAGTCAGTGATCCAGTCAGTGATCCTGTTGGTGATCCAGTCGGTGATCCAGTTGGTGATCTAGTCGGTAAACCAGTCAGTGATCCAGTTGGTGATCCAGTCAGTGATCTAGTTGGTGATCTAGTCGGTAAACCAGTCAGTGATCCATTCAGTGATCTAGTCAGTGATCCTGTTGGTGATCCAGTCAGTGATCCAGTTGGTGATCCAGTCAGTGATCCAGTTGGTGATCCAGTCAGTGATCTAGTCGGTGATCTAGTCGGTAAACCAGTCAGTGATCCAGTCGGTGATCCAGTTGGTGATCCAGTCAGTGATCCAGTTGGTGATCCAGTCAGTGATCCAGTCGGTGATCCAGTCAGTGTTCCAGTTGGTGATCCAGTCAGCGATCTAGTCAGTGATCCAGTCAGTGATCCAGTTGGTGATCCATTCAGTGATCCAGTTGGTGATCCATTCAGTGATCTAGTCAGTGATCCAGTCAGTGAGTCAGTGATCCATTCAGTGATCTAGTCAGTGATCTAGTCGGTGATCATGTAAGTGATCCAGTCAGTGATCCAGTCAGTGATCTAGTCAGTGAGTCAGTGATCCATTCAGTGATCTAGTCAGTGATCTAGTCAGTGATCCATTCAGTGATCTAGTCAGTGATCTAGTCAGTGATCCATTCAGTGATCTAGTCGGTGATCCAGTCAGTGATCCAGTCAGTGATCTAGTCAGTGATCCAGTCAGTGATCCAGTTGGTGATCCAGTCAGTGATCCAGTTGGTGATCCAGTCAGATCATCAGTCTTATCTTTAGACTTCCCTGCAGATGTTGATCTTCATCTCATCACATTTTTATCTTCTGAAAAATCAAACCCGTTTATCTTGAAGGGTTCTGGTCCTGCAGACCCAGACCCATAAATGTGTTCTCCAGGTTTTCTGAGTCTCATTCAGCAGATCCTGCACGGCAGCAGCAGCTTTCCAGACTCTAAACAGATAAACAGCAAAAGCTTTCTAGCTTTTGCTGAAATATCCTGAATGTTCACAGGCCTGCAGGTAATGCTGCATGAAAGGAAAAATAATGAATCTTCTCACCTGAACTTGACAATCTGGGGGGGGGGGGGGGGGGGGGTTAAAGACAGAAATGCTTGGCCTGCAAATCTGTGGCATTAATGCCGAGTTTAGTTAGAGCTTTTTCAAAAACCAGAGTCAATTCAGGAACAATTACTGCCAGTGTCTGTTCAGCCGCTGGTTTTGCACCGCCGGCACTTAAGGAAGCAGCCAACAGAACAAATAATCCTCACGGCTCAGAGGAAGGATCAAGATTAAAGTTACAGAATCATTTCCCTGCAGGCCGAAGGAATCACTGAGTAACCATCAATGAAGGTTAGGAGGAATTCTTTAAGTCATTTACTGCATATGGGGGGGTGGATGGATGAATGGATGATGGATGATGGATGGATGGATGATGATGGATGGATGGATGGATGATGGATGATGGATGGATGAATGATGGATGATGGATGGATGGATGGATGATGATGGATGGATGGATGGATGAATGATGATGGATGATGGATGGATGGATGATGAATGGATGGATGGATGATGATGGATGATGGATGGATGGATGGATGAATGATGGATGGATGGATGGATGGATGATGGATGGATGGATGATGATGGATGGATGATGGATGGGATGAATGGATGATGATGATGGATGATGGAGGATGAATGATGGATGGATGGATGATGATGGATGGATGATGGATGGATGATGGATGGATGATGGATGGATGATGGATGGATGATGGATGGATGATGGATGATGATGGATGGATGAATGGATGATGGAATGAATGGATGGATGATGGATGGATGGATGGATGAATGGATGATGGATGGATGATGGATGGATGATGGATGACTCATGTTTTGAATCTGTAAATCCGGTTTGATTTTCAATCTTTTTTTATTCATTTTTGATAAGAATCTTTTATTTTTCCTGAAGTATCTAAAGCTGAAGAAGAAATCCTGTCAGCAGCAGAACAGTTTCCATAAAAGGAGGAACGTCTGGTCATGTGACCCGTGGTTCTGTTCTGATCTCATCTGAAGGCAGATTTTGGCTCCAGAGTTTATTATCAAATCTCGAGTTATCTTAAAAATGTTTCTTTCCATGTTTTTATTCTCTTCATAGAATTGAATCAGATGAAGTCACATCTGAATCCTGGATGGTTTTTGCTCCCATCGTCTGTCAGAGGTTCACAGGAAGTGAAAGGATGTTACCAGGTTGGACGGCTGCTGGTCTCCGGTTTATAGAAACTCTGTTTCTTTCTGGAACAAAACAAATTCAATCTTTGTCATTTAGCATAGTTTGACCCAAAGGCTTTCACTTTAAACCTCTGTCTATGTTCAGGCGGGAATCTGCCCGCGGTGTTGACCTTCTCCGTCAGTCGAAGGCGGCCTGAAGGTGGCGCTGTTTGGAAGTTCATTCACATTTTAGATGCTTTAAAATGACCAGAGAACTGAGGCTGAGTTTTTGAGAGTCTTTGATCAAAAACCTTAAAATCTAGACTTTTTAGAAACTCCTCATCTATACCATCGTCAGTGATGCATCGATGCTACCCCGTAACATGAATATTAAATAGTTCTTCTAAAACAGGAATACCAAACACCAGTTTGTCTTCCTGAAGTCCTGGTCCGGCTCAGCTGCTCCGGAGTCTTTCCCGGATTCTTCCCTCATTTCCTCTGACAGCTCTCTGCTCTCATTACGGGGTTTGTTTCTCTCCTGTAATCTTCGTCTACGTCTGCTGATGGATTTGTTTGTTCACGTCCTCCCCCAGCTCTCCCCCGCAGCTACTCTATTTAAAGGTGAATCCCCTGAAGCCCAACAGAATTCCCACTGATTCAATTGGTGGTTGAGCGTAGCAATCAAACGCTTCCTTCCTTCATCAGACGGTGGGAACACAACACTGGAATTCTGAGGGAAGCAGCACAAACACATCCCTGCAGGCGGGAAGAGACTTCATCCTCAAACGTTTCGATTTAATCAGCTCAACAGAGAAGCGGATTTAGCTCTTTGGAAATGTTTGCAAAGCCGGAAAGAAAAGTGTTAAATAGACGACAAAACGCAGCCACAAAAGACAAACTTCACTATTTAGGATTTTAGATGAAGAGAAAGAGCAAAAGAAAAGTCTGAGACATCCATAATCTGAACATCAATAACTAGAATTTGAAGAACATGAAACTGAACTCACGTTCCCTGAAGTATTATTGCTGCCATGTCAGCAGAAAAGTGACTGAACACTGACCTGCCACTCACAGGGAGCCTGCATGGAGAAACATCATCAGCTCTGCATTTCTACATTTAGACGCAGGCCGAGAAAAAAACATTTTTGTAATTTTCTGCAACGATGAAAATGTTGACGAGTTTGAATCGTGTTTTTAGAAGAATCATCACATCCTCAGTGAAGGTTGAGGATTTTTTCTCCTTTACAGAGGCGGACGCTCATGATCCAGACTGGAAGAGACCTGTGTGGAAAATGGGTGTTAGCATCATAGCTAATAAAGGCTAACATATTGAGCTAACGATCATTGCAAACCATCACCAGGACGGAGTTCTCTGGATTCAATACTCTGTTCACTGGAAAGTTATGCAAGCTAGTAGACTTTATAACCGGAGGGAAAACTGCTACGAGACATGCTAACGCTAAAGCTAACGACCCACCGCTACACAATCACAAACGTCGATGATCTGTAGTGATTGTGAAGGTGTCGATGATCTGTCATGGTTGTGAAGACGTCGATGATCTGTCCTAATTGTGAAGACGTCAATGATCTGTCGTGATTGTGAAGACGTCGATGATCTGTCGTGGTTGTGAAGGCGTCGATGATCTGTCGTGGTTGTGAAGGCGTCGATGATCTGTCGGGATCGTGAAGACGTCGATGATCTGTCATGATCGTGAAGACGTCGATGATCTGTCATGATCGTGAAGACGTCGATGATCTGTCGTGATTGTGAAGGCGTCGATGATCTGTCGTAGTTGTAATGATGCCAATGATCTGTCGTACTCGTGGCCTCATCCACTGTCTGACAGGTCAGGAGTGACCTTACTGAAATCCACAAAACTCTCTTAATTAGAGCCCAGGAGACCCCCCCTCCCCATCCCCATGTTTTAACTCCATGTGGTAAAATCTCCTCTGCAGTCCCAGAGAGATTTCTCTGGCGGCTGCTGGATGCAGGTTAGGAGCGAGGAGTTTGATGGGAGCTCCTCTGCTCCTCTCATCTCTGCTATCGAGCCGTCAGGAGGAGTGTCTCTCCTCTGGAGGAGCGTCTCTCCTCTGGAGGAGCGTCTCTCCTCTGGAGGAGCGTCTCTCCTCTGGAGGAGCGTCTCTCCTCAGGAGGAGCGTCTCTCCTCTGGAGGAGCGTCTCTCCTCAGGAGGAGCGTCTCTCCTCAGGAGGAGCGTCTCTCCTCAGGAGGAGCGTCTCTCCTCTGGAGGAGCGTCTCTCCTCTGGAGGAGCGTCTCTCCTCAGGAGGAGCGTCTCTCCTCAGGAGGAGCGTCTCTCCTCTGGAGGAGTGTCTCTCCTCTGGAGGAGCGTCTCTCCTCAGGAGGAGCGTCTCTCCTCAGGAGGAGCGTCTCTCCTCTGGAGGAGTGTCTCTCCTCTGGAGGAGTGTCTCTCCTCTGGAGGAGCGTCTCTCCTCAGGAGGAGCGTCTCTCCTCAGGAGGAGCGTCTCTCCTCTGGAGGAGTGTCTCTCCTCTGGAGGAGCGTCTCTCCTCAGGAGGAGTCCAGGTGAGACTCCTCCAGCTCCACAACAGCTGTCATTTCCTGCTTTTGTGTTCTCTCAGATCTGTGAAGGTATCATCAGCAGATCTTTCTCTCCCATTGATCTCTCCTGCTTTGTGATGAATGCAGCGTGATTCACGGACACGATGACGGCCATTCAGCTGCTCGTCACTCAGCTCTAGTATTACTGAGACGTTCTGATGCTAAATACCTGCTTTAAGACAACATTTAAGGCAGTCTTTGTCATGAGCTGAAAACACTTCATGGAAACGTTGCTGAGATGTTCGTCCAACGTCTCATTTCTGTTCAGGGTTACAGACAGACCAGCAGCTTTCTATTCTAGAAATAATTACTGCTATTCTATACTTCTCTCTCTTCTGCTTTGCATCTTTTATATCTTTTATGTTGTGAATAAAACAGAGACTTAATCTAATGGGGGGGGGGGGGTCGTCTCTAAGATGCATTAATGTCACGTTTGATTTAAATGACAGTCAGTCTTCAGGACAGATGCTCCTTTCTGAACAAACTCCTCCAAACTCCTGAGGAGGAGGAGAGGGGGAGCTGAGGAGGATGAGGAGGAGCTTAAGACGAGCTCAGGAGGAGAAGCCGAGTCTGAAGAGGAGGAGCTTAAGAAGATGAGGAGGAGCTAAGGAGGAGGAGCTTAGGAGGATGAGGAGGAGCTTAAGAGGATGAGGAGGAGCATGGCGCCGGTTTCAGAGCGAGGCGTGACTGCAGAGCGCTGCATGTCCAGCACAGCTGATTGGACGAGAGCGTGACGAGCCGCCGCTGCTGCTGCGTGATGACGGCGGCGGCGGCCCGCTTCCTCCGCCGCCGTCTGTCGGCGAGGAGGAAACCGAAGCGCTTTCAGGAGAGAAAAATAGAAGTGGTTTTCTGGGAGGAGGACATGAAGATCAAACTCTTCATCATCAGCAGAGACTGAACTGCAAAACGCCTCTTTTTATTTGACAGTATTGATCCAGGATGATCCAGGAGTGCAGGCTCGTGTTGTCATGGTTACTAAATGACCTGTAATCTCCATACTTGTACCTTAACAGTCCAGGTGAAGCACAAATGAATAATGGAGGAGCAGACCTTCAGAGGATCCAGAATGTACATCTTTAGTTCTGAAAAACGCTGAGTCACTCTCCAGAGACCAGATCCTGACGAGTCACTCTCCAGACACCAGATCCTGACGAGTCACTCTCCAAACACCAGATCCTGACGAGTCACTCTCCAGAGACCAGATCCTGACGAGTCACTCTCCAGAGACCAGATCCTGACGAGTCACTCTCCAGTGACCAGATCCTGACGAGTCACTCTCCAGAGACCAGATCCTGACGAGTCACTCTCCAGAGACCAGATCCTGACGAGTCACTCTCCAAACACCAGATCCTGACGAGTCACTCTCCTGACACCAGATCCTGACGAGTCACTCTCCAGAGACCAGATCCTGACGAGTCACTCTCCAGAGACCAGATCCTGACGAGTCACTCTCCAGAGACCAGATCCTGACGAGTCACTCTCCAGAGACCAGATCCTGACGAGTCACTCTCCAGTGACCAGATCCTGACGAGTCACTCTCCAGAGACCAGATCCTGACGAGTCACTCTCCAGAGACCAGATCCTGACGAGTCACTCTCTTGACACCAGATCCTGACGAGTCACTCTCCAGAGACCAGATCCTGACGAGTCACTCTCCAAAGACAGATCCCAGATCCTCGACGATCACTCTCCAGAGACACAGATCCTGACGAGTCACTCTCTTGACACCAGATCCTGACGAGTCACTCTCCAGAGACCAGATCCTGACGAGTCACTCTCCAAAGACCAGATCCTGACGAGTCCATCTCCCAGAGACCAGATCCTGACGAGTCACTCTCCAAAGACCAGATCCTGACGAGTCACTCTCCAGACACCAGACCTGACGACCTCACGAGTCTATCTAACACCAGATCCTGACGAGTCACTCTCCAGAGACCAGATCCTGACGAGTCACTCTCTTGACACCAGATCCTGACGAGTCACTCTCCAGAGACCAGATCCTGACGAGTCACTCTCCAGAGACCAGATCCTGACGAGTCACTCTCCAAAGACCAGATCCTGACGAGTCACTCTCCAGAGACCAGATCCTGACGAGTCACTCTCCAGAGACCAGATCCTGACGAGTCACTCTCCAAACACCAGATCCTGACGAGTCACTCTCCAGAGACCAGATCCTGACGAGTCACTCTCCTGACACCAGATCCTGACGAGTCATTCTCCTGACACCAGATCCTGACGAGTCACTCTCCAGACACCAGATCCTGACGAGCACATCTCTCTGACACCAGATCCTGACGATCAGTCTCCTGACACCATGTGACCACCTCCATGTGGGGCGGAGCTCCAAACGTTCATTCATTAAGGATGTCCTCCTCAGTGACTGGAGCAGCAGGTCTGACCTCTGACCTTTCACAGCTGGCTGCCGGTGGTTGAGGACGAGTCGCCTCGAGTCACGGCGGTTCTCCTGAAAGAGAGGACAGGTGAAAACCTGTTGGATGTGCTTCACGGCCTCTTTCTGCTCATTTCCACGCTTCCTTCAGAGACACGGATCAATCGGAGCGTGGAGAGCCTGTGGATCGTCCCAGCAGCACCTTGATGTTCTGCAGCCTCGTCTCAGAACGCCGCCGTGTCAAACAGATCGGGATTAAGACGCTGGAGGATGAGCTTCTTCCAGTCAGCAGATCTGCTCTGGGAGCAGCTTCTACTGAGCATGTGCAGACTCCTGCTGGGCTCATGAAGATTTGGGGGTTTTCAGAGCAAACTGCAAATGTGGCAACAAAAGGTGGGAGGAGAAGTTAAAAGTTTCCCTGCTGGAGACCGGAGCCCTGCAGGCTGCAGAACCAGCAGGTTCTGAAGGTTCTGCAGAACCTGCAGGCTGCAGCTCTGTGAGAGAGACACGTCTACGGGCTCTGCAAGAGGAGGCGGAGCTGCTGCACGAGGCAGAACCAGCAGGTTCTGAAGGTTCTGCAGAACCAGCAGGTTCTGAAGGTTCCGCAGAACCAGCAGGTTCTGAAGGTTCTGAAGGTTCTGCAGAACCTGCAGGCTCTGAAGGTTCTGAAGGTTCTGCAGAACCTTCAGAACCTGCTGGTTCTGCAGAACCTTCAGAACCAGCAGGTTCTGAAGGTTCTGCAGAACCAGCAGGTTCTGAAGGTTCTGAAGGTTCTGCAGAACCTGCAGGCTCTGAAGGTTCTGAAGGTTCTGCAGAACCAGCAGGTTCTGAAGGTTCTGCAGAACCAGCATGCTCTGAAGGTTAGTTCAAATTCTAGTAACTGACCAATCAGATGGCTCAAGTTAAAGTAGGCGGAGCCTGCTGGCCTTCACGTCCAGCGATCAAAGCATCAGACAGATTTATGTAGCCAGTCTTCAAGTGGTAGGGGTGTGGCCTTCAAACGAGCTCACTCCTGATTGGCCAGAGTCGTTGCCATAGAAAGGATCCCTCAGATCATTGACTGTATGTGAGGACTGGACTGAGTGAGTGTGACATCATCTATGGAGTGGTTTACCTCAATCCAGTCATTTTTTCGTGATACGGACGCCACCGTGTTGCAGCTCCGTTCTGATTGGTCTGACTGAGTCATGGATGGATCTATTGGCTCCATGACGGATTTGACCCGATTAACCTTTTAACCGCAGAGATGTGGCGGCGGCGGCGGCGGCTCTTTGACAAACCGTAACTCTACGGTTGTTCATGCGATCATCAAACGTCTTCTGATGTTGAAGGGATGCTTTGCTCTGATTGGTCTGATGTCAGCTGACGGCAGCTTTTGTCTGGAATCCCGTTACCGTGGTAACGGTTGAAGAGTTACAGTAAAGAAAGAATGACAGTAACTTTATGATCATTTATTCATCACTCTCCATGTTCTTTAATCTTCTAATAATTCACAATAACTTCTTTTATTTCAGTTTCTTTGATTCTTCCTGCGTTTATTTTCTGCTTCTTTGGTTCCATTTTTTGCATTTTCCCGTCCAGCTCTTCCTTCTTCGTAAACATTAACCACGACTCGCCCCGTCTGTGTGAGCAGGTGGGGGGGGGCAGCTTACGTCCCTGCCAACTGACCCCCCCCAGATTAATTATGTGCTCGTCAGATGAGGCGATCAGAGAATCCGTCGTCATGGTTACACTTTAATTAAGGCATCGTGGCTTCTTATTTCTTTGGATTTTCTCTGCAGTTGAACTTGGGCGGGTCAGAATCGTCTGATGTGTGGAAACAGAACCTGCAGGCGGGTCAGACGTCCCGAGAGGCCTGCAGAAGCTCAGGAGGGTTCTGGTTCTGATAAGGTCCGGGATCCGACTGCTCCTCTTCCTGTTCCCTCACAGACGTTTCTGTCAGATGTAGGAAGCTCTGGCTGGAGCCTGCAGATCCTGACTCAGAGGAACGCTCCGGCGGCGAGGCGGACGCTCAACGGAAGAGGCGGGAAACAGTTTTTGACTGAATCCTCCAGTTTCTCTAGTTCAGATGCTCCAACAAGAATTTATTTAGAGTCTTGGATTTGAATCAAACCATCTTAAGTTTTCAATCTCCAAATATCCGGATCCTGAGGGAGCTGAAGGCTCAATGATCAGCAGCAGAGAAGAGAGAATGATGGGAAAACGGTCTGCCTATAAAGGCTTCATTAACCCCCCCCTCCCCCCCGCTCATAAAGCTGAACGCTGCATCACACCCGCCAAACAAAAGCGCCATCAATCCGGCGCCGAGCAGACACGCCCCTCAGAGATCACGGAGGAAGAATCCCATCAGAAATCCCTCAGAAATCTGCAATTAAAGATGAACTGTGTCAGGTGAGCACAGGTGGGGGCTCCAGGGGGTGGAGCTGCCCGGACCGGCTTCAGGTGAGGGGTCAGACTGTGCAGGTGTGAGGACTAACAACGGCCTGAAGAAGGGGACGGGACTTACCGAGGGTCGTGATTGAGAAGCAGCTGCGCTTGTCTGGTTGCTATGGTGATAGAGCTTTAGTGGGGGAGGGGCTTCTTCTACCTGTGGAGCCACCAGGTTGAAAAAGATCCCCCGAAAGATCCGTTTTCCAAAACTACTTGTTCCTGGTCAGGATCACCTGCTGTAGGATGGAGGTGGAGCTGGAGACAGAGGCGGAGCCAGAGGTGGAGGTGGAGTGAGACGTGGAGGTGGAGGTGGAGGCAGAGGCGGAGCCAGAGGTGGAGGTGGAGCCAGAGGTGGAACCAGAGTCGGAGGTGGAGGTGGAGTCAGAGGTGGAGCCGGAGGTGGAGGTGGAGCCAGAGGTGGAGGTGGTGGTGGAGGTGGAGTCAGAGGTGGAGGTGGGGTCAGAGGTGTAGGTGGAGCCAGAAGTGGAGGTGGAGCCAGAGGTGGAGGTGGGGTCAGAGGTGTAGGTGGAGCCAGAAGTGGAGGTGGAGCCAGAGGTGGAGGTGGTGGTGGAGGTGGAGCCAGAGGCGGAGCCAGAGGTGGAGGTGGAGCCATAGGTGGAGGCAGAGGCGGAGGTGGAGGTGGAGCCAGAGGTGGAGGTGGAGCCAAGAGGTGGAGGTGGAGCCAGAGGTGGAGGTAGAGGCGGAGGTGGAGGTGGAGCCAGAGGTGGAGCCAGAGGTGGAGGTGGAGCCAGAGGTGGAGGTAGAGGCGGAGGTGGAGGTGGAGGCAGAGGCGGAGCCAGAGGTGGAGGTGGAGCCAGAGGTGGAACCAGAGTCGGAGGTGGAGGTGGAGTCAGAGGTGGAGCCAGAGGTGGAGGTGGAGCCAGAGGTGGAGGTGGGGTCAGAGGTGTAGGTGGAGCCAGAAGTGGAAGTGGAGCCAGAGGTGGAGGTGGTGGTGGAGGTGGAGCCAGAGGCGGAGCCAGAGGTGGAGGTGGAGCCATAGGTGGAGGCAGAGGCGGAGGTGGAGGTGGAGCCAGAGGTGGAGGTGGAGCCAGAGGTGGAGGTGGAGCCAGAGGTGGAGGTAGAGGCAGAGGCGGAGCCAGAGGCGGAGGTGGAGGTAGTGGTGGAGGTGGAGCCAGAGGTGGAGGTGAAGCCAAAAGTGGAGGTGAAACCGGAGGTGGAGGCGGGCATTACAAAAGCATACTATATGCATATACTGATGAACGTCGGCTTCACAGAACTAACGTGACAGAACAGAAACCGGGTCAAGCTGGGAACCAGAACCAGAACCAGAACCAGAACCTGACTGAGGTTCAGAACCGTCTCTGATGCTAACGTCTGCTAGCACGCACAGAACTGACCGACAGGAATCCTTCAGGCGAGACTGAATGCTTGATGAAGGACTTCCTGAACTGTGGGGGTGTGGTCTCAGAGGGGGAGGAGCCCCACCGGCCTGTTGTTGGTCGGAAAAGAGGGGGTGGGGGGCAGGAAATGCCCCCGATGGAAGACGGCGAGCTTTTTACGGCAGCAGTACATCACTGCGGGGGGGTCACCTCGCAGCGAGGAGGGGGTTTACTCTGCAGATTTAGTGGTCGGGACAGTCAGGTGATGTATATTCACTTTATGGTCATTAGGCAGCAGGAGAGTGCACCGCCGCCGCCGCCGCTGCTTTGGCGCCGCTCCCAATTGGTTTGAAAACGATGGCGCAGCCCTCACAGGATCATTTGGATCCCTGTAAATCTCCCCGCTATTAGGCCGGCCCCTGAGGACACATCCATAATCGGGGCGCTGCGGCCCGACCCGTCCGACTCCACAGAGGGATTATGGGCGGGATCGGAGCTCTGCAGTGACATCATCACATTCCCTCGCCACCGACGTGCACACGGATTCCTGATCGAAAATTTACCACCGCCACAAAATCCACAGACACGTCATTACCCGCTGAAAATGAGCTTTAACAGTGAAACCCCCCCCAAAATATGACAGCAGGAGAAATTGTTGAAACATAAATTTTTGATACATATATATATATTATATATATATATATATATATATATATATATATATGGTCCTGGTTTGGATAATTTTTCAGGTCAGTAAAAAGTAAAACAAGATAAAAGTCTGGAATTATTTTCTGGAAAAGCTTCAAGGTGAATATTTAATAATGTTAACTCATTGAGCCTATTTATAAAAACAAAACATTTTAAATGAACTTCTGGTTATATTTCCAGGTCTTTAGGCCAAATCTACAAAAGCTGAGAGAGAAGAATGTTTAAAACTAGTTTGGAAAAAGCCTCATCTTTCTTAAAATGCTGATAAATTGTAAAACAGTTCAAATCAAACGTTTTATTAATTGTTTTACTGCGGCTCGTTTTCTACCAGAATGTTAAAGTTTAAAACATGAAACATTTGCTCAAACCGGATGAAACCATGTGACCTCTGATATGAACACTTTAGGAATGTGGGCGTGGTTAGCAGAAACTCTCCGTTGCCATGGAAACCTACAAGTTTACTTTTGCAGATTCTTCTAAAACCCCCAGAGGAGTTCGTCTCCCCAAAACAGGAAATGGTTGCTATGGAGATGAAACCAACAGGAAAGATGGGAAAAAAGAGCGATCAATCATCATCACCACTTAATTTGATTTATTTTTGGTTTTTATTCTTAAATGTTTGTAAACGTTTTTCCAGTTCTTCATTTTAATTTCATTTAATTTTTGTTCATTTTCTTTTATTTTTACTCATTTAAACTTTGATTTTTCTTCCGTTAAGATGAAAAATGAGAAGAAAAGATGGATTTAGGTTTTTATTCATTTACATTGGACTCATTTGCATAAAATAGTATTTTTAATGTTTTAACACATTTAAAAAATTCATGTAGATTGAATAATTAAGTAAGAAATTCCTCTCTGTGAAGTAATTACTGCTGCTATTGTAAATGAACTATTTAGAATGTGAATTTTATTTACTTTTATTCCATTTTATCTGTAGTAAAATGGCCTCCAGGACTAAATGAAGTGAATAATCAATAATGAAAATAGAATTATAATGACTAACATTCTGGCCGCTCGGCCGTCTCTCTCTCTCTCTCTCATACATAATCATTTCTGCCTGCTATTGTCCCCCCCCCTCATGATGTTGGATGTTAATTACGGTGCTGAAACACATCCCAGCTCACCGCCTGATTCCTACAGGGTGTTGTTTGTTTGCACGCAGCTGAAAGACGCCAGATGGCGAGGACTTGAACACGGCGGCGTGCGCTCACACATGAATCAAAGCGCACGCGGCGTTCAGAGCGCGCTCAACCTCGCCGCTCCTGCAAGCGCGCTAATTATGACCCAGTTGCTTTCTGACTCGCCTTCTGTGGCCCGCAAGCCGAATGAGAGGCCCGGCACGAAAAGAGCCGTCAGGGCGCCGGGTCGGGTTCTGCCACACCGGGAGAACCAGGAGCAATGACCCGGGAAGGAGGCGGAGCGATCAGCATTCCTCTGACCACAGCTCCGGATTCATCAGGCCGCCGTTCGTCCCGCCGCTGTCCTCTGATCATTGGAAGGCAGCACGTGTGCCGGACCGCAGGAGGCGGAACGCGTGTAGCAGCCAAACCGGTTCTGGAGCCGGTTCTAGAGACGCTGCTGGAGATGGTTCTGGAGACGGTTCTGGAGCCGGTTCTGGAGACAGTTCTGGAGCTGGTTCTGGATCAGGAAGATCGAGGACCAGCGTGCACAGAAAGGCTTTGTGCTGCGGCGCTGGGGGAGGTCACAGGTTAATTATGGGCTGGAGCTCAGCTTCCTGGAGCTGACGGCGAGCTCATGGCGAGCTCACAGCGAGCTGATGGCGAGCTGACGGTGATCTCACGGCAAGCTTACAGCGAGCTCACGGCGAGCCCGCACAGCGCCGCAGGACAACAGTAAAACTCAGTGTCGTCCAGTCGATATAAGCAGCAACATATGAGGATCAGAGATGAAGCCGTGGAGGAAAGAGCTGAGGAGTCTGGATTTACTCTTACTATCGGCCGGTTCTGACGGGCTGTCCTGAAAACGTCTCTGCTGGGACACGGAAATACAGATCCAACAAGTTCAGATGGAGGACTGGAGTTTAGAGATGTTCTATCAGACAGTTAGTGTTGGCTGAATGGAGAGGTTCTGGTGAGGTTCTGGTGGGGTATGTTGAGGTTCTGGTGAGGTTCTGGTAAGCTCTTCATCTTCAGAACATCTAGCAGGAATACGAGCAGATGTCTGAAGTGGATCTCTGTTAGATCTGATGAAGATGAAGATGGACACAAACAGAACCAAGGTCCAGTAAAGTGAATTAAATATTGTAGTTTTGGTGTACTCCTCTTCTTCTTCTTCTGGACGTTGTACATCGAGTGTGTGAAGGTTTTAGATGGACTCATCGTTTCAGTGGAGGAGAGGCTGGACTGCTTTGGAGAGTTAGCATTTAGCATGTGTTAGCTCGTTTTAATGATCCATAAACGAGAACAAGAGAGACACCAAAGAGAAGCGGCTGCTGCTAAACGTTATTATCGGTGAATCCAAACCTGCAGGAGAACAGATGAAGATGCAGTTTTAGTGTTTCAGAGAAACATCTGCTCCAGGCTGAAGCTGGAACTTTCCTTCTTCAGAATGTTTAACCGTTGATCTTATTTTATGAAACTGAACTTCAGAAATGTCCTCTGTTCTGTGGTTGATGGGAGCTGTGTTTTGTTTGTTCGATCTCTGATTAAAGTCTCAGATCTTCTTCATCCTGAACCTGCAGTTCAGATGGAATCTTCTAGAACCTGAGATGTTTTTTTCTCTCAGTGGATCCTGTTTTTCATTTATCATTTACAACCTCTGAGGTAAAAGGCTGATATTTTACCTTAAAACTCTCATTTGATTCGTCTCTAGTAACCCCCCCCCTCCCCCCGTGGTGGGAGTCGCTGTGGCACATCAAGATTAATGACCCGCCGGACCGCGTTCTGCCTCCAAAGTCACCGAGGTTCTGCCTCTGGAAGCAGCAGATGACTTTAGTAACTTGTGAGGGAATCGAACGCCGCTGCTCACGGGGGTCAGCGTCCAGCACACACACGCCTGCTGCTGCTTCTGTGTATCTCGTTATGTTCAAAAGTTACAGTTTTGACGTTTTTTCTGCTAATATTTTAGCTACATGCTAGCTGTTTCTGCAGTTTTCTGTTTTGTTTTTTCTTTACTTTTTTTGTCATTTTTTGTCCATACTGAAGCTCATATTTCAGCTGTTTTGGCTAATATATGTTTTTTTTTAGGGTTTTAGGATATTTTTAAATTTAAATCTACATGCTAACTGTTTCTGCTAACTTAAGTTTTTATCTTTTTTTTGTCTACTTTTTTTTACAGTAGACAGCAGCTGGTACCGGTACCGGTGCTGTTGACACACTGGGTTCTGGTGGAACTTGGACTCCAGTGAATGGATGAAATGTCTGTTTGTTTGTTTTTTTAATAAACCAATCTGTGCCCCCCCCTCATCACTATAGTCGATCTTCCCTTGAAAGTGGGACCCCCCCCCCCCCCCCGCTCCCCCTCATGATTAGTCAAAGAAGAGAGGCCGTTTGATTTATCCACTGCCAGCAGCAGCTGAGCTCCACCCGCTGCTGACTATCAAGGGCATCTCTGATCGTCCTATAAATAATCAATTATTTCAACTAATGACCTACAAGATCCGCTCTCAGACGAGGTCGCCCCCCCCCGCAGAGCCGACATGCTGTCCACATTAGCTGTGGCTGATGTCTCCTCCCCGAAGGCCCGGCCCGGCCCGGTTCTGTGATGACAGGAAGCTCCCGGTCGGAGCGCTCGGCTGCCGTGTCGCTCCATCCATCTTTCCCAGCATTCCATCTGGCCGCTGTGCGTAATTAGCCGGTGGCGGGAAATGAATGTGAAGGCCGGAGCGGGTCAGAGATGAGTGTCTGAACTGTCAGAACCAGCGGAGGTCGGTCTCATCATCTGTGGACCTTCAGTTCATACGTTCATCTGATTGAAGACTTTCCTGCTTTGAGATTCAAGGTTTTTGAATAACAAGCTTCATGCAGTTCAGAGGTTTACCCATCCTGACAGGAGGATTCCACTCTTTCTGAATAGACTCTGTGCTCGGAGTGGAACAACTGGACCCAAAAGGCCAGCGTGGCCGGGGATTATGGGATGTAAACAGAGTAGGAACGAAGCAATCATGGCGATGAGACACGTGGTCAGGTGACCACCAACTATTAACGTGCGTGGTGCATTCAAGAACACGCTCAGCACGGTTTCATGAACGCAGGAGCTTTTAGAACATTCAGCCTGAAGGACTCACTGTCACTTTAAGGCAGTTAAAACAAGTTTAACTCTTTACAGTCGGAAGATTGTCACCAACAGCTGTTTTTGTTTTAAAGCCACAGAAGCAGCCAATCAGAAACGTCGGGGGGGCTCAAACGTTTCATTGAAGGTCAGTCGGACGTGTTGCTATCAGAAGAACCAGGAGACGACGTTCTGCGGGTCCATGAAGGGTCCATAAGGACCCACAGGTCCATGAAGGGTCCCTGAAGACCCGCAGGTCCGTGAGGGGTCCCTGAAGACCCGCAGGTCCGTGAGGGGTCCATGCAGACCCGCAGGTACGTGAGGGGTCCCTGAAGACCCGCAGGTCCGTGAGGGGTCCATGCAGACCCGCAGGTCCAGTCCCATCAGACCTGTGGTAATTCTCTTTGATTCCTAGTCATCTGCAGGTCTCACTGAAGGCTGTCGGGTTTTCATTCATCGCTCCAGATAATTATGGAGCCTCCACACTGACTGTATATCTAACATCAGGACTCTCTCCTAATTCCAGGTGTTTGATGTGAGTCGACGGTAAAGCAGCTTCAGTTTCTTCATGCTGTCATTGAACTCTTAGAATGAATATTTATTCAAGGTCTCCTTGCAGATCAGAACATCTTGTTGTAAATATTCTGGGTTGGTTCTGATGGATCATGTGACGCCGGCGGCGCGTCCCGCTGACTCTGTGCTGAGCAGAAACCAAACAGGCGCCGTGTCTGATCCCGCCTTCGCCAGATGTCGCAGCGGGTTTCAGAGGCGGCCAAAAGCGAGCGTCTGGATCCAGCGAGGGGCTTTCTTCACGGATCATTATCCTGCAGGATCGCCGGCTGTTCCCGCCGTCATTACTGCTGGCGCTCGGGGGGGGGGTTATTTGATCATGTCGAATCATGTTTAACCAAAATGTCCGTTTGGACGTGGAGAGGCGGAGACTCTGTCCATGGAGTCCAGTCACAGCAGAGAAACGTCCTCCATCCAGATCATCAGGAGGTCAGGACAGACTTTGGACAGGTTGTGAAATGGATGATGGGAAATGTCGGCTTTTGTCACTCCTGGAAGGAATTTTCCTTTCCCATGATGCTTCAGGCAGACGGGAACGTCGTTCCAATCAAACGTTTGAGGAGAAATATTGACGGTAACCTGACCTTTGGTCTCTGGACCGACATCAGCTGTTCGTTATCCCTCCATCTTCTAACTTTGGATGGGGCTGAGGTTGCTGGAGCCTATCCCTGTTGAGCAAAGGCAAAGCTCCTTCTGGACAGGTGACCAGTCCTGCAGGGCTGGTTTCAGGAATTGGAAATTAATCACAGACTGGAAAGAATGATCGCGATTAATAATTGTGCATTAGTTACAGTTTTTTCTAAGCGTGTTGTCATGACAACCATGACCGGGTCATGGATCAAATAGTCTGCTGTTTGTAAAAAAGTGATCTAAACCAAAAACAAAACAAGAATCTGGAGGATGAAGATTATTGAATATCCATGAAGATCCATAAAGATCCATGAAGATCCATGAAGATCCATGAAGATCCATGAAGATCCATAAAGATCCATGAAGATCCATGAAGATCCATGAAGATCCATGAAGATCCATGAAGATCCATGAAGATCCATGAAGATCTGGTCTCATTTCACAGCCAGCAGCGTGTTGGACTCCAGACCAACATCCTGCTGTGTTTTCAGAAGCCCCGCCCCTCCTGCTGATCACGCTGTGGGACACTGACCCTCCAGGCCTCAGCAGTCTGCTCTGTGGCTTGAAGGCGCTCTCCTCCTCAGGCTGACTCCGCCCAGTCTCATCCTTTCACTAATGCTTCCATAAAAGAGCTCGTATAATCAGACTACCGTAAATTTTGATGGAGGGTCTCTAACGCTCTGCTGGCCGTCATAAAGGTGTGGAACAACCTTCAGAGACTCCGCCCCCTCTCCTGGTTTGTCCTCTGACTGAGCAGTCGTGTCTGAAACACTGAGAAGAACATGAAGCAAAACTTCATGACTTTTATGTTCATGTTTCAGTCGTCGCTGACATGAATGAAGTTCTGTTTCCTCATGGAGATCTTCTGGATCTGGATCTTCTGGATCAGATCTACTGGTTCAGTCGTGTTTATATTCTCTGGGTTTCTCTGGTTGGACCGGTTCGGTTCTGGTCCAGCATGCAGCTGTAGTGGACCTGGTACTGTCTGGTTCTGGTGGGTTCTGTGGTTGATCTGCTGATGATTCCAGGAGTAAATGGATGTTGATTTGAATTTTTTATCCCTTTTTGTATTTAATGATAGTTTTTCATTGTAAATCTCTCTGAGCTGAAACAAAAGTCATTTTAATAAATAAAGTTAAAAAAGTTTAGTTTGTTGAATAATAACCAAATAAGATCAGATTAAACTCAGACTTACTTTCTGTTCTGCTGCATGTCAACATGAACAAATATTTAAATCAATAAAACATCTGATCATCACTGCATTTACTGGAGGTGAAGATGAAGAAAGATTCTGTCCAGTTACAGTAAACTTAAATCACTATAAATAACTATTAATATAAATATTAAAACATTTAGTTTTAGTTTTAATAGAAACATCATCACAGAATGAACCAACAAGTTATAAAAATACAAAAGCCAAAAGTAAACACTTGTTTATGTTAGTATTTTTTATGAATAGTTGTAAAGTTCTTAAAAATATTCTGGACATTTTGTTCTGTTGGATCCGATCATATTGATGTTAGTATCTCATTAAATGCAGAACTTTTGGTTTTCAAACAAACATAATTGCAATATTATTATGATCATATAATATTGAGCTCACATGTTTAAAAACATCTTTGACCTTCTGTTTGTGAAGTACAGTTTTTTCAGATATATTGAATTTTTGTTGTTTTTTGCATTAAAGTTCACATTATAGTTAGAAGTACCTGGAGATCTCAGTCTGCTGGAGGATCTGGGTTTGGTCCAGAGAGGATCACATAAGATCCTTCATTCTGCTGCATAACTGGATCTCTCTGTACCTTCAAATACAGGATCGTATCAGGAAGATCCTCCAGAGTTAAACACCTGAGTGAATCAGAGAAAGCTGATTGGCTGACAGGATAAGAGGTGAACGACAGAGTTCACATTATAGTTGGTGATGGAGCTCTGATGGAGCCAGCCAGCCAGACGTCTGGTTCTGTTGGATCCTGATCTGACGGAGCGTCAGCAGAACTCTAGCATGTAGATGCTGGATCCTCGTCCCAGAGTCTCCTTCTGCGTCGGTTCTGGCGGTTCTGCTACAGAACCCGGTTCTTGTGACCCAGAGTCGGACCTCCTCAGAGGAATTCTGTTCCTGCAGACGCTCAGCTAAAGTGAAGCTGCAGGTTCTCCTCTCGGATGAAGACGCTCCGGAAGCTCTCTGCAGGTCCAGAGCCGATGGTGCCGAGCTGCTGCAGGTCGCCATGGCGACCGTTCATCAGGTCAGGACGGCCGGCGAGGAGATGTGGGTCCAGCTCCTCCTCGTCCTTCAGCCCGATTGCTTCATAAATCTTTATTTTCTGCCTTCAAACTTTGAGATTCCTTTAAGAACAGAACACAGCCTGACCCGACGGGCTCCAGAACTCATCCGGACCGTGAGGAGCAGCTCGTTAATTTTCCTGTTCTGCAGAGATTAATGGAGACGGAGCGTCTGCATTAAGACCCTCAGAACACGCTTCATCCAGACGTGGACTCATGCATCACGGGATGCTCAGACTGCTGAAGGTCGCACGCCGTCTTCAGCTTACTCTGCTCTGGATCCAGAACCACCGGCTGGCTGCGGTTCTGCAGACCGAACCGATCTGGGTTTGCTGCTGCAGAATCAGAGACTGCTGTGGAGCAGACGCGTCTGCAGGATTCTGGTCTGCAGACACGTCTGCAGGATTCTGGTTTGCAGACACGTCTGCAGGATTCTGGTCTGCAGACACGTCTGCAGGATTCTAGTCTGCAGACACGTCTGCAGGATTCTGGTCCGCAGACGTGTCTGCAGGATTCTGGTCCGCAGACACGTCTGCAGGATTCTAGTCTGCAGACACGTCTGCAGGATTCTGGTCTGCAGACACGTCTGCAGGATTCTGGTTTGCAGACACGTCTGCAGGATTCTGGTCTGCAGACACGTCTGCAGGATTCTAGTCTGCAGACACGTCTGCAGGATTCTGGTCCGCAGACGTGTCTGCAGGATTCTGGTCCGCAGACACGTCTGCAGGATTCTAGTCTGCAGACACGTCTGCAGGATTCTGGTCTGCAGACACGTCTGCAGGATTCTGGTTTGCAGACACGTCTGCAGGATTCTGGTCTGCAGACGCGTCTGCGGGGTTCTAGTCTGCAGACGTGTCTGCAGGATTCTGGTTTGCAGACACGTCTGCAGGATTCTGGTCTGCAGACACGTCTGCAGGATTCTGGTCTGCAGACGTGTCTGCGTGGTTCTTGTCTGCAGACACGTATGCAGGATTCTGGTCTGCAGACGCGTCTGCAGGATTCTGGTCTGCAGACGTGTCTGCGTGGTTCTTGTCTGCAGACGCGTCTGCAGGATTCTTGTCTGCAGACGTGTCTGCGGGGTTCTAGTCTCCAGAACTGCTGTTGAGGTCGATGCAAACGTCACAGGCGTGAAGGTTTTCTATGAAGGCCCGGTTCTGAGAAGGTTCTGACTATCTGTGACATGCAGGTGGAGCCTTCATCCGTGTTCTGGTCTTTGTGAACGCTGGATGTCATTGATGAGGTCAGAGATCTGCTGGTTTGAAGCGCCATCTTTATGCTCACAGAAAACGTCTAAAACACTGATGGAACTTTTTTGTTAAAAGTTTGAAAATTTCAGTTTCAAACCAAAAAAAATATTTGAAATTGAAATTTTGAGTTTTGAAACCGAAAAACATTTGAGGCTGAAAATAATGAAGTTTATCTTAGAATAACAAAAGTTTTTTTGGCCAAACTCCAATTTATTTTTTTTCCTTTAGGTTTCCAATAATATTTTCCCTGATGTTTCTCCATAAAACATTTGATGATAGAAGGAAGATAAAGAAAATAAGAAATTCACTGTATATTCACAGACACATGTAGATGATGACTGTATAATAATACCTGGACAGCTATGTATACAGTACATGACTATTGAACACGACGATTATCAAACAGAGTTTGATTCTTACCTGGAAGGTGAAGAACTTCCATGATTAATAATCTGATTCTTCTGATCAGATTATGTAATCCTCCATCAATCCATCAGCAGATTATTGAATGAATCTATAAATAATCATAACTTGAATAAATAAAGATGAAGTTCGTATTGATCATCATCATCGCTGGGTTTTCTACTGCATCTATCATGAAACACACCTGTGAGCTCACAGGTGAACCATCCACACCTGGAGAAGATCCTCACAGGTGAATGTGGAGCTGAATGACAAAATAAAAGCCTTTCCAGTGAAAGGAGGTGTAATGTTGACCGGAGAGACCTTCAAAATAAAAGCCTAACGAGTCCACAGAGGGTCCGGCTCCTGAGGATCACAGCAGAACAGAAACTTTCGGCTCATTTATGATGTTTTCTGATAAACGCCGTCAAACATGGATTTATAGATTAAAGCGCTGAAGGTCTGACTCGTCTCCCGGGGTAAAGAACGCCAAAGCGGCGAGCTGTCAAAGAGCCAAAAGCTTCCAGAGAATCTCCGGCTTTGTTTTCATTCAGCTCTGAGAGTTCAAAAGAATCAAAGTTTGGAGACTGAAAGTAGAAAGGAGAGTCCTCCGAGGAGTTCTGCTGGAAACATGAGGGCCTGCATCAGAGGCTCCGCCTCCTCGCCACAGCACTGATGACATCAGAGGTTAAAGAAAGCTTTAACAAGTTTCCAGGTTTTCCTGAAGCGTCTTCAGAGAACTTCCTGCTTGTTTTGTTGTGCACGTACGTGCACTGTGGTGACTGAGAGAGGGAGGGCATGTTGACAAAAATAAACAAGGAACCAGCGTGCCCCCCCCCCCACTACCATCTGTCTGCTAATTATGACAGCACAGCTGGATGGGAGTCATGTGACCGATCTGCATGAGGGGGGGGTCAACCAAACACCTCGATGCATCGGCCAAACAGGAAGGGATAAGTGGAGCAGAAAGGGGCGGGGCCAGCATCTGCTGTGCTGCCAGGATCCGGACAGGAAGTGGAACTTGAATGGAGTTAGAAAGCCTTTCTGGAAGCAGAGTTTCCTCCAGGAGAACCTCTGACTTCTGAGCAGAACCGCCTGAAGTGTCTCCAGCATTCTGGAAACTTCCTCCTCCTCTGTCTGTCAGCAGCGTCCAACCCCAAAAACGCGGCGTGGTCCAAACGAACCCCCCGGCGTGGTCCAAACGAACCCCCCGGCGTGGTCCAAATGAACCCCCCGGAGCTCAAACTGCAGCTTCAGGAATCGTCTGAACGTTCCAAAAGTTCCTCAGAGAACCGAACAGCTCCTGTCCTGAAGCAGAATGTGTTTGGAGAAGGAGCGGTTCATCTCAGCTCTTATGGTTTATAAAAGTCATGGGGTAAAGCCTGCAGCCGCCCCCGTTCCCATCGATCTCCTGCTCTTGTCTGCGTCCCATCAGCCTCGTCTCCATCAGAATCTCTGGTGGTCTCAGAGGAGTCCGACTTCCTCACCTGCAGAGCCGGCGGTGACAGAAGCTTTGAGTCTCCTGCAGGTCAGACGTGGATCTCCTCCGTCCGTCCTTCAGCTCAGCTGCAGTTTTAGCCCAAACAGGAAGTGACATCGAGAATCTGCTGACGGGGAGGAAACGAAGTCTCAGGCAGTTCAACCTCATCCTAACACAGAATGTGACTGTCCTCTGAGGTCAAAGGTCATCAGGTTTTAGGAATCATTCTTTCGTAAATATTTCTCCTCTGAGAACCGTGGGAGGCGGGCGCCGTTTGTGCCGCTCTTTAGATCTGGTAATGCATCGATCTCCCGCCGACGCTCTGAACTGTAAATGAGAGGCGGCGTGTCCGCGGCGCTCCTCTGCACGCCATGCTTTATTCATGAGCAGATGACCCGTGTGTTTGAGGGGGAGTTCTGCACATCCAGACGCCGGTTGCTGAGCGGCGGGGGAGCGGCCCCGCCTCTCACTCGTTCATTTCTTTATTTATTTTCTCGACTCCAGGGGAGGAATTTTAATTCCCGGGGGGGTTATTAATCAAGGCTTCCAGCCCAAGGTTTCCCGGGCCGACCGTCTCCGTGGCGTAACAGTTACAGCATCCTTGAAGGCAGCGAAGCGTCGGCTGATTAAAAACCAAAAACACATTTGCTCGATTTGAGCTGATGGTTTATTAAAGGCAGAGATTTAAGAGGTATTTGTCTTCTTTTAAGGAGTTTAGCTCGCTTGGAAACGTCTTAAAGTAGGAGGTTTCTCCTTCCTCATGTTTCTAAGTATGACTTTACAGAACATCCGAGTCAGAAGTGAACTTCAGAAAAATACCGTTGTGAGGTCAGCGTCTCTATGGGGAGAGACTGAAATACAGAGAAATAAACATTAATTAAGATTATCAGGATCATTTATTTTACTCAGAGTTAGTAGTTCAGGGGCCACATGCGGCCCCCGGGCCGTAGTTTACCGTCCTGTCAGGCTGCATGTTGTTTCTACAGAGGCTCAGAACTTCCAGTGGAACCAGAGGAGAGTGTGACAGTACGTCTCGGTCCAGCATGTCTGTATTTACATGTGTGCATGTGGAGACACGCGTGGCCTCAGAAATCTCATTTCCTCATGGATGGAAACAATAATTACGTTTGGATTGTTGTATTTGTTTCATTACACCAGGAGGCTCCATTAAAAACCTGATTTTACCCATCAGTGGCTGCAAACACCCCCACCCCCCCATTAGACCCACACTAACCTGGATCAGAGCCAGAATCACCGGATCAAACATTCGGTTCCAGAACCAAAGACGGATGGATCGTTCTCTGACCCGGTTGAGGTTCTGGAAAGCTCCTCGGACGTCTGGGTTTCATTCTCACTAAAAGACCCGATCTGTGAGAGCGTTTCCATGGCAACAGGGAGAGGAGGGTCGTGACCTGATGGATCTGATCCATCCTTCTATGGAACCCATCGATCCAGATCTCACAGCTTAAATATTGGATCCAGGATTCTGGTCGGGTCACACCTTCCACCTGGGAGGGGCCTCCAGCTCTTCTGCTGTGTTCTGTTGACCCACTTTCTGACTGTAGATTGAAGAATGAACAGATGTTCCTCTCTAAATGTTTTCAAAGGAGCATCAGAACAGGCAGATAATGTGGCGGACTACACTACCCAGAATGCTTAGAGGGGCCGAGAGGCAGCAGGGATTGGTCAGAAGAGTTGAGATAGATTTCACCAGATTCTGTTTTTCATTTTTGTTTCTATTGTTACTCAGGAATGATGGAGAAAAGATTTCCCAGAAGTCTTTGCAAAAACCAGCAGGAAAACTGTCTTTATGACCAGTAGTTTGGTGGGCCGTTCAAAATGGCGTCCATGAGTGAATCTCCTGGACATTGATGGTCTTCAGGGTTCTGAACTCCTCCCTCATGAGACAAATATGGCAGCTGCAGCTGCAGTCTGTCCACCGTCTGCGCTGCAGCTGCAGTCCGTCGACCGGCTGCGCTGCAGCTGCAGTCCGTCGACCGGCTGCGCTGCAGCTGCTGCTCCACCTGCTGAATACTGGATGTTGTTTTCTGCTGGACGTTCGCTTCTGTTTGAGCTTTCTTATCAATCTGTTAATAATTGATCTGATCGACGTTCAGTTTTAGAGCTTTGACGTTAGAAGAGCCAAACTGCAGGTTTTCTCTGAGCTTCTACAGCTGAAGCAGAGGAAACATGTCCGTCTGTAAACCGGCTTCACTGAAGCATCGATAAAGACGAGTTGAAATGAGAGATGTAGAGATAAAAATGAGTCAACTCTTTCTTTTGCTGAAAGACTTGGAATCAGAAACAGAGTGATTGACATACATGAGAGCGTGTAGGTACAAAGACAGATCCCTGTGGAGCTCCACAACTGATGTTAACCAAATGTCATTAAAATGTTTTTATCTTTGAACATCTGATGAACATCTAAATGGATCAATTATTCAATAGTTTATGGTTGAATGAGTCAAAATATTGTTGATCCAGTTTGAGGTTTAAAATATTGGTTCTTGTTGGGGTTAACTAATCCTGAACATCCTTTAGACCAGATAACTCCAGTGATCTCCAGAGTTCAAACTTCTGTTCATCTCAGTTTAAAGATTCTTGAATTGAAACTAAAACAAACAGATTTTATTGAGTTTGAATTCTAAGCTTAAACTATGAAACTCTCCAGAGTTTGATGTAAAACTCAGACGTTCTGATGGCGCCCGTGAACGCTGCAGGAGAACTGCAGGAGAACTGCAGGAGAACTGCAGGAGAACTGCAGGAGAACTGCAGGAGAGCTGCAGGAGAGCTGCAGGAGAACTTCAGGAGAACATCAGGAGAACTGCAGGAGAGCTGCAGGAGAACTTCAGGAGAGCAGCAGGAGAACTGCAGGAGAACTGCAGGAGAACTGCAGGAGAACTGCAGGAGAACTGCAGGAGAACTGCAGGAGAACTGCAGGAGAACTGCAGGAGAACTGCAGGAGAGCTGCCTCTCTGAGCAGCTGATGCTGAGGAACGTCACTGGAAGTTACTGTAGGGATGGAAATGGTGCAGAAAATGTATCTGCTGCAGAGCTCATCAGCTCCTGACCCACTTAAATACATCAAACCTCAGAGCGGAGACGCTTCTGCTCAGACTGCTGTCAGAGGAACGTGAGGAGGAGCCGAGCTCCCTCCTGCTGCTCCTCACAGCTGCTGCTCCTCTCAGAGCAGACCTCCACGTTCAGACTTCTGTCCGCTCCTCCTCCTGATGGATCTGGGAGAGCCGAGGAGGACGTAGGAGGTCCTGCTTTGTTTGTGGAGCCCTCCCCCTCCGCGGGATTACTCCATAAATCAGCTGCTTCCATTAGAAACATGGATGGGGGGGGGTTAAACGTTCAGATCTTCTTCAGATTTCTGCGCTTACATCACACGAGTCTCTGCAGCTTCAGGAGAACATCCTGAATCTGTGTTTCAGCTCTTTGACTCACCTGAGCAGCCGCGTGGCTCCTCCTCCTCTCAGGTGTTTGATGATCTGAAGGTGAAGTCTTCAATCATCAGGAGAAGCTTTTAAGAGATTTGATGCATCAACATTATGGTTTTTATTTTGTGGAGTCAAAGTTTAGAATAATAAAGTCATAAATCTATTTTTTAGCTGTATTTTGATAAATGAGGATTTTCCCAGCAATGATAGGTTCAATAATCAATTGCTATGAAATAGTGATAATATGACATCATCAAATAAAATAAATGAACTTTTCATTTTAGTTCCACGTTTCCTGTTTGTGGAGTTTTCATGAGTTTTTGTCATTTTCCTGATTAACAAAATTCAGATTAAAATCACATTTCTGAGAATTTCTTTAGTCAAATTGTTGTGAATCAGGAGCAGATGATAGAAAATACACCAGGCGGGGCCTGAAGCTCCATGCTCCGCCCCCTTCTTATCATCCACCTGCTGACATGTAGATCCATGAACGTCTTTGTTTCCTGGTCTGAGTTGGAATCTGAGGTTTCTGCTGCACTAAGATGTTAGGCTGGAGTTGTGAGGGGCTGTAAGCTAGCAGGAAAGAGTGTAAACAGGGAGCTCTCAGATATAGGTGATGGGAAGGGGGGCTGGGCTGATGAAGCTACTGATTGGCTGAGCTGGAGTTCTGCTGTGACGTTCTGGAATGTTGCAGAAGAACGCTGGATCAGTTGACCACCAGGTCCTGAACGGGACTCGTCAGTCTGGACCAGTGGACCACCAGGTCCTGAACGGGACTCGTCAGTCCAGACCAGTGGATCACCAGGTCCTGAACCGGACTCGTCAGTCAGGACTGGTGGACCACCAGGTCCTGAACGGGACTCGTCAGTCTGGACCAGTGGACCACCAGGTCCTGAACCGGACTCGTCAGTCCAGACATGTGGACCACCAGGTCCTGAACGGGACTCGTCAGTCAGGACCAGTGGACCACCAGGTCCTGAACGGGACTCTTCAGTCCAGACATGTGGACCACCAGGTCCTGAACGGGACTCGTCAGTCCGGACCAGTGGACCACCAGGTCCTGAACGGGACTCGTCAGTCCAGACCAGTGGACCACCAGGTCCTGAACGGGACTCGTCAGTCCAGACCAGTGGACCACCAGGTCCTGAACGGGACTCGTCAGTCCAGACATGTGGACCACCAGGTCCTGAACGGGACTCGTCAGTCCGGACCAGTGGATCACCAGGTCCTGAACCGGACTCGTCAGTCCAGACCAGTGGATCACCAGGTCCTGAACCGGACTCGTCAGTCCAGACATGTGGACCACCAGGTCCTGAACGGGACTCGTCAGTCCGGACCAGTGGACCACCAGGTCCTGAACGGGACTCTTCAGTCCAGACATGTGGACCACCAGGTCCTGAACGGGACTCGTCAGTCAGGACCAGTGGACCACCAGGTCCTGAACGGGACTCGTCAGTCCGGACCAGTGGACCACCAGGTCCTGAACGGGACTCGTCAGTCCAGATCAGTGGACCACCAGGTCCTGAACGGGACTCGTCAGTCCGGACCAGTGGACCACCAGGTCCTGAACAGGACTCGTCAGTCAGGACCAGTGGACCACCAGGTCCTGAACGGGACTTGTCAGTCCAGACCAGTGGACCACCAGGTCCTGAACGGGACTCGTCAGTCAGGACCAGTGGACCACCAGGTCCTGAACGGGACTCGTCAGTCCGGACCAGTGGACCACCAGGTCCTGAACGGGACTCGTCAGTCCGGACCAGTGGACCACCAGGTCCTGAACGGGACTCTTCAGTCCAGACATGTGGACCACCAGGTCCTGAACGGGACTCGTCAGTCCGGACCAGTGGACCACCAGGTCCTGAACGGGACTCGTCAGTCCAGACCAGTGGACCACCAGGTCCTGAACGGGACTCGTCAGTCCGGACCAGTGGACCACCAGGTCCTGAACGGGACTTGTCAGTCCAGACCAGTGGACCACCAGGTCCTGAACGGGACTCGTCAGTCCAGACCAGTGGATCACCAGGTCCTGAACGGGACTCGTCAGTCCAGACATGTGGACCACCAGGTCCTGAACGGGACTCGTCAGTCCGGACCAGTGGACCACCAGGTCCTGAACGGGACTCGTCAGTCCAGACCAGTGGATCACCAGGTCCTGAACCGGACTCGTCAGTCCAGACATGTGGACCACCAGGTCCTGAACGGGACTCGTCAGTCCGGACCAGTGGACCACCAGGTCCTGAACGGGACTCGTCAGTCCAGACCAGTGGACCACCAGGTCCTGAACGGGACTCGTCAGTCAGGACCAGTGGACCACCAGGTCCTGAACGGGACTCGTCAGTCCGGACCAGTGGACCACCAGGTCCTGAACGGGACTTGTCAGTCCAGACCAGTGGACCACCAGGTCCTGAACGGGACTCGTCAGTCTGGACCAGTGGACCACCAGGTCCTGAACGGGACTTGTCAGTCCAGACCAGTGGACCACCAGGTCCTGAACGGGACTCGTCAGTCCAGACCAGTGGATCACCAGGTCCTGAACCGGACTCGTCAGTCCAGACATGTGGACCACCAGGTCCTGAACGGGACTCGTCAGTCCGGACCAGTGGACCACCAGGTCCTGAACGGGACTTGTCAGTCCAGACATGTGGACCACCAGGTCCTGAACGGGACTCGTCAGTCAGGACCAGTGGACCACCAGGTCCTGAACGGGACTCGTCAGTCCGGACCAGTGGACCACCAGGTCCTGAACCGGACTCGTCAGTCAGGACCAGTGGACCACCAGGTCCTGAACGGGACTCGTCAGTCCGGACCAGTGGACCACCAGGTCCTGAACGGGACTCGTCAGTCCAGACCAGTGGACCACCAGGTCCTGAACGGGACTCGTCAGTCTGGACCAGCGGACCACCAGGTCCTGAACGGGACTCGTCAGTCCAGACATGTGGACCACCAGGTCCTGAACGGGACTCGTCACCCCTGACATCTCAGGTGTTCAAAGTTTTAACCTGGATTCTTTCTACAGACTTCTATGATGAATCAGGAGTTTCTCCGTCTCGTTCCTCCTGCCCACCACCTCCTCCAGGTCTGTACCTCAGGACGTCATCCCAGAACCTCCAAACTCTGTGATGCTGCTCGTTCTGCGGATGATCCCGACTCTCCGAGGAGATGGAGTGACCACAGATCCACAGAATCAGGATTTCAAAGAGTTTCCTTGTGACTGAAATTAAACAGGGAAGTAATTAAAAATGGATGAAGACCAGCCGGCGTTTGTGTGATAACGACACAGAAACCCGACTGGAGGAGCGGGAAATGACAGGAAATACATGTTTCTGTTTGATCCGGATCCAAAACGGATTCAGAAATCAGAGCAAACAAAGACGGGCTTTTTAGAGGAAACCTAAACGTCTTTACAGTTTCATTCAGACGTTCAGCAGATGACAGCCCTGCTGGGAGGAGAAGGTTCTCTGAAGGTTTGTCCTGGTTTGAAGGGATTTATTCACACCAAAAAAAACCAATAAAAACTTCATTCAGGGGCGTTTCTTCTGAGGCGTCCACAGACGTCCTCCTGGTCTTCTTCTTCTTCTGGAGACTCTGACCTACACCTGCTGCTCACCAGCACGCCGTCACAGGTCAGACGATCCAACCGTCTGGACTCAGAGGAGCGCAGACGAGCATCCGCCGCCGCTGAACCAGTGAAACCCGAATCGTCCTGGAGAACCGTGAAGGCACTAAGCTCCGAGGCCTCATTCCTGACCCGGTCCAGCTTCTGCAGGACTTTAGCGGGATGGCTGACTGACAGCAGATCCACTGGGATCGGGGGTGGGGGGGGGGGGGGTGGGGGGGGGGGTTTGTGTGTCTGCCCGGCTGCAGACACAGAACCGAGTCGTCGCAGGTCAGACACGCAGACCTGTGAGGCCGGAAGAGGATGTTCCTCTCAGACACTCTGATGGGTCTGCGGTTCTGAAGGAGTGACAGTGTCAGACCCCCCAGATGCACACGGACCCCCTACAAGACACGGTCAGGGGCGGGGTCTATTGGTTTTCCATTTATTGATCGATTTAAGGATCCCCACGAGTCTTAACCAAAGGTTAAAATACTCAAATACTCTTCCTGGACTCCATGTCAAAATAATTCTGCATGAATTCACAAAATCCTCAAATCCATAAATCATTCAAACTCCATCAACACAGATCAAACACCAACGTTTGACTAGATCAAATGAACCTGAAATCAAAGACAGAAGAAACCATCTCATTGAAAATAAATGACTTATGAAGTAGATCATAGATCATAATGCTGTTAGCTGAAGGTGATGCTAAAAGCTAGCTAAAATATCAGCTTTATGCCAATTTAGCAACAAAAAACTCTATTTCTGCCAAAACAGCTAGCATAATGCTAACACTTTAGCTAAACTCCAAATTATCCTAAAAAAAACAGGAAAAATTAGCTGAAAACAGCTAGCATGTAAAATGAAAGCTGAATACTGAATTCCCCTGAACTATTTAAGGTGTGACCGGTGTCTGCAGCTGAAAGTTCCAGCTGGTTTCTGAAGGATTTGAGTCATTTCTCAATCATTTTCTTTAGGACATATTTTGCTCAGAAGAACAAGCAGGAACGTTCTGAACGTTTGAGGTTTCCTCTGGTCTCACGCCGGACGGCTTCAGAATCAAAGTGGAAATCCTGACTTTAGTGGAAATTACCTGAACTTTAGGAAACCGTCTCCAGGTGATGTTTTAACACCTTTTCAGAACGATCAGCTTTGAACTGTAAATCAGCTGATCGGAGCAGCGAAATGTTTTATCTCTGTGATGGAGAGAGGAAAAACAGCGAAAAGAGTCGATGAAAGAGAAAAAAACAGCAAAAAGAGTCGATGAAAGAGAGGAAAACGGGAAAAAGAGTCGATGAAAGAGAGAAAAACGGGAAAAAGAGTCGATGAAAGAGAGGAAAACGGGAAAAAGAGTCGATGAAAGAGAGAAAAACGGCAAAGAGTCGATGAAAGAGAGAAAAGGGAAAAAGAGTCGATGAAAGAGAGGAAAACGGGAAAAAGAGTCGATGAAAGAGAGGAAAACGGGAAAAAGAGTCGATGAAAGAGAGAAAAACGGGAAAAAGAGTCGATGAAAGAGAGGAAAACAGCAAAAAGAGTCGATGAAAGAGAGAAAAACAGCAAAAAGAGTGGATGAAAGAGAGGAAAACGGGAAAAAGAGTCGATGAAAGAGAGAAAAACGGGAAAAAGAGTCGATGAAAGAGAGGAAAACGGGAAAAAGAGTCGATGAAAGAGAGAAAAACGGGAAAAAGAGTCGATGAAAGAGAGAAAAACGGGAAAAAGGTCGAAAGCTTTAAACCAGGGGTGTCAAACTCAATCACACAAGGGGCCAGAATCCAAAACACACCTTAGTTCGCGGGCCGAACAGGATAAACATTTATTAAATATTAAAACAAAATTTTTAAAACTTTAAAACCGTAACTTTTAAATATAATTATGAACTAGATACATAGCATTACCTGCTGTAATGCTAGTGTGAATGCGTAAGCTGAATTTGGCAGCTGAAAATGTTAGTGCTGATAGCTGAAGATGCTAAAATTGATAGCTACAAACACTAAAGCTGATAGCCTGCTAAAATGTTAGCTAAATGCCAAATTAGCCTAAAAAACTAAAAAAACAAAACAAAAGCTAGCATGTAAATATTAGCCTAACTCCAAAACAGCCTAAAAAAACATCTCAAAAAGCTCTAATTACCTAGAACATATAGAAAATATTAGCTAAAATGGACAAAAAAACTTAAACAAAAAAACCTAAATTAGCCAGAACAGCTAGCATGTAGCTGAATTTTTAGCTAAACACCAAAACAGCCAAAAAAATCTTAGTAAATGCCAAAATAGTCCAAAAAGGTGGCGGAATGCCCATTTTTAAAACTTTAAAACGTAACTTTTTAACAAAACCATGAATAATAAAAAGGCAGGAATATTATTCCAGAATAAATCAACTTAAACCTTAAATAACTTTAAATATTTTCCTCTCCATAAAAATATATTTTCTCAAAACTATACAAGTTAGAAATAAGCGCAAGATAACATTGGGCCATTAATAACAATAAAATAAAATGTTCTGGAGGGCCGGATATAATCACCTGGAGGGCCAGATCCGGCCCCCGGGCCTTGACTTTGACCTGGAGGAGCTGCTTCCCTGCAGGTCCTCCACCTGCAGGCTGCAGCTCCTTCAGGGCTGATGTTCAGCTCCAGAGACATGAAGCTGTTCTTCAGATGTCAGTGGATTCAATCCTGGATCAAATGTTGTGGCTTAGCGCCATGCGGCGTGGAGGGCTTCCTCCTCCACCTGGCGTTCAGGCCGAGCGACTCCTCCTGTCAGATCTGCATGTTTACATGAGAGAAGCCGCTCCCGCGCTGCGGCGGGAAGGAGCCTGGCTTTAATGGCGTTCATTGTTCTCCGTGTCGCTGGAAGAGCCTGAAGAGGGAAGACAATAAGAGGATTCATGTGGAAGATCAAAGCCTGGCTCTTCAAAGCTCCTCCTAAGAACGTCTTATTAGAAGAGCTTTTGAATGTCGACCACAGGAAGCTGCTGGGTTCAATGTCTCAAATACAAACCAGAGAAAGGCTCCTGTGGATTTTCAAAATAAAAGTTTAAATAAAAGATTTAGCGTCCTTTAGTTTAAACGGGTCGTGGACTGCAGCGCCCCCTCTGGCTTGATCTTAAAGTTTGACCCAAAAATGGAAATTAAACTCCAGGAATTTGGAGCTGAGCTCTGGATTTTTTATTTTCCCAAAAGAAGGTACAAGCTCCGCCCCCTTTTGAAAAAGACTGTTGTGTTTCATTTGGTGCCGTCAGGATGGGATTGGAACCATCGGGTCAGGAATGACCCGTCTCTTCATGTGGATCAAACACTAGGAGTTTTCCCTCACGTGTTCCTGCCACATGCGTGTTAAACCAAACACAGAGATCTGTCGGAAATCTACTTCCTGTCATGTGACTTCTGTCAGCCTTTCATGAAGCTCTCAGAAGAAAGTCAGCTGACAAATTAGACGACCACCTCCAGGTCGTTTTTCTGTGGTCATTTCAGCAGCTGGTGGTGAAGCTTCAGTCAGTCCTGTGGGGTTGGACCCCCCCCACCCCCCACCCCCCACCCCCCCCCCACCCCACCCCACCCCCCCCGCCCCATGTGTGACCCTGAAAATGGGCTATACAGACATGAGATGCAGTCGGATAATGGTCGGATGATCAGTCGGATAATCAGTGGTATGATCGGTCGGATGATCAGTGGTATGATCAGTCGGATGATTGATCGGATGATCAGTCGGATGATCCGTCGGATGATGGGTCTGTTGATAATTCAGATGATCAGTCGGATGATCAGTCGGATGATCAGTCGGATGATCAGTCGGATGATAATTCATATGATCAGTCGGATGATCAGTCGGATGATCGGTCGGATGATCAGTCGGATGATCGGTCGGATGATCAGTCGGATGATCGGTCGAATGATCAGTCGGATGATCGGTCGGATGATCGGTCGGATGATAATTCGGATGATCTGTGGTCTCTGGACCGGAGCGTTCCGGTCTCTGACGGTTCTGTTTCTGCTCTCCTCCAGAACTCGGAGGACATGAGGAGTTGACAGAAGATCTGGACCCTCGTCGGAACCGGGCCCAGACGGAAGGATGGAGAGATGAAGAGAGGAAACACAACAAGCGCGAGATGGTGAGGAGGTGTGTGTGTGTGGAGGGGGGGTCCAGACCGCCGCGGTGACCTTCTGTCCCACAATCCATCTGGGCGTCTGAGCCGCATGGCCACATGCCAGGATGACAGATCCGCCTGTCAGACGCACACGCTGGCATTTCCTCCTCAGACATGCAGAAGAAGACGTGACGCTCGGCGCCGTGTTCTGGGCCCTTCCCCCTGCAGAAGGAAGCCCCCCCCCGTGTAAGGTCACGACTGTAAATGTCAGATTGAAACCTCACACCGACCATGACTGCAGGAGCAGAACCACAGATCTGAGAGATGTAGAAGATTCTGATGGAACCAGAACCAGAACAGCCTTTATCAGCTGTGTTGATTCCTGGAGCAGTACCAGTACCTGGTCGGGTTCTGTTCAGAGGAAACGCTGGGATGAAGTTTTCTCTCCTCCGGTACACAGACGGTGTTCTGCCTGGAACTGGGCCTCCATCAGAACCGTCTCTGGATCCGCGGCGATCCTCATCAGAATTAACGGCGTGAATAACGCTGTTAATTGGACTAATTAACCTTTTCGACCCTGCAGCCGTTACGGGCTCCAGCAGCATGAAGCCGCGCTGAGAATCATTTCAAACCTGCATAAATTCTCATCAATGCTCAGAACCGGATCTTTGGACGTGGATCTGTGGTTGGAGAGATTCTAAGAGGTGAACAGATAGTTCTGCTGGTTTTAAAGAGACTTTCAGAGATCTAAGATCATAAATGCTGGATTGAAGTGTTGGAGATAAACAGGATTTTATTTCCTCAATCATACTTTAAGATTCAGATTCATTTTATTTCTTTTATCCTGAGAAATGTTGAGTTGTGTGAGTCAGACTGCGCTGACGTCTCCCTTTAGAAACAAATGTTTCTAAATTTAACAAAATAAAAGCAGGAATTTGCTTGAATAAAAGTAACTTTTGTTTGAGATACACTTGAAGTGATCAACATTATCAATAAATAAAATGATTACAATGAAAGATGAATATTCAGATACAATTCTAAATCATAACATTTTTAAAAATAGCAATGGAGTGATAGAAGGATGGAGGGATGGAGGGATGGAGAGATGGAGGGATGGAGAGATGGAGAGATGGAGGGATGAGGGATGGAGAGATGGAATGGAGAGATGGAGGATGAGAGATGGAGGGAGAGGGATGGAGAGATGGAGGGATGGAGAGATGAGGGATGGAGGATGGAGAGATGGAGGGATGAGAGATGGAGGATGGAGAGATGGAGGGATGGAGGATAGAGGATGGAGAGATGGAGAGATGGAGAGATGGAGAGATGGAGGATGGAGATGGAGAGATGGAGATGGAGAGATGGAGGATGAGGGATAGAGGGATGGAGAGATGGAGAGATGGAGAGATGGAGAGATGGAGATGGAGGGATGGAGAGATGGAGGGATGGAGAGATGGAGGGATGGAGAGATGGAGGATGGAGGGATAGAGGATGGAGAGATGGAGAGATGGGGGATGGAGAGATGGAGAGATGGAGGATGAGGGATGGAGGATGAGAGATGGAGGATGGAGAGATGGAGGGATGGAGAGATGGAGGATGGAGGATAGGGATGGAGAGATGGAAGATGGAGAGATGGAGGGATGGAGGATGGAGAGATGGAGGATGAGAGATGAGAGATGGAGAATGGAGAGATGGAGGGATGAGAGATGAGGGATGGAGATGGAGGATAGAGGGATGGAGAGATGGAGAGATGGAGAGATGGAGAGATGGAGAGATGGAGAGATGGAGAGATGGAGGATGGAGAGATGAGAGATGGAGAGATGGAGGGATGGAGAGATGGAGAGATGGAGAGATGAGGGATGGAGGATGGAGATGGAGAGATGAGGGATGGAGGATGAGAGATGGAGGATGAGAGATGGAGGGATGGAGAGATGGAGGATAGAGGATGGAGAGATGAGGGATGGAGGGATGGAGGATGGAGAGATGGAGAGATGGAGGATGAAGAGATGGAGGGATGGAATGAGGGATGGAGAGATGGAGAGATGGAGGGATGGAGGGATAGAGGGATGGAGGGATGGAGAGATGGAGGGATGGAGGGATGAGAGATGGAGGGATGGAGGGATGGAGGGATGGAGAGATGGAGGGATGAAGGGATGGAGAGATGGAGGGATGGAGGGATGGAGGGATGGAGGGATGGAAGATGGAGGGATGGAGGGATGGAGGGATGAAGGATGGAGAGATGGAGGATGATGGAGGGATGAGAGATGGAGGGATGGAGGAGGAGGATGGAGAGATGGAGGGATGGAGGGATGGAGGGATGGAGATGGAGGGATGGAGGGATGGAGGGATCAGCTCTGTGTTGTTTTTGTGGGCGTGTCCTGACCATCACTCATAGAAATCTGTGGACACGTCTGACTCCGCCTCTCTGATGAGACTCTAACATGACGCTCACACCAACCTCATACATCAGGTGTGTGTGTGTGGGGGGGGGGCTGGTTTCAGCTGCTGTCATCTTTATTTTCAGATCTATAGTTTTTGTACAAATCTGCATAAAAATCTCCTTTCAACGGGTTTATTCAAACATTTTTAAAGAGGAACTCAGTCTCGAGGAAGAGCAGAACGGACTCCCAGCAGCAGTGGGACTTGAACTTTAAGCTATGCTAACAAATCATGTTTGATTTTTAAATATTTGTGTGGCATTTTTCTTCTGAAAGAGAAAAAATATCATAAGAATCATTTCATGTTTGTATTTCTGTGTATTTCTCCTTTTTAGTCGCGTCAATCAAACGCTGACAGAAAAACTCTGGATTCCTGAAACTTTCATTTATCACAGTATCTAGTTAACACGATGCAGCTGTAGAGGATGGAGAAGAGAATCTAATACTGTAAAGATTGTATCTCAGTAAAGGACATTCTGATGTTAGCTTTCATTATTTTGTGGTTTAAATTCATGTCTGCTCCTGTCATGCAGTGAAGACGCAGGTTGTATTGTTCGCTCGTATTTTAATTGTGTCAAAGATGGGATTTTTTTAAATTTCCTCACGTATTTAAAAAGAAGCTGAAAGTAAAGTCTCATCAGCTGTCACCAATATGCTGTCTGTGTTTGATCCAACCATGGAGGACCGGCGAGCTGCAGCAGCTGCAGCAGCGGCAGCAGCTCGAGCTGCTGCCGCTCGAGCTGCTGCAGCTCGAGCGGCAGCTGCAGCTCGAGCTGCTGCAGCTGCAGCTCGAGCTGCAGCTGCAGCAGCTCGAGCTGCAGCAGCTGCCGCTCGAGCTGCTGCAGCTGCAGCAGCTGCCGCTCGAGCTGCTGCAGCTCGAGCTGCAGCAGCTCGAGCTGCAGCAGCTCGAGCTGCTGCAGCTCGAGCTGCTGCCGCTGCTGCAGCTGCAGCAGCTCGAGCTGCAGCTGCTGCAGCTGCAGCTCGAGCTGCAGCAGCTGCAGCTCGAGCTGCAGCTGCTGCAGCTGCAGCTCGAGCTGCAGCAGCTGCAGCTCGAGCTGCAGCTGCTGCAGCTCGAGCTGCAGCACGTCAGAACAACTGGAATAGGAGATAAAACTGTAGATGAGTCTTGGGAAGAATCGGGATACATATCATCTCGTGAGCCGAGTATCGCGACATCTTCTTCTTTTTCTGGATTTTTTTCTTCCGTTCTCCAGTGAAGTCCTCCCCCAAACGTTCTCCTCCTGAACACCAAACTCCTCCTTCACCTCCTCGTCTCCTGTGTCCTTCACTCTCACGTCTGAGTTCTTCTGGATCTCCTCATCCGTCTCCTCTTTGCTCCCACTCTACCTGACAACCTTCACCTTCTATCTTCAGACTCCTCCTCCTCTCCTCCTCTCTCCAGAACATTCGTATCAGACTCCTCCTTCAGGATCGCTCCTCCCCTCTTACTCCTCTCTTGCTCCTCCTCTCTTGCTCCTCCTCTCCTGCTCCTCCTCTCCCTCTCCTCCTCTCCTGCTCCTCTCCTGCTCCTCTCCTGCTCCTCTCCTGCTCCTCCTCTCCTGCTCCTCTCCTGCTCCTCTCCTGCTCCTCTCCTGCTCCTCCTCTCCTGCTCCTCCTCTCCTGCTCCTCCCCTCCCGCTCCTCCCCGTCGGACCTGCAGTGAGCACCTCCTGGTCGGGTGTCGGTGTTTGTGTGGAGCGTTTAACAAATGAGTGGCGGCGCGGGGACAGGAGGCCAGAGACCTCCGAGAGGAGCGGGCCAGCGATAAATCTCCCCGATCGATATGACAGGCCCGGGGTAATCAGTATCAATGATTTGAAACGGGAATCAGTCCCTCGGGGAGGAGAAGGATCAAATCTGTTGAGCTTGGAGCTTGAAAAACATCCCCAGGATGAAGGATGGAGAAGAGGAGGAAAGTGAGGAGCAAAAAAAGAGGGATTATTGATGTTTTTTACCCAGAAGGCCGAGCAGCGGGGTTACCATCTCTGTTCTGCTTTCTTCGTCTGTCACTTCTGCGCTTTCCTTTCTCCTCGCGCTTCATTGCTCATTCTTCTGCTGTCTCCTCTGGTCTCCTTCATTCTCACCCAATCCTGGATTTATGCCCCCCATCAGTGTTTGGTACGGTCCTACACAGCTTTCCTTTTCTTAAAGTTTCTGATTTCTATAAACCCACCGACCCAGAAACCGACATGTTGACTGATAGAAACGTTGTGGGCGGAGCCTAAAGGCCGCCGCTGCCTCTCCACTCCACATCTCTGCAGCTCCTCTGGGATTGGCTGACATTTCCTCACACTCCCATGTTGGATTGTCTGCTCCATCTCTACAAATTGGTCAGCGGCTTGTCGGCGTGTTCCCGCTAACCCCCCAGGACGCCGGAACAACCACTCTCCACCATCTCTCCATGTCCTCCCCTGTTCGGTGGGATTTACCCTCTCAGCACAGACGGCAAACATCTCTGCAGCCTCACGGCTCAGCCTGGAAGACTCCAGCATGGTGGGCGGAGCCTGGGCAGTATTTCCACCCCGTCTGTGGTGGTACTTCCTGTTTCCTGTTTCTGAGCAATTTTATTTTTACGTTTTCATGTAGATTCACTGAGATTCTTTCTTTCTTTCTTGGGAGTGTTTTTGGGCACGGATGATTACCAAAAGCAGAATTGGGAGGGTGTTATGGAGCGAGTGTGTTCCAGACTGTCTAAATGGAAGTACCTGCTACCACAGCTTTCCTACCGGGGTCGAACACTTGTTGCCAATAATTTGGTTGCCTCGATGCTCTGGCATAGACTGGTCGTGCTGCCGCCTCCTGCAAGTTTAATTTCAGCGATCCAGAAGACTTTGGTGGACTTTTTCTGGTCAGGTCACCACTGGCTGAGGTCTGCTGTCCTCTACCTCCCAGTTGGTGAGGGTGGTCAGGGTCTGGTTGACATCGGTTCACGAGTGGCGGCTTTTAGGCTGAGGACCGTTCAGCGCCTCCTCTACCATCCAGATCTGCCATGGACAGATACTGCTCGTGTGCTGCTAAGGAAATCCGGTAACCTGGGATATGACAAACATCTATTTCTGGTCCAACATGCACACCTGGATTTGACAGGAGTTTCCCCGTTTTGTCTCTCCGTCCTGCACGCTTGGAGACTCCTGGTTTTCAAGAGAGATGCTGGTTTATCTCCTGGACCATGGCTGTTTGAAGAACCGCTGTTCGGCAGCATCCTCCTCTCCTCCCAGGCACTGTCTTCTGCAACCATGGGCTCTAAACTGAGGGAATATGGCTGCGTGAAGCTCGGCCATCTCCTGAAGGAACCAGTTTCTGAGCTGGCTGCGGCTGCAGGGGTTCATTCCACCAGAACGTTGCAGAGGATAGTGGATGAGGTCTGCCAGTCGCTACCTGACAACCTGAAAGCTTTTTGAGGGATCCTGCGGCTGTTTCCCAATGGGTGGATGGAATGGATTTTCCTTTTCCCCCCTTGCAGGTATCTCCATCCTGCGCCACGAGGGGAGAAGATGGAAATAAGCTGCTGTCCTGGACGTCCCCACAGCTTGGGAATTTGGAGACCTTGGGAAAGAAGGCCCTCTACCTCGTGTCCGTCAAGGTCTCCAACGTGAGCTCTCTTGCAGACGTCAGAGCGTCGGGGTGGACTGGTTTTTTGGCAACGGGGCTTCCCGAGGGGTTTGTTGGAGATCCCTGTACAAAGCTCCTGTTGAAAAACGGGCAGGTGACCTCCAGTGGAGGGTGGTACATGGGATCCTAGCCACAAACAGATATCTGACACACGTCAATCCTGGCACGGGGGAGGGTGTCCGTTTTGTTCAGTAAGTGAGTCGGTGGTCCATTTATTTGTTGATTGTCAGCGTCTGACAGGTCTTTTTTCTTTTCTGCGGGTGCTGTTTGAGGGTTTGGGGGAACAGTTTGGTTTGGGTTGTTTCATTTACGGCCCAAAATACCAAGCGAGGAAAAAGAGTGCGCACACACTCCTTAATTTCCTCTCGGCTGAAGCTAAGCTGGCAGTTTGGAGGTCCCGGAACAACCGGATCCAGGGAACCGGGTCAGACGACGTTTTGTTTCTTTTTAGGAGGCGATTGGTGGCACGTTTGGGGGTGGAGTTCAGTTTTTATAAACTTATTAATTCTGTTGCTGAGTTTGGAAAAATCTGGGCGTTTAAAAATGTTTTATGTTCTATTAGCGGAGACTCTTTGGTGTTGAATTTTTGAAGTTTTGAAGTGTTTGGTTTTCCCTTTGTCTTTTTTCTTTTCATTATCAGTTGATGTAATTTTGATTTTGTAAAACGCTGCCCGATATTAAAGGTGTTTTACAACTCAACTCTTTCCTTCTTTCTTTCCTTCTTTCTTTCTTTCTTTCTTTCTTTCTTTCTTTCTTTTTCTTTCTTTCTCTCTCTCTCTCTTTCTTTCTTTCTCTCTTTCTTTCTTTCTCTCCTCTTTCTTTCTTTCTTTCTTTCTTTCTTTCTTTCTTTCTTTCTTTCTTTATTTCCTTCTTTCCTTCTTTCTTTCCTTCATATTTATTAAACAGGAGAGGATTGAACCATTCGGGCCTGACTCTGGTTAAACCTGGTTGTCAGCAGCTTCCTGCTCTGCAGAACATCAAACATAACACACAGCAGGACAGACAGAAACAATCACAGAAGAGGGTCAACAGCCTCAGCAGTGGTTGCAACTGTCCGTGTCTTCTAAATGATCTGCACATTTCTTTTTGATCTGGGTTTTTGTGCTTTCAGTCCTGATGTTTTGTGGAAGATTGTTCCCAGATTTAGTGAGAACAGAAAAGAAAGATTTCTGTCCGTTAGAGTTTTTAAAAGCAGGTAAAGGCAGGAGTCCATCTGGTAGAACGATCAGAGTTCTGCAGTGATGTCTCCATTTAGAATGTGATGATCCAGTCTGAGTCCATGGTTTAATGTACAGTCTTGGAATGTTAGAGCATTGGAGTGTGAGAGTGTCCAACCGGGAGTCTGAATCTTATAGGATCTGTTGTAAAGTCTTTCTATTGGATGTAGAAGTTCATTGGTTGTGAGTGACCACACAGATAGAAGATATGAAATAGAAGATATAATGATTGCATGAAGGTATTGGAGACTGAAAGAGATAAGGTCTGGTTTTTCTGTAGAAATAACTTCTGTTTCAGTTTTCTGGTTCGGTTTTGGACCTGGTTAGTGAAGGTAAAATGAGAATGAAGAGTAACACCTGAGTATGTAGTTAGAGACAACTGAGAGTTTGTGACCAGAAAAGGTGAGTGAGACAGGTAACTGTCTGTGTGATGAATGAAAGTTCATACATTCAGTTTTCTTAGGGTTGAGTTTCAGGTGATTTTCATGTAAAAGCTGCAGATCTGTGTTGAGTCTGTCAATAATCATAGAAGTGTTTAGACCAGACAGGACAACAGCAGTGTCATCAGCATAGAAGAGAGCTGGAACATTTATGCACACTAGTTTGTTAATGTACAAAACACAAAGTAAAGGACCCAGAATGCTGCCTTGTGGAACGCCCAGGCCACACTTCAGAGTCTGCGATGTTGCTGAGCCAGTTTTTATAGTCGTAGATCTGTCACTTAGATCAGATTGTTGTCATCAGAACTTTATGGATGCATAGAAACAATATTACTTTCTATTGTTGTTGCACCACTAATGTTAAGTTAAGGCTTCATGAAAACAGAGAGCTCTCAGATTTAGGTGATGGGAAGGGGAGCGGGCTTACTCTACTAACTCTCAGAGGTAAATGTCTAATGAGCTCCTGTCGCTCTGCAGAGACCCAGAAGATGGAACAGGTTTCTAGATTTTCCTAAAAACTGAGCCCAGATCATCACACTTCCACCCATGAATGTCTTCAGTTTTGAGGCTGAAAGTCTCCATCTTGGTGAGAATCTGTCAGATTATGGACCAGATGATGGATTTCTGGTTGGTTCTGGGAGAGAAGCTGCTGATTGGCTGAGCTGGAGTCCTGCTGTGACGTTCTGGAATGTTGCAGAAGAACGCTGGAACATCAAGTGACTTCCAGCTTTTCCCTCCTAACACAACAAGCTCCAGAATGAAACCAGAGCATCAGTTCAGACCTGCAGGAGGACTGTCAGAGCTGAACGGACCAATCACAGCGTCCTCTGAGCACGTGCAGCGCTCGCCGCCCCGTCCACTTCCCTTTATTTACTGCATCCTTGCAGCAGATTTCTGTGGATGTCATTCAGAGACAACACAAAGATTCAGAGAATGAAACCCAGACAAAGAGGATGAGGGATTGTGGGTAATTTCTGACACTAAGGAGGCCATTTTTCACAGTCAGCTGATCCGACAGAGAGGCCGCCACGGGATGAACGAGGAAGACGCCGTCTGTAGTCTGAGTCTGGAGGAAATGAACATTCATGGGAAGGAGGGAGTTCCACCTGGAGCGAGTGGACCACCAGGTCCTGACCGGGACTCGTCAGTCCGGACATGTGGACCACCAGGTCCTGACCGGGACTCGTCAGTCCGGACATGTGGACCACCAGGTCCTGACCGGGACTCGTCAGTCCGGACCAGTGGACCACCAGGTCCTGACCGGGACTCGTCAGTCCGGACATGTGGACCACCAGGTCCTGAGCGGGACTCGTCAGTCCGGACCAGTGGACCACCAGGTCCTGAACCGGACTCGTCAGTCCAGACCAGTGGACCACCAGGTCCTGACCGGGACTCGTCAGTCAGGACCAGTGGATCACCAGGTCCTGAACAGGACTCGTTAGTCCAGACCAGTGGACCACCAGGTCCTGAACGGGACTCGTCAGTCCAGACCAGTAGACCACCAGGTCCTGACCGGGACTCGTCAGTCAGGACCAGTGGATCACCAGGTCCTGAACAGGACTCGTCAGTCAGGACCAGTGGACCACCAGGTCCTGAACCGGACTCGTCAGTCCGGACCAGTGGACCACCAGGTCCTGAATGGGACTCGTCAGTCCGGACCAGTGGACCACCAGGTCCTGAACGGGACTCGTCAGTCAGGACCAGCGGACCACCAGGTCCTGAACGGGACTCGTCAGTCAGGACCAGTGGACCACCAGGTCCTGAACCGGACTCGTGAGTCCAGACCAGTGGACCACCAGGTCCTGAACGGGACTCGTCAGTCCAGACCAGTTGGACCAGGTCCCTGAACGGACTCGTCAGTCCGACCAGTGGACCACCAGGTCCTGAACGGGACTCGTCAGTCCGGACCAGTGGACCACCAGTCCTGAATGGACTCGTCAGTCAGGACCAGTGGACCACCAGGTCCTGAACGGGACTCGTCAGTCCAGACATGTGGACCACCAGGTCCTGACCGGGACTCGTTAGTCTGGACCAGCGGACCACCAGGTCATGAACGGGACTCGTCAGTCAGGACCAGTGGACCACCAGGTCCTGAACGGGACTCGTCAGTCAGGACCAGTGGACCACCAGGTCCTGAACGGGACTCGTCAGTCCAGACATGTGGACCACCAGGTCCTGACCGGGACTCGTTAGTCTGGACCAGCGGACCACCAGGTCATGAACCTCTCAGTCACCACCAGGTCCTGAACTGGACTCGTCAGTCCAGTCCAGAGCCCAGACTCCACTCGTTCACCACCGACCCGTTAAGGTTTTCTCATTTGGGGTTTAAAGGTTAGAATCCTCTAACCTTCACGTTTCATTTCTCCGTTTGCAGTTTATTTTGTCTAAAAACATCATAATCATAATCTGAAGATCACTGGGAACTCTGGAAGTGAATCAGAAGATGATCAGAGTCGTTCTCAAACCATTTTTCTGACTCCATTTGCAGATGTTTAGCTTTCTTAAAGAGAATCCATCCATGGTTTCCTGTGAATGTGAGTCTTCTGCAGCTGAAATGAAAGACATTTTCAGACATTTCCAGCTCTGCTCTCAGCTCATGCGGACCACACTGGACCTTTGTTAGGTCAGGAGAGTCAGATGGCTCTTAACGCACCATTCCATTTGGAGCTAAAGGTCAGGAGAAGCTGGATTTATGCTTGACTTTTTCCTCCTTGTAACTACAGAAGCTGTTCATCCTGAGTGTGAGAGGAATCCTTAAAATGAAGCAGCAGATCAACCAGGAGCAGAGCTTCACTGATGTTCACACTGTGCTCATTAAGTGAATGAGCGCGGCTCTGTGGGTCAGCGGTCAGCCTCTCCACCTCCTCCTGGACGTCCCGAGGATCACGTCTGCTGACACGAGCCTCATACGGACGGCGTGCGGATCAGATATGAAAATGGCAAAAGCGAAGAGGAATTTATCCCTCGAGCGTGTCTGCTCTCCTCTTTGTGAGCGAGAGCGTTCCTCTTCGTGGTTTCAGGTTCGATTTCCAGCAGCTTTGTGCAGAGAATCTCCACGTTCATGCAGGAGGACGCAGCTGCTGCAGATGAAACCACACCTCCTCCAAACCAGACACTCATTAGCAGGAAGTGCAGGACGCCTGCGAGGCTTTGTGTTATCGTGGACGTGTGTGTTTGTGTGCTTCCATTGTGGTGCCGCTGACCGTCAGACTGAGGACGCTCGTACAAAGCAAGGTCACTTTGGGAGGAATTTAGTAAATGGCTTTTCCAGATTTAAATTCAGGTCATCCTGATGAATGGGCAGAAGAAACTTTCAGAGCGAGCGAAGCGTAGAAAAGCAACCAAAGAAACGACCGTGCTCTGATGGAGTCAGGGACGTCAAAGACACTCCAGATTAAAGTATATCTGGATGAGTTGAAGGCTGGACGGGTTTATCGATTATAGGAATCGTGCTGATGATCTCACAGAATGATCCCAACCTGAACTGAACTAAACCACCAAAACATTCATCATAAAATACAGCCTAAAAATCAAGAGTTGCATTTTTCATCCAGAGTTTTCTGCTTTAATTTCTAATGAAAACACTTCACAACATGCATAGAAACAACAGTGATAATAAAGTGTGCAGCAGAATAACAAGTGCAAAACTGAATTAAAGCTTACTTTGCCTCTTTGTGATGTACAATAGTTCATATTAGAAATTGTTTATTTATTATGAAAACAAAAGACGACAAACAAGCAAAATATACATATTTACACACATACTTCAAACTTAGTTTAGATATTTAGTCATAAATTGGTTAGAAAGAAAAACAAGAATAAATAACAGAAGATAAAGAAATGCATATATTTACATGTTTATAAATCCAAATACTTATATGATTCCATTACAGTTACTCTGAATTAGACATAATAGCACTAATACACACAACACAGGAAACATTGAGTTTATTCATTATTAAGGTTGCCAAATATAATCGGTGAATATTCAACTAATGACATATTTTTTCTCAAGAACAACATTAAACACCAGTAAATTAGAAGCTTTAGTTTCCTGAAGCTCGATCTAGATTTTATAGATTAGTTAACAAACATCATTTTTATAGATTCTGACAACAACCAGAGTAAAAAATGAATAAACTAAAATATCCTGTCGGCGGTGAAGCAGAAACATCCTGGGAGGTGATTTGTTCGAGCAATGCATTGTGGGACTTGTAGTGTGTTCCGCTCACAGGCTGAGGCGGTCACGTGATCCAGTTCGTTCCAGTTTCGCGGCGGGCTCGGAGTTTGATGAGGATGAAGGTCCGTGGAGAACGGACTCAGATGGAAGTTTCAAACGTTTTGATCCGGGACTTTAGTTTGGTCGGAACCAGAACCAAAGAACATCCGAACGAACCAGGAAGAGCCCGCGAGCCTCATGGAAGCTTCCAGATGTCCGAAGGTAAAGCTAGCTTAACAAGAACCGACGTTAGCACGACGTTAGCACGAGCTTTGGTGTTTCACACTCTGAAAACGCTTCACTTGTTTAAAAAAAAAAATATTTTATTCTTTAGTTAATAATTTCCTAGTAAAGTTTAAGGGAGTTTGTAGTTTTTATCACAGTATGTGGATATTTTAAGACTTTTTAAAGCTAATTCATGCTAGCATAGCATACCAACAGGCTTCATCCTGAGGTTTAAAACTTCCTACATTAACATTAACACTCTTTAAAGCTACACAGGTTAGCATGACAGTTACATGCTAGTGATAAAATCATAAATCCAGTTTAATGATGTGCAGGGATGTAAACTCAGACTTGTTCAAGCATTCCAGGTAAACACTTAAATATCCACTCGGATAAATATTCAGTTTTAACGTGTTCTTTTAGCCTTTTTCTGTTGATGGAATTAGTGCTCCCACAAACGATTATTTTAATAGCCGATTAATCACCGATTATTTTTTCCGATTCGTCGAATAATCGGGTCACGCACAAACTAGATGTAAAGCACAGATCTTAACCATCATCAGCTTTAAACTAACTCAAAAACTAGATAAAAAACATAAATGATATTGCTAGTAGTTGCTGAAAGCTGAATTTGGCTGCTAATGATGTTGGTGATGACAGCTGAAGATGCTGAAACTGATAGCTGGAAAACCTAAAGCTGACAACTGAAAACAGTGAAGTTGATATGAAAATGCTGAAGTTGATGAAAATGCTGAAGCTGATAGCCAGCTAAAATGTTAAATACCCAATTAGCCGAAAAAAGCATAAGTCAGCAAAAATAGCTAGCATGCAGCTGAAATATTAGCTGCGCTCTAAAATAGCTTAAAAAACCTTAATAAATCCCATAACTCTTCAAAAAGCTAGCATAATGCCATTTTAACTTTCAACTTTACTAAACTCTGACTCCATATATTATAAAGTAACGACTAATCGACTATTAAAATAGTTGTCGACTATTTTAATAGTCGATTAGTCGTCGATTAGTCGACTAATCGTGGCAGCCCTAGATGGAATACATTTATAGAGAAAATACAATTTACAATATTTCTGACTATTTCTTTATTCAGATAGTTGTAAGCAGGAGCAGACAATAATATATAGACTCGCTGTGAAAAATATGTATCTGTGATGTAAGAGGAGGGAAAGGGGGCGGGGTTGCTCTGCGCCTTATACAAACTAGCATTCCAGTTGGTTAAAATGTGTTTCAGTGAGGAGAAACATTTCTGCTCACTCATTGGTTCAGAGAATTGTTGTGTTTGTGAGGCAGAACCACAGAATCAGTCGGAGTATTGATTATTGACAGAAAGTCTATGTTGGACAGCAGCTCCTTGTAGCAGAACGCTCCCTGGACCTCCTTCCTTCCTTCCTTCCTTCCTTCGCTGGAAGTGAAAACAGTTTCCCTTCACGGGTTCGGAGTGAACGGTTGTCGTGTTTGCTTTGTGGGCCTTAAGCACACACGGATACTACGCTAAACTGCCTCTGTTTGCTCTGTGCAAATTGCCAGAGGGGATTGGCAGTGGCTTAACAGTGTTGGCATTAGTAGATTTTCTGAGTGAAAACAGGAAATCCTGCGTTTGTCTTATCAAGGACACGAATAAAAGTACCTGAATGAAAGTAACCTCTTCTAGTCAAACACAATGAACGCGTTTATTCGTGTTGGGATCATAAATGTTACAGGAATTCCACTTTGTGGAGCTCTGAAGGATGTTGGTAGAAAAATGTCAAACTGAAGGTCCGGTTCAGTCCTTCGATTCTGAAGGGTTTCAGGGTTTTCTTGCTTTTCACTGAAATACTTTTGAGTTTAATTCAAATGAACAGTAATGTAACTAAAAAGCAGCAGAATAACATAGAGCTGCAGCTGATTGAAGAAGAAGAACTGAAAGTTCAGAAGAGGTGAGACAGAACAAACAGAATCCTTCAGGTTTCTGTGACACAAACATCTCAGACCTGCTGGATCTTCAGCTGTCCTACAATGAAGTTTCAATAGATGCTGTTGAGTTGCCAACCACCAGTTAAATAATGATTTCAGAAAGTACTTTTATTTTCTAATGACGAGTGTGTTGTACGGCCATCGTACATTAGCCTTACTTCACGATACACGTACCACACCCGCGACGATGGTATGTTCCATTTTCATGGTTTGAGGGGGTCGGACGAGAGTCAAGGGAGCTGGAGACACACCTGAGCTCCCATTAAGATGGAGCTGCTCCTCTAAGACCCTCTACAGACCGGGAACCCCAAAAACCTGCAAGACCTATACAGGTCAAGGTAAATATGGATGTATACAGGTCATCTATGGATGCCTGTGACTGTATCTATGCAGATCTGTTTAGAACAGGGGGTCAAACTCAATCTCACAAGGAGCCAAAATCCAAAACACTCCTGAGGTCGCGGGCCGAACAGGATACACATTTATTGAAGTCTCTAAAACTACATTTTTAAAACTGTAACTTTAACATAGTCATGAACTAGACACATAGCATAATGCTGTAAGATCAATCTGGCTGCTGAAGATGCTGAAATTGATACAGTAGCTAAAAACACTGAAGCTGATAGCCAGCTAAAATATTAACTAAATTCAAATTATCCTAAAAACAAACAAAAAAAAAAAAGAACAACCAAAAAACTTAGGTTTGCCTAAACAGCTAGCATGCAGCTGAAAAAATAGCTAAACTTCAAAATGGCCTGAAAAAAGCCTAAATTAACCAAAACAGCCAGTTAGCTGAAACATTAGCTGAACTCTAAAACAGTGTAAAAAATCTTAGTAAATACCAAAATATTCCAAAAAGCTGCAGAATGCCAATTTTACCAGCGTTTTAACATATTTATGAATAATAAAAGTCAGGAATATTATTCCAGAATAAATTAATTTAAACCTTAAATAACTTTCAATATTTTACTCTCCATAAAAATATATAAGTTATACAAGTTAGAAAAAAGTGCAGGATAACATCAGGTCATTAATAACAATAAGATAAAATGACCCGGAGGGCCGGATCCGGCCCCCGGGCCTGGACCTTGACACGTGATCTAGAAGATCAGCTGTTCACATGAAGCGTGAATCCGTCTGCACCCGTCCCGTAAGCTGTGGGACGAGTTGGCTCCAACGCTGAGCCTCCCGTTCCCCGAGCGTGTCATCGTCAGCGGTCCGTGTCTGGGGGGTTCAGACCCCCGCTGTGGGGGTATCTTTACCCCCTTAAGGGAGACCTGTGTTTATGTTTCAGGTCAGTTTTTCTGAGCATCAAGTCACAGCGATGTTTTTGAAAAAGCTGATTCTAAAACACACCAACAAAGTTGTTTGTGTTCTTCACTGGTGACTCTCTGCCCTCTCCTTCATCTCAGCTCTTATAAAGCCGTTCTGGGAAAATGACAGCCCACTTTAGCCCCCCGTCAGCCCCCCAGCTCCGAGCCGTCACTCGGAGAGTGATGGCAGAACCCGCAATGACGGCGAGCTGCTGAGGAGGGAGGGAGACGGGAACTCTGCTGAAGGATACGGTTTTAATTTGGGCCACCCTTCATTAACCCCCCCACCCATCCACCCCCCGACCCCTCATTAATTCACGCCTGCTCTCTAATTGGGCAGCAGTGTGTGTAATGGATGCTGCCGTCTGTGTGGAATAGAGAAGAAGTGATTAACAGAAGTGACATTGGTGAGAGCGCCGCGCTCCCGCCGCTTGTTTCTGTCAGCAGGACGGCCCGCCGTGGGGGGTGGAGGTGGGGGCAGAGATGAGCCTAATTAGATGTGGGCGTGGCTTTCCTTATGACACGCATGAACGACATGGACAGTTAGTGGACCGTCTTCCTGTGATGAATGTGGGACGCTCGCAGATCCACACCAGCGTGGGGCGCCATCAGGGCAGACGGCGAGGCTGCCTCAGACGTGAGATGTGAGGTTTGAGGAAAGGACATGCAGCCGGTGAATATGTGTGGAGGAGGTCTCTAACGGGAGGTCTCTGACAGGAGTCTGCAACCTGTGGAGTCATGTGACTCTTTTATCTCGCCGTGGTGGCTCTCGGCTGAAGGAAAATCATAAAGTAAGGATTACTTGATTAGGATTATCTAAATCACTCTCAGAGATTTCAGTAATCTTGGTATCAAAACGTTCAGCGTCGTTACTGGCATTACTGCTTGTGTTTTTGGTGTTTATAAACTTTGTAGTTTTGAAATATTGAGCAAGATATGCTCTAAAGAAAAAGGATGAAAAAGTCTACAAATTTCAAAATTTGAAGCAGATTATCAACAAACCTTTAAATGTATTCATGGGCTGTTTTCATCTTTTATAGGGATTTTCAAAAAATATGAGTTCACCAAATAGTTTAGCAACATGCAAATGTTTTTGACGGATTTGTTATTTACTGGAGTTTTTGAGGTTAATTTAGAGCTTAGCTTCTATTTTAGCAACATGCTAACGTTTTTGACTAATTTAGTTTACCCAGAAATTTTCAGCTATTTTGGAGTTTGCTTGTAATTAAGATACTAACTAGCTTTTTGAGGCTTGTTTGGCCTCTACTGTGTTTTTTTATGCTAATTTGGAGTTTAGCTTCTATTTTAGAAGCATTCTAATGTTTTTGATTAATTAAGTTTACTGAGGAACTGTTAGCTACTTTGGAGCTTAAGCTAGTAATTTAGCAACAAGCTAGCTTTTTTGGCAAATTTTGCATCTACAAAAGTAAAAAGTTTGAAAAAGATTACATTTTGAGAGATGCTAGTTTCTTTTGATATTTTTACTTTTTTGTGCCATAAATTAAAATAATTCCTATTTATTTTAAAAAAGAGAAGGTAATGAATGCTAACGGCTAAAGTAAATCTGCTCCTTCTAGGTCTTGATCAGTAGAAAACGTTCGTGAATGGCTCCTCAGCTGTTAGAGGATGCCGACCGCTGGTCCATCAGCTCTTTTGGTTTTCCGTCTCTCCGTGGGCTCATCCTCCTAATGTGTATGACTGAAAGAACACGCCGCTCCAAACCTAAACGCCTTTACTGTCGCTAAACTGGATTTCAAAGCGTTTTCACGAGCTGCCATAAAGTGAAAGATGTTGATGCGTCCACATTTTAAGCCTCCAGATGTCCTGCAGCTTCTGATCTGCTGAGCTGCTAATTCCTTAAACACTATTTTTATTCTTCAATCCTGCGAGCGCTTTATGAGGCACCAGGTGTGTCGCCGCGCTCTCGCAGCACACGGGCAACAACTTGTCCCTGAATTTTAAAAAGCAGACTTTCATATGGGTTATAATGAAGCTTCAAGGAGGCCTGGCCTGACCTCCTATTGAATCTGAAGGGCAGACATGAAAGCCATGTGTTCTTCAATTAGAGCAGAGGAAGAATGGACCTGAACCAGCAAACTGCAAATGTCACCTTTGTCTAAATTTACATCCTGCAATCCCAGAAAGGTGCATGAAAGTGTCACAACAAGGAGCTTGAAAGGTGTGAAGGCTGCCGCTGGTGCACAGCTGGGTTTCCAAAGGCTGCTGGTATCTGCGAGGTGCAGCTGCTGCCGTCTGTGGGGCGCAGCGCACCTTAAAACGGACGTTAGAGAAGGCTGTTGTTGCTGTCGCCACACCTGTGTGGGTCTTTAGAGCTGCGTTTGTCTGCATCACGTCTGATCAATGAGAAGGTTCATGAACGAGCAGGAAGTGATGCAGCAAACAGAGACGGCCGCTCTGCAAGAAGCAGCGGTAGAACCGAGTCAGAACCAAGTGCTGCAGACGGAGCAGCTTCCTGACGTGCTCTCACGAGTCAAGATTTGAACCTGCTGCTTGCCGTAGAGTTCTGTGAAAACGTAGATAAATCCCAAAAACTGAGAGGTCAAAAGCCACTTATAATTAATCTTTAAGGAATTGCCATAGGGTTCATTTTAATTGTTTTTAATTAAACAATACTTTATTGTTTTATTCCTTAAAAAAGAGATCAAATCTCAATGGGATTCCAGGTAAAAAATAAAGGTTAAATCAAATTAAAACCAAAATGATGTCATCAACTTTAAATGAAAATGAATCTGTTTTCACCGTTCGTCTCCTTCCATCAGTGCTTAGGGACAGTTTCATTAAACCAAAGACAGATTTTTCATGAGATTTTATAGGATTCTTCCCAAACAGACATTTGCAGCACAGCTGTGCCCCCCCCCACCTTAGAGAACGAGGATAAGTGTCAGGAAAGAGGGTGTTTTCACGGAGTGATGCGGCTCTTAGCTTGTTTTTCTGTTGTAGTCTTGAAAAAGTGAAAGGAGAAAGCTCGAATGTGTTAAACAAGTCGCTGGTTCAGTAAAAATTCATTTAATCTGATATGAAATGTGTATTTTAAATATTTAATGTGACTGTGAGCAGAAGTTCTGTCTCCTGTCTCAGCAGAAAAAGCCTCATTTCTCAGTTTAGAAAACAGTTTGTAGAGAAGGAAAATCTCAGGTTTGTAAATGTATAGTATTGGAAATAACCAGAACATTCACACAAATACTAGAGTACCCAGGTTCTGAACGCTAACCGTCTAAACGTCCCCGCCTCTTAAACGAGGCCTCGCCGCTCCGATGACCTCTGGCGCTCCCTCAAGCTTCATCTGAGGAGGATTTGGCTGATCCGGTCTCCTCGTTTTTTACTCGTAATAACTAAGAACCGGCGGCGCCGTTCCCACGTCAGGAGGTCTAATTGGGGATGTTTGGGGAAATCAGAGGAGATGATGGGCTTAGAGACGGCCCGTCCTTCACATGCTGACCGTTTGTTTTTACTCCCTCCTCTTAGGTGATTAGAGAAATCCCCCGGACTCTGTCGGATACCTCGAATCAGCACACTGAGGTGAGTCTGCATCAGATCCTCTCATCTGCTGTTGTTGTCTTCAGTATGAACCTCAGTTTGGCATCATGTGGAGAAACATGCAAAGTTCTGGGATCTTATAATCAGAGCGCTGTGTAACGGTGAAAGGAGGCGGAGTTTACAGGTGTCTTTTAACGATGACATCATCAGAGTGATGTACGCCCTCACAGTGGTCTAGTCTGCTGTACTGCTTTTGTTTTTATGCTGTTTTAGGACTTTAGTGTCTAACTGAACTTTGTAGGGTTGATAAACTTAATAAACAAACGCGTTCATGATCTTTTAAACTTTAGTCTCCGCTGAGCTTGTTGCACAGACGGTGACCGCTGCAGATGAAGAAGCAGGGCAGGAGGTTCACCAGGTCTTTCAGGAGCTGGTTGGTCCCAACGGGATCAGAAACAGGATCAGGATCTGCAGGAAAACAGCAGTGGAAGCTGGTGGAGATGACTCTGATTGGCTGAATGTGATGGACACGTCAGTTGAAGAATCAAAGACCTTTATCGATCTAATGAAGTCCTGTTAGCAGAATTCATCTGTTCATCAACCATCAATACGTCTGTTCACTTAAAACAATATAATATAAGGATAATCTTCACTCGGATCAGGCGGTTCTTCAGGTTTAGCATAAACATAACTGGGAGATATTTTTCCCTCTTCTCAAAGCATTCATCTGTTGTCTGTCTGTGTGTACGTGTCTGCGTGTACGTGTCCGCGCGTAGGTGTCTGCGCGTACGTGTCCGCGCGTAGGTGTCCGCGCGTACGTGTCCGCGCGTACGTGTCCGCGCGTACGTGTCTGCGCGTACGTGTCTGCGTGTACGTGTCTGCGCGTACGTGTCTGCGCGTACGTGTCCGCGCGTAGGTGTCCGCGCGTACGTGTCCGCGCGTACGTGTCCGCGCGTACGTGTCTGCGCGTACGTGTCTGCGTGTACGTGTCTGCGCGTACGTGTCCGCGCGTAGGTGTCCGCGCGTAGGTGTCCGCGCGTACGTGTCTGCGCGTACGTGTCTGCGCGTACGTGTCTGCGCGTACGTGTCTGCGTGTACGTGTCTGCGTGTACGTGTCTGCGCGTACGTGTCTGCGTGTACGTGTCTGCGTGTACGTGTCTGCGCGTACGTGTCTGCGCGTACGTGTCTGCGCGTACGTGTCTGCGCGTACGTGTCTGCGCGTACGTGTCTGCGCGTACGTGTCCGCGCGTACGTGTCCGCGCGTACGTGTCTGCGCGTACGTGTCTGCGTGTACGTGTCTGCGCGTACGTGTCTGCGCGTACGTGTCCGCGCGTAGGTGTCCGCGCGTACGTGTCCGCGCGTACGTGTCCGCGCGTACGTGTCCGCGCGTACGTGTCTGCGCGTACGTGTCTGCGTGTACGTGTCTGCGCGTACGTGTCCGCGCGTAGGTGTCCGCGCGTAGGTGTCCGCGCGTACGTGTCTGCGCGTACGTGTCTGCGCGTACGTGTCTGCGCGTACGTGTCTGCGTGTACGTGTCTGCGTGTACGTGTCTGCGCGTACGTGTCTGCGTGTACGTGTCTGCGTGTACGTGTCTGCGCGTACGTGTCTGCGCGTACGTGTCTGCGCGTACGTGTCTGCGCGTACGTGTCCGCGCGTACGTGTCTGCGCGTACGTGTCTGCGTGTACGTGTCTGCGTGTACGTGTCTGCGTGTACGTGTCTGTGTACGTGTCTGTGTACGTGTCTGTGTACGTGTCTGTGTACGTGTCTGCGTGTACGTGTCCGCGTGTACGTGTCTGCGTGTACGTGTCTGCGTGTACGTGTCTGCGTGTACGTGTCTGCGTGTACGTGTCTGTGTACGTGTCTGCGTGTACGTGTCTGTGTACGTGTCTGTGTACGTGTCTGCGTGTACGTGTCCGCGTGTACGTGTCTGTGTACGTGTCTGTGTACGTGTCTGCGTGTACGTGTCCGCGTGTACGTGTCTGCGTGTACGTGTCTGTGTACGTGTCCGCGTGTACGTGTCTGCGTGTACGTGTCTGTGTACGTGTCCGCGTGTACGTGTCTGCGTGTACGTGTCTGTGTACGTGTCCGCGTGTACGTGTCTGCGTGTACGTGTCTGTGTACGTGTCCGCGTGTACGTGTCTGCGTGTACGTGTCTGTGTACGTGTCCGCGTGTACGTGTCTGCGTGTACGTGTCTGTGTACGTGTCCGCGTGTACGTGTCTGCGTGTACGTGTCTGTGTACGTGTCCGCGTGTACGTGTCCGCGTGTACGTGTCTGCGTGTACGTGTCCGCGCGTACGTGTCTTTGTGTACGTGTCTGTGTACGTGTCTGTGTACGTGTCCGCGTGTACGTGTCTGTGTACGTGTCTGTGTACGTGTCTGCGTGTACGTGTCCGCGTGTACGTGTCCGCGTGTACGTGTCTGCGTGTACGTGTCTGTGTACGTGTCCGCGTGTACGTGTCTGCGTGTACGTGTCTGTGTACGTGTCCGCGTGTACGTGTCTGCGTGTACGTGTCTGTGTACGTGTCCGCGTGTACGTGTCTGCGTGTACGTGTCTGTGTACGTGTCCGCGTGTACGTGTCTGTGTACGTGTCCGCGTGTGCGTGTCCGCGCGTACGTGTCTTTGTGTACGTGTCTGTGTACGTGTCCGCGTGTACGTGTCTGCGTGTACGTGTCTGTGTACGTGTCCGCGTGTACGTGTCTGCGTGTACGTGTCTGTGTACGTGTCCGCGTGTACGTGTCCGCGTGTGCGTGTCTGCGTGTACGTGTCCGCGCGTACGTGTCCGCGCGTACGTGTCTTTGTGTACGTGTCTGCGTGTACGTGTCCGCGTGTACGTGTCCGCGTGTGCGTGTCTGCGTGTACGTGTCCGCGCGTACGTGTCCGCGCGTACGTGTCTTTGTGTACGTGTCTGCGTGTACGTGTCCGCGTGTACGTGTCTGCGTGTACGTGTCCGCGTGTACGTGTCCGCGCGTACGTGTCCGCGCGTACGTGTCTGTGGAGCAGTCGTACCTTTAGTGATGTCGCTGCTGAAACACCTGAAGACGTTCAAGTTGAAGCTGAGAAATATGTCGAATGGAGATCTCAAATGCAGCAGAAACAGTTTTAACAGAAGAACACCAAAGACTGAACATTTGAGGAAGTTCATGGAGGCTGATTGATACATGAGGATTGGCTGAAGCTGGATCACGTGATCCAAAGATCCTCTCTTGATCTGGTCTGGAGTCCACAGAGAGGAGGAGTTCTGCCAGGAAAACTTCTGCAGACCAAAATCGACTGGACCAACTTCAGCTGCAGCCCCCCCCCAAACCCCTCAACACATTTCGATGCTGCTGCGTCCTGAGCACATGCCTCCTGCAGCTGAGCTGCTAATTATCCCTTCCCTCCTGCTAAAGTTAATTTTATCTGGGAGAGAGCTGGCAGACTCATCCAGGAACACGGCAGCTTTTGTTATTGCTGCTGGCGCTGCCTCTCTGCTCTCCTGTTTGCTTTCATAAAGCCACTTCTGCTTTCCTGCGTTAGCAAACACTGGAGACATCAGCCCGACCCTCTGGAAACACCACAGCGTCTGTGGGTCCATCAGAACCGGAGCAGAGCGCCCGGTGGAGACGAGCACACTCCTGTAGCTTCATTTCCTGTTCTCACAGCAGAACGATGAAAAATCCTGGAGGAAACGAGACAGAAAAGCTTAAATGAAGGATTTGTTGTTTGTCACAAGCAGACACAGAAGCTGCTGGAGATCTTCTCCTTCCTGTAACCAAACAGGTTCAACCTGGAGGCGTCGCGTCCATTAAGAACTCCAAAGTTTGCAGCAGCTGCTGGAGCAGCAGCGGGTGGAAAGTTTCCGTCTGTGTGAAATGTTCCTGACAGTTTGATGTGCAGGAAGGATTTTTATTGCTGATCCTACAGGAAACGAGCAGCGACGGGAGAAGCTGAGAGATGCAGAAACGGTAACTAGAGCCATTGAAACGTGTGAAGAAGCTTTAGGCAGCCGAGGATGAAGAGGAGACGGGTCTGTGACAGACTGGCAGGTGTCCAAAGGTTTGGTTCTGAAGAGACGAAGCAGACAGGAGTGAAAAGAGCAGAGATGTCTGACAGAGAAGAAGAGATCCTCTCTAACTCAGCCAGGAGGCCAGCAGTGAGACGTCTACTGTCGTTACCGTGTTCCGTCTGCTCCAACATCAACCAAAAACCTCCACGTGAACCCGGCTGGATCTGCAGAGGACGGGACTGTTTCTCCTGAGGACAGGATTCTAAGCTGTGTCGGTCTGCAGGAGACCTGAAGGAGTTGTAAGGGTCTCCTCTGTTTGCTCCTTAAGTTCAATTTTTAAAATTCTCTAAATGTTCCCAGTGAGGTTTTAATTAAGACTGTGAAGTTTTTAACAAAAATTCCACATCCTAAATGTCTTAAAAAGACATTTTTCCTGATGATCTGAAACTCCTCTGTGTGGGCGTGGCTTATGGTGCTGAGCTGTGTAACCCCGCCCCTTATCCCCCAGACACACACTTTGATGAAAACATCAAGTAAAACATTTCCATTGTGTCTGCATTGCAGCAGCAGCTCCAGCTGGAGTTCAGAACTGATTTCATGCTGATGGTTGAAACTTCAACAAGAAATCTCATGAAATGAAATGAAGAATAAGAGAAGATCTAACCACGTCAGTTTGTAAATGCAGCAGTGGTGATGATTGTAGATGCAGATGAAGGGTTAGTTCAGGAGAATGGTTCTGGTTAAACCACCTGCTGGATCCTGATGGAGCTGCAGCAGCAGCGCTGCTTTATAGCGGCTCGCCGCTGCAGCTCGCCGCCGCCTGTGGGTGGTAGGTGGCTGTGGTGCAGTGGTAGGGCAGTCGTCTCAGGATCGGAAGATAGTGGGTTCGATTCCCTGCCCGCCCATGTGTCGAAGTGTCCTTGGGCAAGACACTGAACCCTAAATTGCCCCTGGTGGGAGGTTGGTGCCAGTGTTCTGCAGCGGAGCCACCACCAGTGTTCGAATGGGTGAATGGGTCTGTGACGGTGAAGCACTTTGGGCCCTCGAAGGAAGGTAGAAAGTACAAGTAAACGCCATTTTACCATTTTACCATTTACCTGCGGCGCCTTGCCGCTGCCACCGGCCGCCAGCTGCAGCTCGGCGTTCCTCCGTGGGTGGAGCTAACAATACAGCCCGCGTCTTCACTGCATGACGGGGAGCAGACATGATTTTGAATCCCAAAATAATGAAAGCTAACATCAGAATGTCCTTTACTGAGTTACAATCCTTTAGACGTTCTATTCTCTCCTCCAGCCTCTACAGTTACTGTGATGAATGAAAGTTTCAGGAATTCAGAGTTTTTCTCAGCGACTTAAAAGGAGAAATACTCAGAAATGCAAACAGGAAATGATACTTATGATATTTTTTCTCTTTCAGAAGAAAAATGCCACACATACATGTTAGAAACTCCAACATCTTGATTTTCATTGGAGGAGGACTTCCAGCAGATTTGTAGAAGCCTCCCTGAACTCTGCTGCAGCGCTCTGGAGTTCTAAAGCTGCTGTCAGTTCTGCAGAACAATGGGAGCAGGAAACATCCTCCCAGGAGGCGCTCTGATAATGAGCCGGCCACACTCATGCTAATTAATTCCTACACAAAACTTGTGCGCTCGCTCGGCGAAGTGCAGGGACCTCCATACACGAGTGCAGCCGCACAGCAGGAGCTGAGAGCAAAGCCTGCTGGGAAAACTACAAGAGGTTTGCATTAGCGGCCGACCTTCCCGTGAGGCGGCGTGACGTGTGAAATGCAGGGGGGGGTCATCAGCTCTGTCAGGACGAAGAGGAGAGGAAGACGAGCAGATGGAGGGAGGAGACGTGGAGGAATGCAGTCTAAAAGAAAGAGGGATGAAGAAGAGGAAGAGAAGTGCTTTTCAGGCAGATTACAGGAAGAAGAGAGGAGAGGCTGAGCTTTAATGAGAATGGAGAGAACAGGGGGAGGAGGAGGAGAGAGAGGAGGAGGAGAGAGAGAGGAGGAGGAGGAGGAGAGAGGAGGTGGAGGAGAGAGAGGAGGAGTAGAGAGAGAGAGGAGGAGGAGGAGAGAGGAGAGAGAGAGAGAGAGGAGGAGAGAGAGAGGAGGGGAGAGAGAGAGAGAGGAGGAGAGAGAGAGGAGGAGGAGAGAGAGGAGGAGAGAGAGAGAGAGAGAGAGGAGGAGAGAGAGAGGAGGAGGAGAAAGGGAGAGGAGGAGGAGAAAGAGAGAGGAGAAGAGAGAGAGGAGGAGGAGGAGAGAGAGGAGGAGAGAGAGAGAGAGAGAGAGGAGGAGAGAGAGAGGAGGAGGAGAAAGAGAGAGGAGGAGGAGAAAGAGAGAGGAGAAGAGAGAGAGGAGGAGGAGGAGAGAGAGAGGAGGAGGAGAGAGAGAGGAGGAGGAGAAAGAGAGAGGAGAAGAGAGAGAGGAGGAGGAGGAGAGAGAGAGAGGAGGAGAGAGAGAGAGGAGGAGGAGAAAGAGAGAGGAGAAGAGAGAGAGGAGGAGGAGGAGAGAGAGAGGAGGAGGAGAGAGAGAGGAGGAGAAAGGAGAGGAGAGGAGGAGGAGAAAGAGAGAGGAGAGAGAGAGAGGAGGAGGAGGAGAGAGAGGAGAAGAGAGAGAGAGAGAGAGGAGGAGAGAGAGAGAGGAGGAGAAAGAGAGAGGAGGAGGAGAAAGAGAGAGGAGAAGAGAGGAGAGAGAGGAGGAGAGAGAGAGGAGGAGGAGAGAGAGAGAGGAGGAGAGAGAGAGAGAGAGAGAGGAGGAGAGAGAGAGGAGGAGGAGAGAGAGAGAGGAGGAGAGAGAGAGGAGAGGAGGAGAGAAAGAGAGAGGAGAAGAGAGAGAGGAGGAGGAGGAGAGAGAGGAGGAGGAGAGAGAGAGAGAGGAGGAGAGAGAGAGAGAGGAGGAGAGAGAGAGGAGGAGGAGAGAGAGAGAGAGATTTGATTTCTATTAGAACACTCTCATATTTCCATATTAACCCACCAAACAAACGTCAGTTGAAGATGACATGAGTTCTCCATCAGGATCAACATGGAAGGAAACGACCTGTGTGAATCCTGAAGTTTCTGCCCCCCCCCCGCTGTCATGTTGTCCTGTTGTTCTTCATTAAAATCCCATCAGGAACCGTGTTGCTCATTTAATAAAACCTCAGAAGAAGGATCAAAGTGTCTCCAACAGAGAATGCTTTGTTTGGAACAGATGCTCCTGTTTTAGATTAACTGAAAAACAAGATTTGATTCAGAGTTGAAATGGAAATTCTCTGACGTGATGAAAGGTTGATCAGACAAACGGAGGATCCTCTCTCACGTTTGGCCTTTTCTGCTGAGAAACTCTGGAATGAAATGTTTGAAATGATTCAGGAAATGATTTCAGCTCTGAATGTGGATGTTAAACGCTCTGCAGAGGAACTTCTGATGTCCTCTGAAGGATGGTTCAGCAGTCTGAAGACTGACTGACTGCTCTCTGTAAACACTTCAGTCGATAAATAGAAAGAGTTCTTTACTTCAGAGGCCGACTTCATTTGATCGTGTGATTGCTTAATAAGCATTCACACTACAGTGATTGTCCTGCTCCTTTCTGTACGTTCTTAATACATAAAAACTCAATCACACTGTCGGAGATTCCAGCAATCTTAGTATGAAAACCTTCAGCTCGTTCAGGATTTTACTGCTTGTGTTTTTGGTATTTACAAACTTTATAGTTTTTGTAATATTGAGCAAAATATGTTCCATAGGAAATGAATGAATTTTGAATTTCACAATTTTAAGTAGATTAGCAACAAAACTTTAACTATATTCATGGTTATGTTTTCATCTTTATAGTTATTTTTAAATTATTAGTTTAGTAAATATTTTAGCAACATGCTAACATTTTTGGCTAATTCAGTTTACTGAGGAATTGTGGGTATTTTGGGGTGTAGCTCATATTTAAGCAGCATACTAAATATGTTTGCAAAATTGTCATATTATGGATTTTTAAGCAGTTTTACTACGAATTTTCACATATTTTGGTTAACTTCAGAGTCCTTTCATAGTTATTTAACAAAGTGTCCAGTCTTTTAGCAAATTCAACATTTGCAAACAGCTTTCTTTATTTTCAATAAATCACTTCAGTAATTAAAGTAAATTGCATCACAATTTTCAGCAAAGCTTCACCATCTTCAGTGACTTCTCATAGCATTTACACCATCATCATCATCATCATCATCATTGCAGCTAATGCAACTTTTCCAGTTTTATTTAGTTTTCATACCAGAATCTAATAGACAGAGTCTGCATGAATCATTACAAGTTGAGTAAACTTTCATCTTCATTGTCTTTATTTGTAGTTGGTTTAAAGCTGATGATGGTTCAGATGTGGATGTTTGCTCCTGATCAGTGGATTATTAAAATGATTGTTTGTGGCACTGATGGACGGAGGGAAACCTGCAGAGACTGTGATGGGGTTTCATAGCAGAATGTGAATTGATGAAGGAATTGGTCTTCAGTGGTTCTGGTTTAACACGGCAGCAGGTTCTTGGTGGAACGTTGGAGAACTCGTCCTGTAAATTCATGGATGAATAAAGCGTTGTTCTGTAGGGAACCCTCTGAATCTGTGGAGAACCTGTGAGATGATGCTTCTCAACTCCACACGGTTCATATTAGAAAGATCATTCGGTTACTCAGAGGATGGGGAGTGGCTTTGGTCCTACTTCCTGTTTAGCTTCTGATAAAAATTATTAACTTTCCTCCTAAAACGCTCCTGAATTTCTGCAACAGTGAGATTCCTGTCAGGAGGTAATCCATCAGGAGGTAATCCAGCAGCAGGTAATCCAGCTGCAGGTAATCCAGCTGCAGGTAATCCAGCATCAGGTAATCCAGCTGCAGGTAATCCGGGTGTAATCTGGCTCTGATCGGGCCGTGCAGCAGAACCTCCGTCTGTTTCTGGGTGATGTTCTGTGGGAGCAGCACAGGAGGGGTTAACCCCCGTCGCTGTGGTTTCCAGGTCGATGTTACGCCGTGAATTATTCACAGAGAGAAGGAGGAACTGCTGCACAAACAGGAGAACCTGCAGACGGTCTGGAGGTCTGCTGCTCCTTCTGCTGATGTTTCATCAGATCTCTGTTTGGATGGGGCTCATCCTGTTCTTCTCCTCATTTTTGAGGATGTCCATCAGTTTTAGGAGCTTCACTTTGATGATTCTTCAAAGGAGAGAGCGCCATGTTTCTCTCGTCAGTGTAAAACCTGTAAAGAAAGAGCGATGATTCAGTGAACAGCAGGAACTGTTTTCCAGCAGCGGCTGCTGATGTCTCCATCTCCTGGTGATGAGTCAGACGCCGGCGCCGCCGTCTGCTCCTCCGGCCTTCAGAGCAGCTGCTGAATTATTGAGCAGATCACGGTCCCAGGCTGTGGGTTTCACTGATGTTTGTAATGAGGCTGCTGTGGAGAGAACCAGAACTCTCCTCAGGATGTTTCAGAGCATCTGCATGCTGGAGTGGAGCCCCCCCCCAGTGATTCCTGGAGTCGGTGTGTTTCTGTGCAGCAGCTCACAAACAGTGGAGGAACTGAACACAGACCAGGATGGAGAGGAAAACACCAACATGTTGGATCCTGAGGAACCCAGTCGCTTCCATCAGATCAGACTGAAGCAGATCATCTGCTGTGGAGAAGATTCAGAGGAACCAGCATGTCCGTCTGAGATGACAGCTTCTCCTCCTGCTGTGGCGTCCTCCTCCCTGCTCCCCAACATGTTTGCTCTCCAGACTTCTGACCCCCATCCTCCCCCTCCTGCCCCACAGTCCCGTTCACCTGAAGAACCCGTTCTCCAGAAGAAGCCTCCTTCATTCACCTCCTCCTGCTGGAAGGCAGCGGCTCATCTCCGTCTCTGATGCGATTAGACGTTTGGATGCGAGGCCGCCGAGCTGCAGAAGCCCTGAAGTGTTCAGGAGAATGGGATCCTGGTGGGGGAACGGGGTCGGGGGGGTGCAGGTGTGGACATCTCCATCCTGCTGCTGGATGAGGGGGTGTCCCTGCAGACGGATGTGAGGAGGAAGACGGAGCGCAGTTTGTGTTTGACATGACGGCTTCTCTCTCCAAAGACCTTCTGGGTTTGATTCAAAGCTAAAATGCTTGAAATGAAGAGGAAGGAGTCGCAGGTGTGAGTCACACGCTGTGAGGGAAACTTATGGGATGTCTCTTGTTAAAACCCCAAACAGAGTAAATGTCTGCAGAGCATCCAGCAGTTTGATTCCTCCAGAGAGCTGCATGACTCTGACCTCTGCTCTCATTCTGCCTTTTCATGCAGCCGCTCCTCGTCCTCCAGACGTTATCAGGAGACGGACACGTCTTCTTTACAAACGCTCTTTCTAGTTCATCAATTATATCAATAAATGATCAATATCCAGTCATGTGACTGTAAGACAGACAGGTGTTTCTGCATCCTAAACAACAAATCTTCAAAATAAAACAAACAAATCTTTAGAGTGAAATGTTGGTAAAATGATCAAGTTCTTCTCTATCTGTTCAAAAAATTGAGACAGAAGTTCTGCTCACTGACTTAAGTTCTGAGAAGAAAATGGCCTCAACATCAGAGCTTAAACTCCAGTGTTTATATTGTTCTGGTTACTCTTCATCACTTTACACTATTGACGTAATTCTAGCAGAATTTTGAGCAAAACATATTTTTCTACTCAGAAACATGAAACTGTTGTGCAATTTAAAAAAATGTTTTCATCAAAAGTTTTTTTTTTTTTTTAAACCTTTGATTTTTGGAACAAGCCTGTATATCAGCCACATCTGTTCTCTGATTTATTTTGCTGCACTAAAATGTTTTTCTCAATTGTGTCTATTCAGTCTTTAGCCTTAGCTTTATTGATCCCTTCGGGACAGCACTCTTGGGGAAATTAAGTTATCAGCAGCTTACAGAAGTATACATAATAAAAATCTCAATGTACAAGTATACACACAGAATTAGAGAAAATAATAATAATAAAGTGCAATAAACATAAAATGGGCATATGGCGGTATTGAAGCAGTTGAGAGTGTGATTGGGTCATTGCACATGATAGGTTATTACAAAGAGTTAATTATTGCACTTTATACATTTATTGCACATGAGTGGATAAATGGATTTATTACCAGTCCAGTTATCAGATTATCTGTCACTTCAAACAGAACAATAAACTATGACATTTTTTCAGAGAATGTCATCATGATATATATCGTTGTCGTGATCTCAAATATTTGATATCGTGATTTACATTTCTTTCCAAATCCCCCACTAATCTACATCCCTTCTCACTGTTTTACCAACTATCTACCTGTCCTAAACTCGTATTAGCATAGCATCTTAACCGTCTCTTCTAATGCCTCCACCGTTCCAAAGCTTTCAACCTGATGATTAGGGCTGGGTTGAAAAACTGGATTAATCGATTTGTACAGATTTAAGATTAATAGATCAATAATCAATTCACAAAAGACATAAATAGATTTAGCACACAAAGCTAAAGTCTGCTAGCTTGATGCTAACATTTAATGGAATACGCCATAGGACGGCTAGTGCTAACGCTCGGTCAACCTAAACACACATTACTGACTAAATGAAGAATCTTTATAAACTCTTTATAAACTTTATAAACTATATATTTTTAAAACAACACAATTTTTGGTCCAAAACATCGTTTTTTTTCCCCTTAAACTGTCTTTGTCTTCTTTAATAAGATGTAATGCTATCGCCACCTAGTGGTCAAACTGAAACATCCTCCAGGAGAAGCAGAACAATGTTTACAATGTTGATGATCTGAACGTTTTAGTTAGAACTTTAGAGAATCCATGTAAGACTGTATATTAACAATCTGATACATGTTATGTTTAATGTATTAGATTAATGTAAATATATTAAAATTATAAAGTAGATTATTAATGTATTTCTAAACAAATGTGTATAAATGTGTGAAATCAAAACTGAATTGAATAAAATTGAAGAATCTAAAGAATCAAATTGATTCTGGAAATGACAATGGATCTCCAGCCCTGCTGACGATGATACAGATGATCACAATAGATCAGAGAAATGTGAAATATCTCAACAAGGATTCCAAAGCAAAGAACGTTTGTGATTTAATCTATTGGTGCTTTGCCCCACCCCCATAATTCCTGGCCAATGAGTGAAGAGATCTTTAGTTATGTGGTTTTGTTTACAAGCTTTGTTTAACGTTGGTCTGGATACAGACCAGGCACAAATTACGTTTCCAGAGAAAATGAAAATAGCTAAAGTAATTCCATTATACAAATCAGGGGACAAACATCAACTCACGAATTACAGACCAGTGTCCTTACTCTGCTGATTTTCAAAAATACTGGAAAAAGTATTCCTCACAAGGCTGGAAAATCTTGTTGAAAAACATAAGCTAATGTCCGATGATCAATACGGTTTCAGAAAAAACAGATCAACTTCTATGGCAATAACGCAACTAACAGAGGAAATTATAAATGGCACAGACAATAAGGAGTTCTCAGTTGGAGTGTTCATCGATATAAAAAAGGCTTTTGATACCATCGATCATAACATTTTAGTAAAAAAGTTGGAGAGATATGGAATACGTGGCTTTAAATTGGTTAGACAGTTATATTAAAAACAGGCAGCAGTTTGTACAACTGGATAATTTTACATCATCCCTGCTATGTTTAAACTGCGGAGTTCCTCAAGGATCGATATTAGGTCCAAAGCTTTTTATACTACACATTAATGACATTCATATTGTATCAAGCAAATTTAAATACATCTGATGACACAAGTATAGTGAGCACAGGAAAAAATCTCAAAGAAGTCTTAAAAACTATAAACACAGAATTAAGGAAACTAAAACAATGGTTTGATACAAATAAACTCTCACTCAATATCAACAAAACAAAATACACGATTTTTGAAAATTATCGTATCCCTGCAGATTTAGAATCAAAGTTGTTATAGACAATCACGTGATCGAGAGAGTAACTGAAATACAGTTCCACTGAGTCATCATGGACCACAAAATAAGCTGGAAGCCACAAATAAAACAAGTCAGAACCAAAATGGCCAAAGGCATAGCAGTGTTGGGAAAAACACGTCATACACTCACTTATAAAGCACGCTTACTAATATACTCATCAATAATATTACCTTATCTACAGTACAGTGCTGAAGTTTGGGGTAATACTTACAAAACAAATTTACAATCTCTGTACATATTATTAAAAAAAAGCTATTGGAATAGTTCATGGTGTGGATTATGGGACACATACTGTTTTTAAAGTCTGGTTTATTAAAACTATGGGACCTAGTGAAACTTAAAACTGCACTCTTTATGTTCAAAGCCAGAAACAATTTACTTCCATTAAACATACAACAGATGTTCAAGGACAGAGATGGAGGTTATGACTTAAGAAAACACAATGAACTCGTACAACAAAAAAGAAAATGTGTCTTATCATTCTGTGGAGTGGATTTATGGAATGAACGAAGGTTTAAAACAAAGAAAAAGTTTATTTATATCTAAAAAAACATACAAGCTGTCACTGCTGAATCTCTACAAGGATTGACATGATCATTATAAACATGCACAAATGTTATTGTATATACGTTTTAACCAGAAGAAATTTGAAGTGTTTTGAAAAAAAAAAAAAAACTGTAAATAGACAAGGTAACAAGAAATGTTGTAGAAAGGGGTGGGACCACAAAAGAATGTTCTTCTACCCACTCCTTTGCAAGCACATTGTTTGCTTTACTTGTATATTTGTATTTTTCAAATTCTTATATTTGTATTTTTAGATTCTTATTTTATTTTCAATTTGTGTTTGAAACAAAGAACAATAAAAAAAGTTCGGGTGTCTATCCGGACCGACCAGTTCTCCAGCCTGAATGAACCCAGCAGCTTCTCCTTACATCGGTCTTCGTAGCTGAAATATTCCAACGACTTTGAGCAGAAATGAATCACTCCCGGTCCCTGTTCAGATTTGATCGTGTCCAGCTTCAACGTTCCCTTCATTTACCGTCTCCTGTGGTGTAAAGGGGGCACATCAAAGGCGGGGCACCGGCCTCAGATAAACTTTTCGTTTAACTTTGCTCCTGCAGGAACTGATGAGGCGATATCTTCCTCTGTGAGCCTCTCAATAAGCCGTTTGTAGAACAAGGATTTCCATTTGCATTTGGAGAGAGGAGATCCTGGGATGGTGGATTACTCTGCTGGCTTTGCTTTTACAGAGGAATTAAGGAGAGTTTTGGGAGCTTTACGGAGCGATTGGAATTCAAAGTAGTGTGTGTTTGAGCAGCCAATCAAGCGCCCTGTGTCGCGGTCATATTTTCTCATTCTGCTGCTTAATGTGCTTTGTAAATGGATGTGCATGTGAGTGCGCTCAGACGTGACCTTTCGCGGCGTCCCTTTAACTGAGTTTGACTTCTGCAAACTGACGCACAAAGAAAATCCTTGTCAAGTGCCAAGGTTGTCCATTTATGACAAAACCAATGGAAGATGAGTCACGGATAGGGTTTGTTGTTGTGTTTTTCTAAAAACGGTCCAAGGACACAGGAAGCGGCTCTTTCTCTGCAATTAGGGCCTTCGAAACGGTTCAAAGTCTCAGGCGAAGCATAAGCCTGTAAATAAATGAGCTGTGGCCTCAAGGTGAAAGACAGTAATGAGGGAAATACAAAAAGATGCTCAAACCTTGTAATCATTGTACGATGTGTGAAGATGGCCCAAAGTGACAGCAGTTACTCAATCATGCTTTATCCGTCCAAAAGTGACTAATTGGTGTTCATCAGACTGCTCAAAGCTTCTGAAAATCCACGCTAATAGTCAAGAGAAAGATAGTAAACGCTTTCAGAGTCACTCATTCATCATGGTTCCACCCTCACAGTGAAGCTTCAGGTACCTGCAGGGTTTCTCAGAACTCTTCAGGTTCCAGTAACTTCTGTCATCTGTGGAGATACTCTGAGACTTTCACAATAAAAACTTATTTTAAAAATATGTTCTGGAAGCCAAAAAAACAGTTTCTGAAAGCAACTATAATGTATTTTTATTTGCAAATGATGGAGTTTTATTTTAACATTTTACATTTTGTTTGTCATTTTGAAACTTTTGATCTAAAATTCTGTAACTTCACTTACAATATGGTGGCACAAAAATCAGTTCATAGACTTCTGAGTGGAAGCACCTGTAAAGGGCAGAGAGCAGGTAGCTGAGGACAGGTCACCACGTATCTAACACGTGTCTTATCAAACAGGATAAGAGTCCCCTGTTTAATCCAGTATAATCCCCAAGTATAAAGGTGAGGATTTAGGATTTAGCAAAGATCAGCATGTTTGGAAGGTGCTGCTCATACTCACTTTCTACAGCCTCTAACCTGATGGCTTCATTCATGCTTCTGTTGCTTTACTAAAACATGCTTCATATGGGGGTGGGGTGGGGGGGCAGTCGTAATGCTCCACATGTTGCATCAGAGATCACTGGTACAGTCCTGCAGGATCGGGGGGGTTTGACATTCATCTGCTGTTTGTGCTATCATGATTATTCTGAAGCAGAGAAAAGCAGCTTTGCTTCGTTATGCATCACTATATGTTGTAGTGTGTTGATAACTGAAGCAGCTGATCTGAAAAGCTGAATCAGTGATTCATGTTGAGTGTGTGTTATTCCGGTGTCATCGGTGTAGCATGCTGGTTCTGGAAAGAGGACCCAGGTCTGCTTTGTGACCTGAAGTGACCTTTGAGAGTTGTACAACTCTTTGAAATACCAATACATGGGATTGGAATTTGTATACACAGAGATTTGTTCACACAATGTTTGACAGAGAATCTCCCTTAATCTGAACCAGAGGTTCACACAAAGAAGAGTGGAGTCACACCCCAGATTTGAATATCTGCAGTTCATTGGAACATGCAAATTAGCCGATTGTAAATCATCTACATGACACTTGTTGATTGGATAAACCATGTCCCCCTGTAAGGGTTAAAAGTGGACACCCAAGCCTAGACAGATTTGGAGTCTTCATGTTTTTTAGTTTTTCGTTCTTTTGCTTAGATTTCCTCACAAGCTTCTTTTACTTTTTGTCTCCAGATAAATTCAGAGACTGACTACAACATTTTCACCATTTTGATGCTTTTCTTTTGAAACAGATTTTTCACATGTGAATACAAAACTTAAGTTCTACGCCCGGCCAGCTTTTGGTCACCTGATTTTGAAGAAGCGGTCCCTCGACCACTTTCATCAAAGTGACCCCAGACTGAGCAGATCCAGAGGGTTTGTGTGAGCAGCCTCCAGCACACTTCTATACTTGGATAAAATTCCAGCTTACACATCCTCCCGGTACCGGGGTGATCCCCCCTTTCTGGATTGAATGGACCACGATCTTTGGACCGCATGGTGAGAAGTACTGCTGGGCTCCACAGGTCACTGTTTTGTGGTCCGAGTCAGACGGTTGCAAACGTACTTCCTTTTGCCTTTTTTAGGATCCTCCTCAACATATTAATTTAAACATCTTTTTATGCACAACACACATTTAGTACTCCGCATTTCAATCTTTTATTTTAGTTTTCTTTTAGATATTTCTAGTTATTAACTGAAAGCTCTCTATGTTTTACATCTGCTGATTGTGTTTCTATATTTCTTCTTACTTTTTCTTCCAATATTTCTGCTTGTTTAACCTCATGTTATTTAATAAATATTCAAAATGACGTCGTTGTTCAGATTTCCCCTTTAAAAGGTACATTATACTTCAGGTTGAGAGACTGATCATTTGATTATTACTTTATTAATTAGAGGTAACAACTGATAGTTAATTAGTAATATTTTCCTTCATTACAAAGGTGCTCCCCCAGGATAATTTAATTAAGTTTCCAGTTTAATAAAACCATCTTTGGGATTGAATACTTTGTATTCACCCCTTTCAGCTACACCGGCATCATCTTCAGTGATGAACGAGTAAAAAGTGATGTTAAAGGTTCATTCTATTTACTCCTCAGCTGTTTCCAGAGGTTTCTCTGTGAATGTCAATCCCAGCGTTTCCTGGAGTTTGGAGCCTTCATGGAGATTATGCTTCCTCAGAGACGACAGGAACAGCAGATCTGCTGCTGGTTTTCCAGCTTCCACTGCATCAGTGTGTTCAGAGTGCAGGAAGCCTTTCATCACCGAGCCGGAGCGAGTGGAGGGATGGTGGATCTTCAGGGCGGAGGATCCCTGCTGTGAAGCGTGTTGGTGGTGTTCCAGCCACGGCTCTGCGTGGAGTCCTGCTTGCTCGCCGTTCATTCATGAAGCTTTCCATCCAGCCACCAGCAGATTCTTCCAGATCAATGCAGCTTTTCAAACAGCCTGGCGCTGCTGCTTGGGTGGACACGAACAAATCTACTGCCTGAGGATGACATTTTCTGCTCGTGGCTGCTGAATATTTCATCAGAAACTGGCAGTTTATGTCTCCGTGTTTTGTGTGCTTTCACATGTTTGGGAGACTTTTATTTGTATACCCTTTATCTCATTCTCTGCGCTTCCCCCAGAGCTCCCACAATGCCATCTGTCATCCAGCAGCGACAGTCAAATCCCACAAAGACGGCCTCCTCGTTTCTGACTCAATGAACCCGCAGCGGCGGTGCCAAGCAGCACTAAGCATCGCACTCTTTTTCCTGTCCCATTCTTCTCCATCGAAGTGTCGGCTCACCAGAACGGGCCTGCGTGCCGCCTGCCAAACCATCATCTGCATCGCCATGCTCCAGCGCAAACACAATCACTGCTTTCCATGAAAAACTACAGTCCAGGTGTACGGCGAGCTTCCCGCCCCTCAGTTCCTGCTTCACAGAGAGATGCATGAGCCGTCAGGGATGGAAACCCAACATTTTCACCTGGATTAAGGACATTTTCTCTGCTCAACTACAGAAGTTTGCTCAAAAGAACTCCCATCAGTTTGTAATTAGCATTTTAAACACTTGCAGAAGTCTAAATATTGAAAGTAGTTAGCATTTAGGAGATCGCTGACGGTCCTTAATGAGCTGTTGCACCTGCCTGATTGAGAGGAAACGCGACCTTAACGAGAGAGCGGCAAGTTAATTATAGAAGTCCTTCAAGAAGGCTTTCTGCATGTTGGGAGTCAGGGGGGGGGTCTGATAGTCTGAGTCAAGAACAAATGAAACGTGGAGCTGGAGGATGGAAACCAAAGAGGAGAATCAAAGGAATATCAACACCATGATAGAAAATACTGGTTTGTTAGTGATGTCGCTGCCACCACAAAGCAGCGTCTGCTTCAGTTTGATGTTCACTAAAGGAGAACGAGCCAATCAGAAACCATTTCAACTCCAAAGTGAAGCTGAAACCCAGCTCCAATGAAAAGTAGCTTTAAACATCTTCTTTTTTAGGATGGAGGACATGTTTGCTAAGTTTATTCCAGTTGTTGTGAGTCAGGAGCAGAAGAAGCTGGGCTCCAAGCTCTGATGCATCCAGATGTAGCTGGATCGATCCACGGACGTCTTTGTTTGAGCTTCAGTCTGCATCAAACTGCTGCCGCTCTGCAGAAACTATGTCCAGGAGTTTTTATTTAGGTTCCAAACTGCATAATCCTCGTTTAAAGACCACTGGGAACTCTGAGAGTAGATCAACAGATGATTGAAGTGGGACTTCTTCACAGTTCATTTTGCTGGATGAAAGCTGAATGAACCTTAACTAAAGTGAACATCTTTAGTCGTGAGTCCTGATTGGCTCCAGCTTTGTTTCAGGTTTATCAAGTGAAAATGGAAACATCAAATATTTACCTCTAAAGTTTATGAGAAAAAAGAGGAATGTTTGGGAAGAAGGCTTTGAGATGAGTGATACCAGCGACATCTACCAGTGAGTGCAGCATGTAAACATTTAACTTTACATTAAATTAAACATTATTAAATTCCAAACTGAAACAGTAAAACAAGAAAGGGGTCGTAACAAAACGCCACAGAGACACTTAAAAAAACTAAACTAGAATAAAGTATACTTAAGTGCATGGATGACCAAAGGCCAACACAATGTCAGTAAGGAGACACAAAATGTTTTAATAAAAATTAAGGACACAAGTCTGAAAATAAGTACAAAATATATAAATAAAAAAGCTGGCCTCCATATTTAAAAAAGACTAATACAGCGAGCTGCTGGGTGTAATATGAAAACAACATGGGGTATAAGTAATAGTGTTGGTCTATAAGGATAAAGTACAACCATCATTTTATGCAAGAAAAAACAAAATAACTGAAGAGTTTAATCTGTTTTTGTTGATGTGGGACTAAATTTGGTAAACAAGATTTCAACAGATTAGGAATATGCAATAAACAAAAACATGAAAGGAAATAAAAAACAGGATTTTTAAAATCCAGTTGAGTCTAATGAATTAATATTGTAAAGAGTTACAGTAACAAAAGATTGTAACAACATGGACACAATACTTATAAAGAATATACTAAAGACATTATTCATCCATTTACTTATATATGTTCTTTATCATTTACAACAGGAATCTTCTCTGACGGAATGAAAATTACAAAGATAATTCTCCTCTCCAAAAGTGGAAACAAACATTTTTAACAACTACAGACAAATATATTTACTATCTCAGCTCTCAAAAATCATAGAAAGATTGTTTGTTTATCTGACTGGATGAATTCCTTGAGAGAGAAAACATTGTAGAGTTGCCAATACGTTTTTAGAGCCAGTATTTCAATAACATTAACTGAACAGCTATAACAGAAGAAATAGCAACTACCATTGATAAAAAATCTCATCTAGATCTCAAAGTATTTGATGAATAATTGTGGACCCAAGACTGAACCTTGAGGTACCCCACATGTTATGGTGCATAGACTAGACATGTCATTCATTTGTACATACTGCTGCCTTGTTCTCAAGTATCTAGAAATCCAAACTTCTCATACCATACAAGTTAAATTTACATTCTTTATATTAATGACAATGCCAGCACATTCAAGTTATTAAAATGTATATAATATGCAGATGACACAACCTTTTTTATCATTAAGGAATAAATCTAGCGGATGTTATTAAAGTGATGCAGAGTTAATGCAGATAAAATTATGGTTTAAATGAATAAACTGAGAGAAATCCTGTTTTAAGTTAGTCAGTAATAAAAACAATAATGTTTCTAAACATCTGTGGTACTGGCTTTTAAAGAGTACTATGAAGTTTCTGGGAGTAATAGCGAGTTTTCTTGGAAGCCTCACATGAGTAATGTAAAAACGACAATAGAGAAAGGAATTTCAGTATTACACACAGTGAAAGGGTCCCTGAACCATAATGCATTGCATTTACTGTACAGCTCTCTGAGTACTCCACACCTTCAGTACTGTATAATACAGCTGCTGTAAGCAATTATTTTAATAGTCACTAATCACCAATTATTTTTTCAGTTGACTGATCGGGCCATGTGCACAGTAAACGTAAAACACACATCTTAACCATCATTAGCTTTAAACAACTTCAAATGAAGACAGTAAAGATGACAGTTTATTAAACTCTTAATGAATTGTGCAGCTTCTGTCTTTTATTAGTAAAGATTATAGATAATATGTAGAATTATTTATTAAGGACGATTCATTGATGAAACTTTAAATAGAAAATGTCTGAAACTTCTCTAGGTAAATATTTATGTACATGTGTCTATTTATGTTTAGTCATTTCAAATGTAGGCGGGGTTTAATATTTATGTGCAGATCATTTTCTAAGTTTGATGCACTTTAATTTACTCTTGTTGCCGTAGCGATGGGGCAGATGATGTTTTCTCCTGTTATAACTTCATTTTCTGCAGATGTTGTTTGTTATTAGAGGAATCAGAAGTGTTTCTGTTGGTGGTTTTGAAGCCACCATCCGTCATGATTCTGGTTCTGTCCGGGTTCTCTTTCTCCGGTCTGTTGAGGAGCTGTGGTTCAGTGTCCTGCTGCTCTGTATTCATCTGATCCTCTTCATGTTGGTCAACAGCAAATGGAGTTTAGAGCTTCAGTGATGAAGACAGGTTTTATTGGCACTAAATCAATGCGTGTGGAGAAACTTTGGATGAAACTTCCTTGTTTGTGTGAGCTGAAGCGCTACGTTTGCTTATGTTAGAAGGAAAGATGAAGTCAGGAGGAGCTCTCGTCCTGTCCTGATGGTCCCATCTGTTTTTAAAGTGGACTGACCCGAGCCGCGGGTGCGCCGCTGCGTTCTGCCACGGCGTCCCGCCACGGCGTCCTGCCACGGCGTCCCGCCACACTGTGCCCATCAGGACTCAGCTGTGAGCTGAGGTGACTCTCAAACAGCCTCATTAAGGGGAACGAAGATGAGGAGGTGTGAAGAAAACCACTTTAGGAGCTGAGTCAGCAGCTCTGAGAAAGTTTGGAATGACGGAGGAGACCCACTTTCAGATTTCTCTGTAAATATAATGAGGAGGGAAGATTCATGTTTCTAACAAAGCTGTCATGGTAGAACTTCCTGATTGACTTCTCACTCCAACCATTTCACTGATGACTTCCTGGAGGTTCAGGGTCTTCTCGGTTATAACCTTTTTACAAAGAGAATCTTCTAAAAAGAATTTAGGATGAACTGAACAGAAACGAGGAAACTTCTCCGGGAACGTCTGCTTCTGCTTCCACTCATTCCAGAGTTTGATTTCACTGCTGAGCCTCGGATTGATGAAAGAAAATTGTTTGGAGGCGTGAAATATACGGAGCGGAGAATATGAGCTAATGATTTCCAGCCCAAACAGACGTATGGATTTGGAATAAACAGCCAGCCGGAACAGGACGGAGCGGTAAAACTAAAGAGGCAAATCAACCTCATTGATACTGGATTTATTTATTTAAGGAGGTTCCAGATGAAGTCTGTACTGAAACTCAAACAGAGAAACAGGAATCCATCCAATCAGAAATATGAAAAAGTTGGAATTAAGGCTGAGCCATATGGAATTTATATCTCCATCTAGTTTTTTTTCAGATTCTGTGATAACATATATATTACCATATAAAGCCAATACCTATATTTGTCACATTTGAACTCCCTGTGTAATCATCAGCAGGTAATTAGATTTAAATATTTATTCTCTATCATACTTTCAGCTTAACAAATGCGCTGAACATCATGCAATACGCGGAAATTAATGCAAAAGCTTAAAGTATCAACAGAAGACATTCATGAAATAGAATACTAAACTGTTTGATTCTACTCATAAATTCTAATGTTTTCAGGCTTTACAGAACAAACATTTTAACCACATTTCACACAGAAATACCTCAGTCAGACCATTTACTAAATGTAACTTTTTTTCTGAATTTCTGTTAAAATAAAAATGTTACAGTAATAATTTATAAATGCTATGAACAAGTCTCTGTCTTCATCTAACTGTAAACTCAAATTTAAACAGAGAATCAAAGTTCTGATTTACAAGAGATTTCCTTATTCTGTCTCAAAGTGATTCTATTTATATTAAATCTTAACAAAAGCAGCTTGAAAACCAAGAGTTAGACTATTGTTGTTGTATATCATTGACATTAAAGCCGGGGGGGGGTCATAACATCTGACACAGGTTAAAGTCTTTGTGTTAACATCTGCTACTGATACAGTCCATTCAATTCTGTCATTATATTAAAACATGTTTTTTTATCCTATAGATTCATGTAGTTGTATTTATTCCGTATTAGTATCAGTGAAACATGGACCCGTGGTCGCCTCTCTGCTTTTGTTGACCTTCAACACAGACCAAGAACATGGAGATGGAGACAACTGTACCAAAAGTAGAGCGAATAATCATCATACAAACTGACAACCCTCCAACTTTTACTCACCAAAGAGGAGGAAATGCTTCTGGTGAGAGTTCATTTAGGACCCTTCAAAATAAAAGTATCACAATATCAATCGTTATCGTTTTATGGCCATAGTTAAAATAAATGCAATAAATCCAGACCTTTTCCTTTGATCTTAGCCAAACTTCAACACATTCTGAACCAGCAGCTAAACTTGCTGGACGTTGATCTGATCTTCTAGATTACATGAGGATTAAGGGCAGAACCTTCACAGAAATGACCCAGAACCAACACAGTTCTGGGAAGGTTCCAGTACCAGTAACTTCGGGTCAAACAGACCGGTTCTTCCAACACATTTTCACTCTCAACTCGTCCCGTGTAGACGTTTGAGAATGAGGTTCCTACATTTTCAAGAACCAGAAAGGTTCCACGGATTTCCCTCGTTGCTCTGAGCTGCAGAATGTCAGCAGAGGCTCAGCTTCAGCAGAACCGAACCGAGCCACTTCCTGCCATGTTTAAATCAGGAGTTCTACATGTTAGGATGGAGGATGGAGATGTATTCATTCTCTTCACACACAGGAAGAGGTTCTTCTGATGATGTGATTGACAGAAATCCAGAAGAATCGGCATGTTCTGAACCGGTCCAACATGCTTCACAGAAACACTTTGAAAACAGAAAAATATGATCTTTAGATGAGAAACAGCCTTTCTAGATGCAGGAACAAGCGTGGAGGTGCAGGCCAGCCGTCTGTGTGGATAAAGTGGAGGTCATAATGAAGCTGCCTCCATCAGTGCGGCTGACAGCAGCCTCCACCTGTCGGCTTCTACCTGCTGACTGCAGGTGTCAGAGCTGCTGAGGACATCTCCTCATGTTTAAAACATTCTGCTGAGGCTTCAGCCAGAAACCAGAGCTTGATTGGTCTTCTGGAGGCTCCGGCTTCACAGTCGCATAAGAGCAAGACGCTCACGGACTCACTCATTCATGATGACGTCTGGATGCTCCTGTTCTCAGACCGTGCTGTTGTCAGGTTGTTGTGCACCTGTAATTGGCTGTTGTGAAACGTGCACGCTGGAGTGTACACACACACACACACACGGTGACAGATGAGAAATGGACCAGACTCTCTGCCTGAGCGGTTCTGGCTGCGGATTTTCCTGCCTTAAGGAAGATTCCCACGAGGACTTAATACAAACAACAAGCTCCCCTGTGTGTGTCAGGTGAGCGCGCACACACCTGCGAGGACACGCTCAGGAATCATACGTCACCCTGTGGCGTCCAGCAGCAGATCGCTCGGAGACTCCTGCAGGAAGAAAGGATTCAGAGAAACCTTCAGAAGATTACGGAGGAGAAGGAGTTCTCCTCTAATCTATTCTAAACATCATTTTCTACGCTGAACATTCAGTCCCTGACATAATCAGGAGAAAACGTTCATGGACTTCAGCAGGCAGAGACATCAGAGGAAGAGGAGGAAGAGGAGGAGATCACACTCCAGAGGAGGAAGAGGAGGAGCATCCTCTTCCTCCTCTGTCAGATCCAACAGAAACACATGTTCTGCTTTTTAAATTACATAACTAAAGGCGCCGCTTTAATTCATTATGCATCAAGCAGAAACTGCACTGACTAAACTAACAGCAGTTCTGATCTTATAATTGACTTTCAACAACAAGAGTGGAAACGCTTGAGCTGAAACTGGTTCCAGATCCAGATTGAGTTTTCAATTCAAATGCAGCACCAACAGGCCTCACACCCAGGACCTCACAGGAGGCTGTGGTTAAGCGTCTCGCCGACACTGACCCGTGATGAAGGGGGCTTGTTGGGGGTTTGCTCTACAGACACTGCTATACAGACAGTGTTGTAAGCTGAAAGGATGGAGCGCGGCGCCGCCGCAGCGCCCGGCGCAGCAGCGGCGGTTCCTGCTGCAGAGCTGATAATGAGTGTGTAATTAGGATGGAACAGCAGCATGTCAGACAAAGATAAACCAGATATTTTTAAAATCTGAACAGGGAGGGAGAAAACCCCTCATCTAACCTTTCTGAGCTCCAAACACCCCCACACCCCGGTAATGACCCGGTACGTGGCCACGGGGGCGGGGCCCCGCCCGACTGAGACGGTAACTAACTGCTGACCCTCTGACATTTCTCTGCCTTCATGTTTTCTGTTTTTGGTTTAGTGGTTTTCATTGTGTCGGCGTCCCGTCGGTTGCCAGCAGGTCATGAGTTTGGACCTGAAGTCCACCCGCTGCCTGCTGCTCCTGCGATTGGAGGGCGGCGGAGGTGAGGGGGAGGAGCCTGCTGTGTTGACTGTGTGGTTCCCTCTGGAACATCTCATTTTCTGTAATGAGTTGTTTCTCTGGCTTTCTGGGGATGAGCAGAGCAGAGGGCATTCTGGGTACTGTAGTCCAGATGTAACTACATTTGACACAGCATGAGACTCTGCTGGTGTTTGATTGTTTAGACTTGTGTTTTTATGCTTTTATGTCACCTTTTTATACTTTATATCTGTAATGTTTAATATTTTATCTGATGTTCTGACTGTTCTTTGAACTTTGAATGTACAGGGATATGTTTGACGGAGGTCATTTTAAGGCACTCTATAAATAAATTAAACTTAAAGTATTAAACTTCTTCAGTTTCATGCTGGAGGCTGTTGTTTACGGGGTTCATCCCCTTAAGTTGATCCTAAACCCAGCCAAACCTTTGCTCTTACAGCTTCTATTTAGTTGAGTCCATTTAAAAAAAAAAAGTTAAAATAAATTCATTTTTATTAAATATATTCTACCATTTGCAATGTTTGTAAAAGCAGAGAGAAAAAGCATTGATTAAAATCCAGAATGGAATTGATGATGGCCCAGCTCTCCTATGAAGGAGAAGAGCTTCAGATGTTTTTTTTCATGACTGCTGCTCCGTTCTCTCACATGCTGACGTAAACAATGATTTACAGCTGATCGCCGTGATGCTGGCCTTTCTCCAGAGTGTTGTACACTTCACTCTGATCCATCAGGTCCAGACCACAACCCACCATTTATATATGATACTGGCAGCAGCGTGGCTCAGAGTTTCTGCTTGGTACCCATCCCAAGTACAAACACAGTATTACATGTCTCATGACGGCCAAAACCGCCAAGAGGACTGAACATTTAACACCAGCTGGATCTCAGGAGATCTTGTTGTATAATAATGGTCACGGTGTAGAGCTGCTTAGAGAGGTTCAGTGCTGCCAACTAGTGGTCGGAGGTTTAAGTGGAAAACAAGAGGAAGAAGCTGAAAAATAATTCATTAAACATCGTTTTCTCAGTGTTTTAAACAGATATAAGTATATGTCTCGATAAATATTTCCAAATCGATGCCCCCGACCCCCTGATGTGTTCAGGGTCTGAAGTGCAAATGTTTTAAATGTAAACTTTCTTTTTTTTAAGCGTTTCTTTTTGTCTTTTTATCATAATCATTAACTCCTGTCAACTTGTTACTGCAAATATTTAAGTTATCGATGTGTGAAGATGTCATGTTTTTATCAGTCTATAACTCATTGCCCTGTTCTGTTTCTGTATTGCTGATGTGTACTCGGGTTGTTGTCGACCTTCCTGAAAAAATAAAGGCTCAACATCACATTCTGAGAGTGAAGAAATGACGTCTGCAGGATTATTTTATGTCCTTATGTTTTAGTTCTCAGTAGTGATGCCACAAAGGATCATTTTAAGTCGACTGATCACCGATTATTTTTTCAGATTAGTCGACTAATCGGGTCATACACAAAGTGGATATAAAACACATTTTAACCATCATTAGCGTTAAACTGACTGAAAACTAGATATATAGCATTACCTGTGATGATGCTAGTGTAATGCTGGAAGCTGAATATGGCCGCTGAAGATGCTAGTGCTGATAGCTGAAAATGTTGAAATTGATAACTAAAAACACTGAAGCTGATAGCTAGCTAAAATAGTAGTTAAATGATAAATTATGACAGAAGCCTGAGTTAGCCCAAACAGCTAGCATGTAGCTGAAACTCCAAAATATCCTAAAACATCTTAATAAATGCCAAAATAGTCCAAAAATCAATCAGAATGCCGTTAAAACTTTCAACTTTAATACAATTTAACTTCATATAGAATAAAGTCGACTAATCGTGACCGTCCCGGTTCTCAGAGCCTCTGCAGGCTCCTCCTCCCTGCTCCTCCTCACCAGGAGGTTCACTGATGAACACACCATGCAGTGGAGCTGCAGGCGCAGCACCCCCCCCCCGAATCCGTGGCCTTCATCCCAGCTGCCCGTTTAACATTCAGGACCGCCTGTTAGACAATGCTTCCCGTTGTTCTCCATCGTCTCCTCTGAGGGCGCGGCGCTCGTTCGCGGCGGCTCCACGAGGAGCTCACGGAGACCGGGAGCTGTCAAAACTGTGGATCGGGGGGCGGGGGTGGGGATTTTTGGATTTAAAGCTGCTTCTGCAGCGCTTTAAAAGATTTTTTACCCTCCTTTTATGAAGCAGCACCTTCCTCTTTTATCAAAGGGAGTCCTCGTGGAGGAGTTGGATGTAACATCAAAGCACAAAGTAACCCACAAAAACCGGGCAAACAAGCAGGCAGAGAGAATGGGATCAGTGTGGCCGTGAAGGGAGGAAGAGGAGACGGGAGCGAAGAAAGTGGAGCTTTGTCGGAGCAGCTTTGTGAGGCTTTTTCCTCCCTCGCTGTCAGGCTGCGAACATTAAAGTGGAGAGGAGGAATTTGCATTCCTTAAATGGCTGCAGCTCTTATGCTGAGTGTGGGGGCACGTGCACGAGGACGCGCTCGTTTACTGATGCTATGCAGCTTTTGGGTCCAAAACAACCTCAGAGAGGCCCTCAGATGGCCTAAAAGCTTCAGTTGACCGGTGGACGTGCCATCCCCTGCAGATCCTGCTCTAGATCAGGAGAATCTGAAGGATCAAACCTCTGGTTCCTTTCAGAACCTCCACCCGTCTGCTCCTCTGAAACATTACAATCATCATGAAGGAGCTAACGTTCATGTGAAAATGACCTGTGACAGACAAAATCCAGTCATCTTTATTTAACATGTAGATAGGGCTGCCACAAACGATTATTTTAATAGTCGACTAATCACCGCATTATTTTTTCCGATTCAAACTGGATGTAAAGACGCTGAAGTTGATAACCAGCTGAAATATTAATTAAATGCCAAATTAGCCTAAAAAATAAAAAGAGCCAAAATTAACCAAAATAGCTAGCATGCTGCTGAAATATTAGCTAAACTCAAAATTAGCCTAAAAAAAACAGAAAAATCCTAAATTAACCAAAACAGCTGTGTCGCTGAAATATTAGTTAAACTTAAAAATAGCTTAAAAAACTAAAAAAAGAAACCTTAAGTTAGCCAAAACAGCTAGCATGTAGATTAAATGTTAGCTAAACTCCATAAAAGACCAAATAAACTTATTAAATGCCAAAATAGTCCAAAAAGCTGCAGAATGCTATTATAACTTTTAACTTTACTACACTCTGACTTCATACAATATAAAGTAACGACTAATCGACTATTAAATTAGTTGTCGATTATTTTAATAGTCGATTAGTCATCGATTAGTCGACTAATCGATTAGTCATCGATTAGTCGACTAATCGTGGCAGCCCTACATGTAGATAGATTCTAACCAAACAATAAATCAACTTTTTCTGTCTGTTGTTCTCTATAAATGGGGATTTAAAATCCACACTTTTGACTTTTTAAAATAAACTTCCAGAAATTATAGTCTAAAGCCGTCCATGTGCTGCCCCCTTCAGGTTAAAACGAGGTATTACAGTTGAAATTGTGATTGGTCAACTAGTGTAAGTCTCACATCATCATGCTCTGTGCTCCAGTATGAAAGCCCCGCCCATCTTTGATTCTGTAACGGTCGGTGGTTAGCGTGTTAGCTTTAGCATGACTCGTAGCTGTTTTGTCTTCAGTTTTCCAGGGAACTTGGAAGTTAGGCAACAGAGGTTTAGTGCAACTGACACTGAATCCAGAGAACTCCGTCCTGGTGATGGATTTGGAATCAACATTTCACTCGGGATTGTTAGATTAATATGTTAGCCTTTATTAGCTATGATGCTAGCATCAGGGTCACGAGTCCTCTTCAGTCTGGACCAGGGGTCGGCAACCTTAAATGTTGAAAGAGACATATTGGACCAAAAAGACAAAAGTCAAATCTGTCTGGAGCCGCAAAAATGAAAAGCCTTATAATGAAGACAACACATGCTGTATGTATAGAATAGAAATACTTTATTCATCCCAGGCTGGGAAATTAGGCTGTTGCAGCATTAGGTGTATACAGAATATATCGATATTTACAAAAGATACGAAAAAAATAAATAAAAAATATATATATATACAAGAAAAAACAAGCAAATTGTGCAAACTGTAATGAGCAGACTATAATAATAATATTATTATCTATGTTAGTATCTATGTTAGCCTGCTATCACAATGACTAAGTGTGTTACACATACATGATGAGCCTTCATGATTAAATGTTTATTTAATCCTGTGGAGAATGATGCACCACGTGACCACTCTGTTGTAGGATGCCACCTCAAGTCTAACTTCGTTACAATATTAATGAATTACAGCATGTTTTAGGGCTGCACGGTGGTGCAGTGGTTAGCACTCTTGCCTCACAGCAAGAAGGCCCCAGTGAATCTTACAACAACTCACGATTCGATTCCGATTCTCGGGGTGCCGATTCGATTCTGAAATGATTCTCAATTCAGAAATTTAAAACACAGGAAATCTATTGATAAAGAAATGGAATGTATCTATGATACCGTGCAAACTTATATTACTCAGACCCTCCAGGATTTCACGGAACATTTTTATGATTGTTGCGGCCTGAAATGGCCGATGTTGCTGCAGTTTTTGTAGAAAGTTGCAATGTGTTTGAATATATACATATTTTTAAAAGTGCCTAAAAATTTTACTTATTAAATAAAAATCATATTCCAACTCTTTTTATTATGACACCTGCACAAAGTAAATCCAGCATCATCAGCATATCCAATGTTGTTGAGCTGTCATTGAACTTGAATAGAACTGTCAAACAAAATGAACTTTGGTCTTTGCTGCTCACTTTTTTTCCTCCTCATGTCGCACGTGATTGGTCGATATGTGTTTGTGATAGGGGTGTAACGGATCACGGATTTTCCGTGGTCCGTACGGATCAGAGGCCACGGTGCGGGACACGTGTGTACCGCGGACCGCTCGAACACCCACCCCCCATACGCGGACACCTCGCGCTAGCATAATTTAAACCAATTGTCCGTTCGCATCGAATGGAAGCTCCGTTACGGGCTTTCCGGTGGAATCGCGGAACATTTGTACGGCAAGCCAGAGATGTCAAAATTGAGCAGGAAAAGCTGACGCAGAAGTGCCACGTTTTACAGAAAATTATCATTTAAAACATTTAAATGTTCCCACAGTTAGTTTCAATAAAGCAATTCCATAAAACCCAAAAAATTTATTTTAATTTTAAAAAAACTGTTTTATTATGATTTTAATTTTTAAAGGATAATCCAAGATAGATTGGTATTTTCAAATAATATTCTAATCATTCTTTTCTCTTAGTTTTTGTAGATTTGGTCTAAAAACTGTAAATGATCATCAGAAACTACATGTTTTAGTATTTTTGTTTGTGTTCAAAGTATAAATATGTTTTGTTTTAATAAATAGCTTCAATGAGCAGATTTTTTTGTTGCATATGTAAATATTGTGTGTGTGAGGTATTTTAAATGCTTATATGATTTAAAGCATTTCCAAAAATTTATTTAGCTTTGATATTGTTGGGGTTTTTTTTTTTCGTTTTGTTTTTTGCATTTTTTTATTTTTTTTACTTTTTACTGATCCGAAAAATGATCCGAACCGTGACCCTAAAACCGGGACACGATCCGAACCGTGAGTTTTGTGATCCGTTACACCCCTAGTTTGTGACGTGTGTTTGCGCTGAGCAGAGGAGGGCGGCGGTCGTTACACTCGCAGCAACATCACAGATGGACGAAAAGAGAAAAAGAGAGCCGCATGTTAGATTTCCCTTCTGCATTTTAACCCTTTAAACAATTATGAAAAAGCGTCAGGGAGCCACGAGTTAGCGCTTTAAGAGCCGCAGGTTGCCGACCCCTGGTCTGGACCCCTGGTCTGGACCCCTGGTCTGGACCATGAGCACCAGCCTCTGGAGGAGAAAAATCCTCAAAGATCTGGTGATTCTGGATTCACTTTGCTCAGGATTACTCTCCATAGTGAAGACGTTACCTGAAGCTAACCTCACTGTCACAGGTCCTGACCACACCCCCCCCCTCTCAGCCCGCCTCCCTTTTCACTTTTCAAATCTTCACTGAGAGTGAAGTCTTCCTCCAACTGTCCTGTTGTGTTACCCTTTAAACTCCCAAGATTCAAGCCGTCGTTGATGAATGATTCTGGGATTATAGAGTGAAAACAAAGATTTATTTAAATTTGCCAAAATAAATGTATAAAGGAGAGACGTCACAGAGGTGATTGATTGAAGATGGGAGACGTTAGCGCCAACAACAGAGTAGAAGAAGAAACTGAGATCTCCTGTGATAGTCAGCTTTGTCCTCTGGATTTAAAATAATGAACGAATACTTCTGCTGTAACAGAGTACTGTGAGGAATCATCTGTTTGATGTATTTTCTAATATTTGCCTCAGAACCTGTCCTGAGAGTTTTTGTTCAGACAGACTTTCTAAAGAGAAATCTCTTCTCTGCTCCCGTCAGTCACTGTGAGCTGTTGTCATAAATTACTGAGCGGGATTTCTCTTCAAACGCGTCTGTGTTCCTCAGATGCATGTTCTGTTGGAGGACCAGGTCTCAGACAGTCCTGTGTTCAGACAAAGGCTTCATGTCTCTGGAGGAAACTGAAGAACGTTCCTGGAGCTGAAGCTTCTTCTGTATGTTTGGTCTGGTGGGTTTGGAGGATTGAAAATGACGACGACAGAGAAAAATCTGATTCTGTCGTTGATTCAGAGTTTGAATACAGATTATATGCAGGTTACATGCAGTTATGGGATGGAAGAAAGTGAAGCCAGTTTGTAGTGATGTGGTTCCTCTTTCACGGTCTGACCAGAACCCCAACAGAATCATTCTGGACCTGCAGGAGACCCCAGAGGAGCGACCAGCTGACACCAAAATAGATAAAGTTACAGTAATCCAGTGGAGATGTCCCAAACGTACAGATGATTGAAGGTGCCATTCAACATCATTTGATTTCTATTTCTTTCTTGTCTCATTGGGTTTTATGCTGGTAATTGTCCAGAAGCAGAAGGTCATAAAAAATAAACAAAAGCTGATTATTAAACTTAACTAAACCGACTAAATAAAACTGGTTATCTGTTCTCAGACCCTCCTTCTCAGTGAGGAAAAACTCTTAAAATACTTGATTCCAAATAAATATATGTATAAAAAAACAGCTTCTCCAACATGCTGGTCAAGTTTAAAACCACCGTCCACTAAAACCCCAAATTAGACATGAAATGTTTAACTGTGGAGCCAGATCCACTCTGTGTGGGCGGGTGGGGGGGGGGGGGGGATGAGAAGCTTCTTGGATCAAACAGCATTTCTTTATTTAGTCATTGAATCCAAAAATCTCAGTTTTAATGTCCAATCATCCAGACACAAATAGTGAGACATATTTGGTGAAAATATCTGATTATCATCAGCATAACAAAGGAACCTGGGTTTGTTAATATGGAGCTCAGAGGAAGGAGGAAAACAAGAGGTCCCAGGACAGAACCCTGTGGAACCCCAGGCCTTGTGGATCATACGGATCCAGGAAATGAAGACGACAGTTTCCATCATCCGTCATGAGGAAGAGCAGATTCTGATGGTTTGTTTCTTTGGATTCACTGAAACATGTTTCATGATGAAGCAAAGCTAGTAACTTTAGATAATCTTCTACTGCTGTGGGGACTGTATAACTCAAACAGGAATCACATTATTATACAGTTCATATCAGGTTCTATTGTAAAGAGAGGGATTACTGTTGAATAACCAAGTAAATGTAATCTATTACTGTTTGGTAGTTTATGACTTCCTCGTTTCTGTTGAGCTTTAAATGTGGAGTTTAGTTTAACAGATATTATATGGAGAGAACGTTATCACTCTGATAAAACAATAAACCTCGGACATGATCTTAGACCAGGAGTCTGCAACATGCTAACCATTGAATACACAATAGATTAGTGGTTTAAGTTTCTTTTTTAGTTTTTTTTAACTTGTCCTGTCGAACAGCTGAGAGAACCGATACGAACTGAGAGCCTCTAGTGTTGGACAGATTCTACTGTCACAGCAGGAGTTTATTGAGTATAAACCCCTGTTGTATTTTATACTAAACTTTATTTATATTGGTTATGTTTGCAACTAATGTTCTTTAAATTTGTGTTTTTAGTTCATAGTTAGTCAAATAAAAGACTCCAAACATTGTTTTATTTTGGTAGATTACACTGAAGTGGTTCAAGTTTTGAACAAACGCAGTTTAAAAGCTCAGTTAATTCTAAATGTTTTGAGTTTTTTTAATAATAATAGATTCAACTAAAATGATAAAAAGATGTTTGAGTGTTTCAATGGAAGTAGGGCTGCCACGATTAGTTGACTAATCGACTATTAAAATAATCGACGACTAATTTAATAATCGATTAATCGTTACTTTATATTGTATGAAGTCAGAGTGTAGTAAAGTTAAAAGTTATAATAGCATTCTGCAGCTTTTTGGACTATTTTGGCATTTAATAAGTTTCTTTGGCCTTTTATAGAGTTTAGCTAATATTTAATCTACATGCTAGCTGTTTTGGCTAACTTAAGGTTTCTTTTTTTAGTTTTTAAGCTATTTTTAAGTTTAACTAATATTTCAGCGACATAGCTATTTTGGTTAATTTAGGATTTTTCTGTTTTTTTTTAGGCTAATTTTGAGTTTAGCTAATATTTCAGCAGCATGCTAGCTATTTTGGTTAACTTTGGCTCTTTTTATTTTTTAGGCTAATTTGGCATTTAATTAATATTTCAGCTGGTTATCAACTTCAGCGTCTTTACATCCAGTTTGCGCATGACCCGATTAGTCGACTAATCTGAAAAAATAATCGGTGATTAGTCGACTATTAAAATAATCGTTTGTGGCAGCCCTAAATGGAAGTGAAGCTGCTGCTGCAGGAGGAACTTTATTTTGAAAGGAACTAGTGTGTTCTGCTGTCAGAAGTTGAAGAAGTGACAACTCTTCTAAAGGCAAACATATGGACACTGTTGTAATCTAATTATTGTAATATTTAAGTTACATTTCTGCATTTTTGATGATAAAGTGAGACTTTGTGTCTCTCATTGGGTTCTTAAGGAACTCGAGCACATGACTCTTTAAGAGTTAAAGGCTGCAGATCTCTGATGCAGACCTTTGAGAATGAAGAATGGATCAGTCTGGCTTCATGAAGAGAAGCCTTCAGTCTGTGTAGGAGGAACGTCCAAACCCCTCTGAGAACAGAAACCTGGAAAACATCTCAACCTCAACACTCAGACGCGTGTTTGCTGGTATTAATACGAGCTGGAGAGGAATCGCCATGACAACATAACACACGCAGGCCCCGCCTCTTCAGCCTTCAAACCCACATGTGCTCTGAATCTGCAGGGAGGGAGGAGGTCCACCAGGAAACGCGGGTTTGACCCAAAGAGGCGGGGCTGCGTGTCATTGGAAAAGCTGACAAGTCCTAGAGGGGGGGGGCAGGAGGGGCGAGGCGTCTGCCTGACTCTCAGCTGGTCAGTGAAGGCCTCGTGCTCCTCCGCTCACTTCCATTTTTATCCGCCTCGACTCTCAGCGCAGCGCAGCAGGCGGGGGGGCCGGAGAAAGAGGGAAATCATGGTAAGTTTGGAGCTGACCGCTCATTAACTCTGATTGTTGGTGTTTCTGCGGGGCGGGGGGCGGGGGGGGGTGGGGGGTGGGCCCAGCTCTGATTGCTGCTTCAAGCAAACCCAGCTCAACTTCCTGCAGCGTCCGGCAGTCCCAGAACCCCCAGGACCGGGAACGCCGGGAGGACTTCTGTCCTTCAGGAGCTTTTCCGTGTGTTTGTGTTTTTTTTTGGGGGGGGGGGGGGCTGCTCCCGTTCCCGTTCTCCATTCCCAGAATCTTCCCCCTCGGGAACGTGCTGCTAAAAATAAGCAGCAAGAAGCGTTTGGACATTCTGCTGTCTGGCTCCTGGGGGGGGGGGGACTTGGCACATGCTCTGCCCCCCCGCCCCCGTCTCTAGTCGTGCTGAAGTTATCAAACACAAAGACGGAAACATTAGAGCTGAAGGAGGAAGGAAGGTGGTCACAGGGCCACCACACAAAAAAGTTCAGCAGACGATCAGATACAGAACCATGGAGACCGGTCCATAAGACACGGGGCCCTGGTTCTGGTCTGAAACATAGAGACCGGTCCGTAAGACACGGAGTCGTGGTTCTGGTCTGAACCATAGAGACCGGTCCGTAAGACACGGAGCCCTGGTTCTGATCTGAACCATGGAGACCGGTCCGTAAGACACGGAGCCTGGTTCTGGTCTGAAAACCATAGAGAACCCGGTCCGTAAGACCACGGAGTCGTGGTTCTGGTCTGAACCATAGAAGACCGGTCCGTAAGACACGGAGCCCTGGTTCTGATCTGAACCATGGAGACCGGTCCGTAAGACACGGAGCCCTGGTTCTGGTCTGAACCATAGAGATGGTCCATAAGACACAGAACCGTGGTTCTGGTCTGAACCATAGAGACTGGTCCGTAAGAACACGGAGCCGTGGTTCTGGTCTGAACCATAGAGACCGGTCCGTAAGACAGGAGCCGTGGTTCTGGTCTGAAACCATGGAGACCGGTCCGTAAGACACAGAACCGTGGTTCTGGTCTGAACCATGGAGACCGGTCCGTAAGACACGGAGCCCTGGTTCTGGTCTGAACCATGGAGACCGGTCCAGAAGACACGGAGCCCTGGTTCTGATCTGAACCATGGAGACCGGTCCGTAAGACACGGAGCCCTGGTTCTGGTCTGAACCATAGAGACCGGTCCATAAGACACAGAACCGTGGTTCTGGTCTGAACCATAGAGACCGGTCCGTAAGACACGGAGCCGTGGTTCTGGTCTGAACCATAGAGACCGGTCCGTAAGACACGGAGCCCTGGTTCTGGTCTGAACCATGGAGACCGGTCCGTAAGACACGGAGCCCTGGTTCTGGTCTGAACCATAGAGACCGGTCCATAAGACACGGAGCCGTGGTTCTGGTCTGAACCATAGAGACCGGTCCGTAAGACACGGAGCCCTGGTTCTGGTCTGAACCATGGAGACCGGTCCGTAAGACACGGAGCCCTGGTTCTGGTCTGAACCATAGAGACCGGTCCAGAAGACACGGAGCCGTGGTTCTGATCTGAACCATAGAGACCGGTCCGTAAGACATGGAGCCGTGGTTCTGGTCTGAACCATAGAGACCGGTCCGTAAGACACGGGGCCCTGGTTCTGGTCTGAACCATAGAGACCGGTCCGTAAGACACGGAGCCGTGGTTCTGGTCTGAACCATAGAGACCGGTCCGTAAGACACGGAGCCCTGGTTCTGGTCTGAACCATGGAGACCGGTCCGTAAGACACGGAGCCGTGGTTCTGGTCTGAACCATGGAGACCGGTCCGTAAGACACGGAGCCCTGGTTCTGGTCTGAACCATAGAGACCGGTCCAGAAGACACGGAGCCGTGGTTCTGATCTGAACCATAGAGACCGGTCCGTAAGACATGGAGCCGTGGTTCTGGTCTGAACCATAGAGACCGGTCCGTAAGACACGGGGCCCTGGTTCTGGTCTGAACCGTGGAGACCGGTCCGTAAGACATGGAGCCGTGGTTCTGTTCTGAACCATAGAGACCGGTCCATAAGACACGGAGCCCTGGTTCTGATCTGAACCATAGAGACCGGTCCATAAGACACGGAGCCCTGGTTCTGGTCTGAACCATAGAGACCGGTCCGTAAGACATGGAGCCCTGGTTCTGGTCTGAACCGTGGAGACCGGTCCGTAAGACACAGAACCGTGGTTCTGGTCTGAACCGTGGAGACCGGTCCGTAAGACACAGAACCGTGGTTCTGGTCTGAACCATGGAGACCGGTCCGTAAGACACAGAACCGTGGTTCTGGTCTGAACCGTGGAGACCGGTCCATAAGACACGGAGCCGTGGTTCTGGTCTGAACCATAGAGACCGGTCCATAAGACACGGAGCCGTGGTTCTGGTCTGAACCATGGAGACCGGTCCATAAGACACGGAACCGTGGTTCTGGTCTGAACCATAGAGACGGTATCGTTAGTATTTTGAAACGATGCTGGTCCTCTTCCTTGATCACACCTTTGTGTAGTGGTCCCAGTAGAAAGATCTGGGGTTCTTTGGGTTTTATGCAGCCACTACACCTTCTATGGTTCTAATGACACTCTCTGAGAATATCCCAGATGTTCCTGGAGTTCTGAAACTGAAACCCATAAAGTGAATCCAGAGATTTTCTGCAGAGACCGGTTGGCTGGACAGAAACCTCGGAGACGTCTCAGCTCTTTGAGCGGAGATCCTGAGGATCATCTTAGGAGGATCTGCAACGATCACTCCATCATCAGACTCAGATGATCCAGGAGATTGTTGGTATGAAGATGGTCAGAAGGCCGTCTTAGTGACCAGAAACCAGGTGGACAGACCTGTCTGCTTCAGTCTGTCGCTGTGGGGGTTCGGGTGGTGATGGAGGGGTTTGTCAGCCCCTCCCAGACTTTCAGTGGGAGGGGCATGGCTCACTCCTGGTTGGTGAGAATAGTTGCCATGGTAACGTTGACTCTGACCAATCACTGCTTGCTGCCGTCATCTGGCTCCAAATATATAACAGAAAACTGACTTCATTGGTTCATCGTCTGTGGATGACATCACGCTCGCTCAGTCCAGTTCTCTGATACAGTCACTGTCTTGTCTTCCAAGTCTGGTTGATGTTTACTGAACAGCTGGTCTGTAGTGTTTAGAGAAGACCTGCAGGGGCGTGACCCGACCTGATGCGCCCCCTCTGATGGTGTCTGGAGTCATTAGCCCTCGTTGTGTTTAGTGAATGCTTAAAGATTTGGACAATAAAGTTTTTTCAGTTTGAACCGGCTGCAGTTCCTGTCCGTCAAACAGACGCAGCAGCTGTCGCTCCACTCACTTCTATCAGGAACAGTCTGAGCTGTAAATATCTGCAGACCCCCCCCCGACTCAAACAGGAGCTGAAACATGAGACGGGGAGGGGGGCGGCATCAGCCGTTCAGTCAGAAGCAGAACTCGGGTCAAACCTTGAATTCTCTGGGGCAGGTATGGAGGGGGGGGACTCACTTAAACATGTTCAGTCGGGGTGGGGTCAGCAGAGTTCAGACCACATGAATTATTCCACATGGATGAAGGCGGAGCATAGAGGTGGAGCGCTCGTCTGTAAACACACCAGATCAATAAAGTTTTTCTTTGAACCGGATCTGAGTTTTCCTTCAGGTTCTGGAGTCAAAACGTCTTTTGTTTGTTGCTGTAGTGTTGTGGACCAGAACTGCAGATGGAATCTTCAACAGAGAATATTTCAGATTATTGAGGATCTTTGTAGCAGAAACTCTGAGATCCTCATGAATGGAGAGCTGAAGCAGCAGGAGCTCCAGCAGAACCTTCTGACCCGTTTCAGTGGGACTGCTCATTTCAGCTGAAATAACAGCTTTCTGTCAGGCCTGCAGTTTACTGAGACAGAGTCCAGTGAGAAGGTTCAGCCTCATTCCTGGAGGATTCTGTCATTCTGGAGCAGATGTTCGGCTCTCTGGAACCAGCATCACGTCTGCAGGTCAGACCTCTGATCTGGCCCGGCATGTGAAGACCTGCTGGGAACCTCCTGCACACCTTCAGAGTTCTGGTTCTGAGCCCGTCGAGTCGGGCTCAGAACCAGAACCCTCCTGACACCGACGGCTCTGAAAACCTCCACCAGGATCAGAGACGCCTCCTGCCTGACGCTCAGGATGAAGAAATGAGTGTTTTTCTGCAGATGTGATTCTGGCCGACAGACGGACAGGTGGAGGTGTGGGCGAGGACGCTGATTAAGAGGAGTTAGAGTGAAGGGTGAGGAGGGAAGAGGAGGTGTGAAGAAACCACAGACAGGAGGAACGTCACTCCTCTCTGTCCTCCTCCTGAAGATCTGCTCTGATGGAAATCAGGTTTAACAGTTTTCTGATGACGGAAAGGAAAGTTTTCTGAGCTGGAGTCTGGATCAGAACTGGATAGAAATGGAGGAATTGGATTGGAGCAGACAGACTTTGGCCCCGCCCACCACAAACCTTTTACCAAGTGCTGGTTTCCATCTGATCTGGATCCAGCATGAATAATGTCAGTTTTAATCTGAACGTGTTTGTAAATGTCCTCCATCAGGAACACGTTGAGAACAGTGTCTGTACTATTAACCTGGACAGGTCCTCCATGTGTGATGGAGCATCAGCAGGTCTGACTCCTGAATGAAACCCTGAAGTCTCTGAAGTCTAAGCTCCGCCTCCACCACAGAAGAAAACAAAGACTGATCAGATCTGGGATTTCTTTGATTGTTCTCAGTAGGACTTCTCCACATCCGTAACATTTAAACAAAACAAAGTCTTTCTTCTGAACCTGTGAGCTGCAATCAGGAGGAGCCGTGTGCTCGGCGCCGGCTGCAGCGGCGGGAAACGTTCCCCGTGCGAGACGACGGCAGCGGCTCCTCGTCGCGTTCTGCTGAACCAAACACGTCTCCTGACGGCAGAAACTCAGAAATGACACTTTAAATCATTCACAAATGAACCACAAACACACATTTGGCACTGGAACAAACAGAGAGGATTATGGGAATTCTAGAGCACAGAAAGCAGATATGATCCGGGTTAGGTTTCCAGTCTGAACCAGTTTATGGGGAGAATGGAGATTTGTATTCTGTCTGAACCTCGTTGTATCTTTAGTTGTTATCCTGGTTCCATTTCTCTTTCATAGCTTCTGTGTGTAACTGTTGTGGTCAGGCTCCGCCCCCACCGTCAGCTGGAGGTGGGGTCACATCAGGGCAGACAAACGTCCAGGAGAAGCAGGAGATTTCTGCTCGTCTCCTCCTGACTTTAATACTTGCTGGATATTTTTCTACTGGAATCCTGACAGAAACTCGTCTTCTTCCTCCTGAACCCGAGGATGATGATGTCAGAGCTCCTGGAGGAGGAGCTCGGAGCGTTCCAACACCAGATAGTTGAGCTGGGGTTTTAGAACATGAGTCATCCAGATCTTGGATGGATCAAGAGAACAAAAATATCTGTTGACAAAATGCTGAGCAACAGTTTAAATTCAGTGAATGAGAGAAAGAAAGAAATCAAAAAGTTTAAAAACTATCGTTTCTGTCTGAGGAAGAGCGTTAACGTGAAGTACAACTACTGGACAGGAAAAGTTTCTGCTTCTGGACGTCAGAGACTTGGAGCTTTCAAACTCTCAGCGTTTCTTTAGGTTTGACACTTTTTGAACCCAAAACGCACAAAACAAAACTGTAACTTCCTGCATGAGGATCAAAAATCCACCGTAAATAAACAAATGAAACCGCTGCGTCTTCAGACACATTGTAAGAGATCATGGAGCAGCTACGGAGAGCAGGACAGGACAAAAAAGCAAGAGGAGATTAAAGAGGATTAACAGATCTGGGTTGACATGTAAACGTCATTAAAAACAAACTACAGTAAATGTGTGAACCTGCGTTTCTAACCTTAAAGAAGTTGAACTTCCTGTCAGTGATCAGACGATCTTCCTGTGATCTTTGAGCTCCGTGTTCCGGGTTCTTCTCAGGTTTGTAAGTGCATCACGTCCCTCAGAGAGAACAGCATGACCGATCGGCACTTACCATAAAAATTGTTGTTCTAAATAGAGCCAGACTCCCAAACACGGCGCCGGCGTGCATACAAATGGCGGCTCTGAGAAGACGGACAGCTGCAGCCGAGCGGCCGCTTTGATGAATGCCGTAAATGCCGCCCGTGATTTTCAAAGCGCGTCTTCAGCCAGCGCGGGCAGAATCCGCCGCCGCGCCGCGCTCCAGGAAATAATAGTGAAGGCTTTTGTCCCAAATATAATTACACGCCATTGTTGTGATGCGTGTGCGAGGAGCGGCGGCCACGATGGATCTGGCTCCGTCAGCGCCCGTCCTCTGCTGTCCCGCTGAGCGCGTCTGTTACTGCGGGACGTTTGTTTGACACGCGACACAAAGAGAACACGACCGTGTGTCAAAGTCGAGGCCCGGGCCCGGATCCGGGTCCACTTTGACACATGATTAAGGACCAAAGATTCACCTTTTGGGTGTCCACAACTCCTCGGGTTTTTGACGTCCAATTAAATCGAGGCTCCACAACCTCAGTGCCGGTCCGGTCTGGTTCTGGGAAGTGGATCGCACCGGTGTCCTAACCTTAACCCGGTACTGGATAGTTGGTACCGGACGTGGACCAGGTTAGGGTACCAGTACCGGCCGCATCCCGAGGCTCAGTCTGCTTAAAGAAGTTAAGTTTTAATAATGTGGTTTGATAGTGTCTAATCAACGTTCCTCCTGTCTGTCCCGCGGCCTGAGGTGAGTTCTGGATTTAGTTCTTGACCCCTGATGCAGACAGAACCAGCTCCGAGCGGCTCAGTGAGTTCTGCTGAAACTCTTCCACGTCTTCGGACGAGCCCTGCTTCTTCTCTCTGCAGAACTGTTGGAATTCAGATGTTCTGGAGGATCCTTCCTTCCTTGTGACGGACTTAATAAGCCTGTCACAACCGAACCGCGTGTTAGGCTGTCTGGCGTCCGTTTGCAGGATGTTCTGGAGGTGTTCTGTTGGTGTCAAAGTCTGCTGTCAGAGAGAGAGGTAAATTAACGCCGGAGGCGTGGAAGGAGCGCCGCCGGGACAGACCGCAGACAGGTGGATGTAGACTTGAATTATTCTCAGACGTTCCTGTGAAGTTTGTCCTGTTGTCTCTGGAACTGAAGCAGAAGCTGTTCAAGGATCAGAAACAAACAAACCTGAAGTCTGTCAAGGATCTTCTGAAACGGTGGAGAGAATGTCCAGACTGCAGAGCGAGCAGAGAGAAACCTGGAGACGGTTCCTGGAGGAAACCGGAGCCAGCAGCAGTTCAACAACTGACCACTAGAGGGCCTGGTTCTGAAGAGTTACGAGCTTGAACGGTGCCACACTCGGAAGAATTCAGAGTCATTTACATTCAAGAGAAGAATTCAGGTCAGCTTAAGGAGTCTCTACTCCTCGAGGGCCTCAGCGTACCTCGTGGTCGTGGCGTCCTCAGCGGACCTCGTGGTCGTGGCGTCCTCAGCGTACCTCGTGGTCGTGGCGTCCTCAGCATACCTCGTGGTCGTGGTGTACCTCGTGGTCGTGGCGTCCTCAGCATACCTCGTGGTCGTGGCGTACCTCGTGGTCGTGGCGTCCGCAGCGTTCCTCCGTCGTATCACAGCGGCAGTAAAACGTGTTGATCCTTCAGATAAACGTTCAAAACTGATGAGTGACAGAAACGTTTGAATCAGACCGCAGCGCCTCCATCTTTCTCTTTTCATTTTGACCCCGCCCCCCTAACTGCTGGCCAATGACTGAAGACATCTTTAGTCGCATGGTTTTGTTTACAGAACAGAAATCTCTGGTAGATCAGTCTGTATACACAGAGATCAGGACTGGGATCCTGGTTCCAGTCTGAATACACCCTAGAATTCATCAGGATCAGATCAGATCAGTACCTGGAGGGGAGGAACTCGACCTGATCAGGTGATCCTGAAGGACACCTCCTTCTGGACCTGGATCCTCTGCTTCTGCTGAGTCATCCGGTTCCTCTTGTGTTCAGAAGCACACGAGTGTGAAGCTGTGTGGATGAAAGTCTCTTTTTAGAGGCCCTCAGACGCCTGATGTTGGTCGATTCTCTCCTTTCAGCAGCTAATGGAATGAACACTGTCAGCCCGTAATTATAAAGGTCTCACTTGTTGCCATGGTTACCAGTAGCAGGTCTCTTTACATTAAAGCTGATGGTTTTTGGTAGAAAGGGTCTCCTGAAAATCCTCGTCTGCATTAGCGCTTCTGAGAGATTTGGGTCAAAGTTTGAAAGGAAGGTTTTTGTTTTCTTTGTGAAAACCAAGATTTGACTCTGAGAGGTCAGAACAGAGTGCATCATGGGTGTTTTCATCGAGCATGGTTAAAGGTAAGAATCTGATTCGGGTTCAGATGTTTGGAGAACTTTAATTGGAGCCAAAACAAATCTCTTTCCTTTTCATCCACCGACCCCCCCCCATAAGGCTCAGCCCCGCCCCCATAGATGTTCCCGCGGAGCCTTCTGTGGCCCCCCCATAAGGCTCAGCCCCGCCCCCATAGATGTTCCCGCGGAGCCTTCTGTGGCCTTGAAAGAAATTCTGTTTTTTAACTTGTGCTTTTGGAAAGAGGACGGCAAATCCAGCAGCTTTCCCCCGAAATCCCAGCAGACGACGGCAGATCCAGACGCCGGATGAAGCCAGCAGGAGACGGCTGATATCGCCTGGATCACCGACAATTCCCGAGTAAACGGGAAAGCGCAGCCCGGCGCCAAACAAACAAGCTTCCTCTCAGCCGCGTCAGGAGCCAGCGCAGATCTGAAGTTTCTGTGATTGACTTCCAGGCGTTTAAAGCTCATTTAGCTCCAACTCAAACACGTCCGTTTGCTGGGAAAGACATTTTATCTGCGTGAGAAACAAGAAGGACACAAGGAAACTGAGTAGAACGACTCGATGTTCTAAAGAAACCGGCTTCTATTGGAGGAAGGATTTTTTTTTATTTCTCTTTTGTTGGACCAGCTGTTAATAGGAGGCGGGGCCATAATGAGAAGAGCTAGGAGATGCTAACGTTTACTGTAGATGTCCTGAAAGGAACCAGAACCATCCAAAAGTCCAGCTCTGGTTCCAGCAGGTTCTTCCTCTCTGATGAGCTTCAGGATTCACACACCTGGAGTGGGTGGAGCCAGAGACCTTCAATGACACCTGGGTGAGCGTGCAGGAACAGAGAGAACTCGAAGCTGATTGGCTGTCAGAAAGCAGGAGGGACCCTTTGAACCCTTTAGCAAAATAACAAACATTCTTTAAATGATTCATCAGTTTATGGAACGTTTCTCTGCATCCGACCTCATTGGTTTACCTGGAGGCTAGGGCTGCCACGATTAGTCGACTAATCGACGACTAATTTCGATTAATCGTTACTTTATATTAGGGGTGTAACGGATCACAAAACTCACGGTTCGGATCGTGTCACGGTTTTAGGGTCACGGTTCGGATCATTTTTCGGATCAGTAAAAAGTAAAAAAATTTAAAAAATGAAAAAAACAAAACGAAAAAAAAAAACCAACAATATCAAACCTAATTTAATTTTTGGAAACAGTTTAACTCATAAATTCAATAAGCATTTAAAATACCTCACACACACAATATTTACATATGCAACAACAAAACATCTGCTCATTGAAGCCTATTTATTAAAACAAAACATATTTGTACTTTGAACACAAACAAAATACTAAAACATGTAGTTTCTGATGACATTTACATGTTTTTAGACCAAATCTACAAAAACTAAGAGAAAAGAATGATTAAAAATAGTGTTGAAAACACCAAATCTATCTGGATTATCCCTTAAAATTAAATCATAAATAAAACAGTTACACTATTTTTTTGGGTATGAATTGCTTTATTGAAACTAACTGTGGGAACATTTAAATGTTTTAAATGATAATTTTCTGTAAAACGTGGCACTTCTGCGTCAGCTTTTCCTGCTCAATTTTGACATCTCTGGCTTGCCGTACAAATGTTCCGCGATTCCACCGGAAAGCCCGTAACGGAGCTTCCATTCGATGCGAACGGACAATTGGTTTGAATTATGCTAGCGCGAGGTGTCCGCGTATGGGGGGTGGGTGTTCGAGCGGTCCACGGTACACACGTGTCCCGAACCGTGGCCTCTGATCCGTACGGACCACGGAAAATCCGTGATCCGTTACACCCCTACTTTATAATGTATGAAGTCAGATTGTAGTAAAGTTGAAAGTTATAATAGCATTCTGCTAGCTTTTTGGAATATTTTGGCTTTTATTAAGGTTTTTTAGGCTATTTTGGAGTTTAGCTAATATTTCAGCAGTATGCTAGCTATTTAGGCTAACTTTGGCTCTTTTTATTTTTTGGCTAATTTGGCATTTAACTAATATTTTAGCTGGTTATCAACTTCAGCATCTTTACATCCACTTTGGCCGTGAACAGATTAGTCGACTAATCGGAAAAAATAATCGGTGATTAGTCGACTATTAAAATAATCGTTTGTGGCAGCCCTACTGGAGGCCCCTCCCTCTCTGAAATCTTGTTCTGTGTTTTCTGCAGACATTAGAGAAAGCTGTGTTCCCGTGTGAAGGTCTACCTGTCCACGCAGGTGCTGCGGCGCTCGCGGCTCCGTCTCTAACAAGCTGTGAAAGTTCAGCAAACTGTTATTGCTGTTATAATTCAGCATCAGCCCCCCCCCCAGGGCTGCTTCCCTGCAAAGCACATTATGTTTATGGTTCATGACACAGCAATGATTAAGATGTTGGTCCAGAGCGTGGGGGGAGGGGGGGGGGGCAGCCAAAGAGAGACAGGCAATTTAAAGTCTGCACGTCTCTGGTGGATGAAGGCCGCCGCCGGAGCCGCCGGTGCTGACCCGTCACGTCTCTGATCCCGCAGGACTCTCCTGGTCCCGACCCCCTCCCTCCTCCCCCTCCGTCCTCCGAACATCTGCTGGAACGATCCGGGAATCTGGAAGGAGGAGGCGGAGCCTGGAGGAGCCACGGAATCCGTTTTACCAAATGTCATTGGATCTGTCTGAAACTCGTCTTCAGTAGAATTCTGTTTGGACCACAAGAACTAAAAGTGTTTCGGGTCAGAACCGTTTGACTTTATGAAAGACACAACAGAACAATCGCTCTCAATGAGCCTCCATCAAACCCATTCACAGGTTCCAGCCAAACTGAGCCGGTTCTGAAGAACCTTCCTCTGCAGGTCAACTGTTCCGTGTGGACCTGAACTCATCGGGTCTCTCTAGTCTGAGCTGGAGGTCCGTTCTTCTGCCTCCAACACAAAACTCAATCATGACTAATCGGTTCTAAGGAAGACGGGATTGTTTTGTGCCTGAAGCCAGCGGTCCGTTCGGATCAACCAACTCTGGGATTCATGGGATTCATGGAGGGGAAGGCTCGCTGGAATGATGGGAACAGAGATGCTTTCAGGGAATGTAGGAAAAGAGAGCGTCATCCATACATGTTATTGATCCTCTATCAGAGTCTGTGTGTTCAGTTCAGGTTACCGTCTCTGTTATAGTTGGGTTCTTTCAGATGTGATGGTTCTGGTTCCGGTCCAGAAAGTGTGCATCTCCTTCCTTTGTGAGAGACGTTTCTGCTGGTGTTCAGAGAAATCTGGACCCGAAAACTGAAGGGAGTCGAGGGGGTGCTCCCGTCAGGGGGGTGCTCCCGTCGGGGGGGTGCTCCCGTCAGGGGGGTGCTCCCGTCGGGGGGGGTGCTCCCGTCAGGGGGGGTGCTCCCGTCGGGGGGGGTGCTCCCGTCAGGGGGGGTGCTCCCGTCGGGGGTGCGCACGCCGCCGGGCTTTGTTTTGAGTCCGTTCATGGTTCTCCTCACGTTCCTGCGCTCGCTCGTCCTGCAGGACTTTACTGCTTTTTACTGCTCAATTAAAAGCAAAGTTCAAGTCTCTGCTGGAGTCGTAAGAAAAATGTCAGGACGGCGGATGGAAGCGTTCCTGCAGTAAAAGCAGTTCTGACAGGACTCGTCATAAAAGCCCGGTCCAAGTACCACGGAGACGCCGTCTTAGTCGGATCGTTCAGGCTCTGAAATGATCCACAGAACCTCCAAACTGTCCTCTCAGACATCACCAGAACCTCTCAGAGATCACCAGAACCTCTCAGACATCACCAGAACCTCTCAGACATCACCAGAACCTCTCAGAGATCACCAGAACCTCTCAGAGATCACCAGAACCTCTCATATATCACCAGAACCTCTCAGAGATCACCAGAACCTCTCAGAAATACTTCTGCTAACGTAGATGATTTCTGTTGAGTTTTATTTTGGAAAGCTTCTGGATTCTGCTCACATCATTCGTCTCTGTCATGTGACCTAAAGCGGTTACCTTCATGGCTAAGCTAGTAGCCCAAAGCTAACAAAAGTCAAGCAATAAAACGTGTTTGGAACGTTTATCCAGGCAGAGAAGATCCAGTAAAGAAACTGAAGCAATAAAGCTGTTGATCCAGACCAAACCGGTCCAGAACTTTGGAGACAGAAGCTGCTCCGTCTGAACCGAACCGACAGACTCTCCACTGTTTCCAGGTGAAACAGTTGGAGACTGACTAGCTAAGCTAGCGTCTGGTTGTTAGCCTCCACTTCGGGTCGTCCCGGTCTGTGGGGGTCGTAGAGGGGGCGGGGTCAGGGGTGTGTCCGGAGGTGTGATGGATCATGGGAGTTCCACACGGATGACGTTCTGTCACGCGTGATGTACGACGTCTTTATAGAAATCCATCAGCTCCTCTGGGCTGAAGCTCCGCCCTCATTTCCTGCATTAGCAGACAAACTGCTGGCGTTCTGTGTGTTTATGTGCTGGGGGGCCGTAACGGGGGGGCTGCAGTCTGTTTGGCAGCAGGATGACCAATAACATTTTGTAAAAGCTCATTTCTCTCTAATCAGAGACAGACTCTGTTTGGGGGCCGTTGGGTTTTCTTCAGGCTCCCTCCCTGAATGAAGACTTGGCTGAACAAGCACCAGCCGGGGGGGGCAGCCCAAAGGCCAATGATTTGATTTGCCTCCAATTTGCCACTTATTTTCCTTCTCCCGGCTCTTCAGCTCCATTTTCTTACCTCACACACCTCCACTCTCGTGAGAGTGGCCATTACTTAGCCCCCCAACCAAGCCCCCCCATTTTGTTTCACAGTCAGTTTGCGGCCTTTATTGGAGAGTAGTCTGTGCGGGACGGGACGGGGCGGCAGCAGAAAGCACTGAAGCAGCAGCAATTATCTTTCATTAGAGACCCGCATTTCTTTGATTTGTGATCCACTTTCCCGAGCCGCTCGTCACGGCGCCGGAGAACCTCCAGAACCGGTTCTGACGGCTGGTCTGGAACATGTGGAAGTGAAGCCCCCCCCTCCACAGGGGTGAAAGCTGCCGTGATTCGTCGACTAAATGTAATAATCAATAGTCGATCCTCTATATCCTGCTGAGGGAAGAAGAGATGAACGAAGAACTGAGTTCTTTAGTTCAGAGGCCGAGTTCATTTGATTGTTTGATTGCTTAATAAGCATTCACACTATAGTGATTGTCCTGCTCCATTCTGAATGTTTTTAATACATAAAAGCTCAATCACACTTTCAGACCTTGGTTTAAAACCTTCATCTCGTTCAGGACATTTCTGCTTTTATGTTTGGTATTTACAACATTTCTATTTTATGAAATATTGAGAAACATCTGCCCCATAGGAAATGAATGAAAAGTCTTCAAATTTCAACATTTTTACTAAATTAACAACAAAACTTTAAATGTATTCATGGAATATGTTTTCATCTTTATAGTAATTTCAAAATTTGGAGTTTAGCTCATATATTAGCAACATGCTAACATTTTTCGCTAATTTAGTTTACAGAGGAATTCTGGCTATTTTGGAGTTTAGCTACTATTTTAGCAACAAGCTAGCTTTTTTAGCTAACTAAACCTCTGCTAAAGTTTTTTAGGCTACTTTAGACTTTAGTAAATATTTTAGCAACCTAAATATTTCTGCAAAATGTTCTTGTATCAGGATTTTTAAGCATTTTTCCTAAATGTAGGTCTCTTTTATAGTTCTTTAACAAGATTTCCAGTCTTTCAGCAAACTGAACATTTGCATATAGCTTCTGCATTTTCAGTAAATCCCTTGAGTAATTAAAGGAAACAGAGTCACCATTTTCAGCTAAAAGCTTCAGCCTCTTTAGTGACTACTTTCAGCAGAAAGCATCATCACAGGAAATGCAAGTTTTTACATGTAATCTTGTTTTAATAGCAGAATCTAATGAAGGACAGAAGCTAACAGGTTTAATAGAGGATTTGTGGTTAATTAAGGTTAATGATGGTAAAGAAATCTGTTTACATCCACATGATTGATCAGTCAACCAATCAGAAAAGATCAACCAGTGATTATTAAAGTCATTGTTTGAGGTGACCCTCCTAGGGATTACCTGATCTGAGTTTAGATCCACCTGCGAGGAGGTTTGCACGGGTCACGGGGGGGTGGATCCAAACATGAAGGTTCCGCCCCCGTCCTTCCTGTTTGTCCTTCCTCCAGTCTTTCTGTGTCTCTGGCCCTCATTATCAATCCCCCACCACTGTGCCTGAGTTTCAGAATCTTCTTTGGTTTAATGCACTTTTCTAAAAACTCAGATTAAATGATTTTCTTTTGAAAATCAGAAACATTTGAAGTATGAATTCTCTTTTTCAAAATAACTTCAATCTGGTTAGAATCAGAATCAGAAGCAACTTTACTGCCAAGTATGATTACACAAACCAGGAATCTGTCTGAGGCGGTGTGTTGGCCGCCATCCGCGGCGCCAAGCATGAAATGAATGAATATCGTGTACAAAAAACGTGCAATAATAAATGAAATTATATATATTAATCGTTCATGAAGTCCTCCTCTGATCATCTTCTGATCTGCTCCAGAGAGATCGTCTAACGATGATGATGCTGTGTTACTCAACATTTAAAACCCGTGTCCTGAGTGTAGCAGCCTCTGCTAACATGCTAGCTAACAGCCCCTCACACCGTTAAGCTAACATTAGCGGCGCAACAGTCTCGTTTGCATCCAGCCGAACAGTTCTGATCCAGATTCCAACTCAGACCAGGAAATCAAAGACCTTCACGGATCTATTGGTCTGCAGGTGGATGATCAGGATGGGGCGGAGCATGGAGCTAGTGGCCCCGCCCACAATATTTTCTGTGTCACCAATATGATCCTTCAAACTGCTCTGGATTCACAGCGATTTGAATAAAGAAGAACTCAGAGATGTCATTTTCATCTGAGTTTTCTTCATGTGTGTCCTCCATCATCATGAACACGCCACAAAAACGTGGAGAACGCCATTTTCATGGAAGCGGGACTTTAATTACCTTCAGAGATGGAAACTGACTCCTGAAACGTCGGTTTTCTCTGTAACATCTTCATCATTCTTGTATCTTGTTGCAGATCCGTCACAGTCGGTTTCAGTTTTTGGGGGTCAACAAGTGCACCCCCCCCCCATTAAAGATCTTTGAAACCCGTTTTGCACAGAAACAGATGTGTCCGTGCACACCCTCACGTGCGCGCTCTCCCTCCTCAGATGTAATCATCTCTGAACAGAACGTTCCGTCCACATCCACAGATCGGTTCTTTACAAGATGTTTTTGTTGCTCCTCCTCCGGTGAGGTCGGGGTATCTCCAGCAGATCTGCCCCGTCTCCCTCAGCGAGGGGGCGTGACGCGGGCCTGTCAAACGCCGCGGGCCGTGGCGCTGCGAGGCTCGCGCGGCGCGGCGGGCAGTAAGTCGTGTTTTTGCAGAGTTATTAGGCGGATGTAGTGAACAATGGCGCTCGGGTCCTCACAGCCAGACAATTAGAATCATCATTAATCATTACTATCAGCACATCAATGGGGCAGAGGGGTTATAATGGAGTTATAGACCACTTATGGGGTAATCAGTCAATGCGATTGCTAACTAAACTGCCTGTCATTGTGCCAGAACTGAGTGGCCGGTCAGCGTGGGGGGGTGAGGGATGTGGGGGGAATCTTGATGCAGAGCTGCAGCGCTCTCCTTCACGCCGGCTGCACAAACAAAGAGCACGCCAAGGTCACGCCACCATAAAGCTCCTGCTGGAGCGTCTGGAACCGGCGCCGCCGCGCGAGCACGCGGCCGCCGTCCCGGTGCCGCCTGCAGCCGTAACCTCCTCTGTCTCTCCTCAGATGACCCAGGAGGCGTGTCCTCATAGGAGCAACGTCCAGAGTTCTGACAGAGCTCACGTCTACAAGGTGGGAATCCACGGCTGGAGGAAGCGCTGCCTGTACTTCTTCGTCCTGCTGCTGATGTTCCTGATCCTCATCAACCTGGCGCTGACCGTCTGGATCCTCAAAGTCATGAAGTTCACCATCGTAAGTCTCTGTTTCTGCAGCTTTATGCTCTGGTTCTGGTTCTGGTTCTGGATGGTGACGGTGTTCAGTCGTGTGAGGCTGGAACCGAAGGTTCCGTTGGTGTTCGGTGACCCGCTCCGGTCCGGTCCGGTCCGGTCCGGTGGTTCAGTCCAGGAGAACAGAAGCTGCTTCAGCCTGAGGGAGATGTGTTGATCCAAACAAGCAGACCCGGTTCTGGGGTGCTGCTTGTTCTGTCGGGGTCGTTCTGATAACCCCAGCAGCTTCAGCTCCACCTCACCTGATCAGGTGATGAGCAGCAGGTTGGAGTCATCACCATGGTAACGTCAAACCTTTTCTGATGCTGCTGAACGTTCCGGTTGGCGTTCTGTCGTTCCGGTTGGCGTTCTCTGCAGTCAGGAAGTAGAATGCGTGTCCGGTCCATTCAGAGAGTTCTGGAAACGGATCCGTCTGCAGGTTAGACAGCAGAGGGGTCAAAGGTCAAGCAGCTTCAGCTGCTGGAGGTCAGAGGTCAGCGGCATCTCTGACGGTCCACAGAGATCTCCCACGTGGAGAACCAGAGAAAGCTGCAGCAGATCCAGAACCTTCTGGCTCCCACTTGTCTGAACCTCTCAGTCTGTAGATGTTTGCATCTTCAGACCTGCAGACTCTGTCCTCTGGACTTCATGGAGAGGTTCTGATGCAGACCCAAACCTTCAGGTCCAGAGAGATTTTGAGCTTTGGAGCTGTCAAACGCCGGCGCCCTCTCCAGCGCCCCCTGTGGGGCGTTCAGGACCGTTTGGAGCAACAGCAGCTCACGAGCAGCTGGATGAGGATGCAGGTGTGAACAGGTGAACGTCTGGAAGAAGAACAGCAGGAATTCTGGAAAACTATCATCAGAGGTTTGAACTTCCTGTCTGCTGCACACAACTGGAGAAAAGAAAGGTTTGTTGAAGCCCCGCCCACCTGAGTGAAAAACATTTCAGGGCGCCACCAATCCCAGACCTGCAGAACGAGGAGAACGTCCTCTCCTTGCTCTGACTCCGTCTGCTGAGAGCTGGAAGAGGTTTCTGCCTCTGGAGAAGAGTCTGATCAGCATGAAGAGTTTCTGATGACGGATTACGTTTGTCTGGAGCCGATTACCCCCACATCTAAGATAGAATCTGGGTTCCTCTCGGCCCGTCCGATCGGTTCCTGTTAATCTGGCTTGATGTAGATCAGTGCTGACTGTCATGGAAGCTCCTGTCAGGATCAATATGAGCTCCGGCTGCCAGCGACGAGGCTGAAGTCAGGCTGTGAATGAGACAGCCCCCCCACAGCAGGGTATTGATCCAGCCGGGTGGTTCTGAAGAACCTGTTCCAGAGCTGACACTCGTCTGTGCTGGGTCCGTCTGAAACGGGCTTTTAAAGGACCCGCTGAGCTTCTGCTGCTTCATCTTGATGCTGACAGACCTCACAGGCTCCAGGAACGACACGAGAAATCTGATGGTAGTTCAGGAAAATCATCAGATTACACCTGGAAAAGTCCTGATACAACCTGTCCTGCAGCTCAGGGCGGAGCCAAAGCTTCTGAGTGGGAGGAACCGAAGATTCTGAGTGGGAGGAGCCAAAGATTCTGAGTGGGAGGAGCCGAAGATTCTGAGTGGGAGGAGCCAAAGATTCTGAGTGGGAGGAGCCAAAGATTCTGAGTGGGAGGAGCCAAAGATTCTGAGTGGGAGGAGCCAAAGATTCTGAGTGGGAGGAGCCGAAGCCTCTGAGTGGGTGGAGCCGAAGCCTCTGAGTGGGAGGAGCCGAAGCCTCTGAGTGGGAGGAGCCGAAACTTCTGAGTGGGAGGAGCCGAAGCTTCTGAGTGGGTGGAGCCGAAGCTTCTGAGTGGGTGGAGCCGAAGATTCTGAGTGGGAGGAACCGAAGCTTCTGAGTGGGTGGAGCCGAAGCTTCTGAGTGGGTGGAGCCAAAGCTTCTGAGTGGGAGGAGCCGAAGATTCTGAGTGGGAGGAGCCGAAGCCTCTGAGTGGGTGGAGCCGAAGCCTCTGAGTGGGAGGAGCCGAAACTTCTGAGTGGGAGGAGCCGAAGCCTCTGAGTGGGTGGAGCCGAAGCCTCTGAGTGGGTGGAGCCGAAGATTCTGAGTGGGTGGAGCCGAAGATTCTGAGTGGGTGGAGCCGAAGATTCTGAGTGGGAGGAGCCGAGGATTCAGAGTGGGAGGAGCCGAGGATTCTGAGTGGGAGGAGCCGAAGCCTCTGAGTGGGTGGAGCCGAAGATTCTGAGTGGGAGGAGCAGAAAATTCTGAGTGGGCGGAGCCAAAGCTTCTGAGTGGGCGGAGCTGAAACTTCTGTTTGGGCGGAGCTGGAGCTTTTGAGTGGGAGGAGCCAAAGCTTCTGAGTAAGTGGAGCCCAAGCTCTTGAGTGGGCGGGGCAGGAGAACTATGTGTCTGATGTCAATGGTGTCAAATCCGGATCAACTGAAAGTGAAAAAGAAGATTGTAAATTTGAAAAATGAAATTTAGAACATTTGAAAGCAGTTTTAAATAAAAAAATATATATATATTAAAAACTTGAAAGAAAAATGTAAATTTGAAGCTTAAATTAAAGAAAAACAAAATTTTTTACCAATTAAAATAATGTTTATTTGTATTTTAAACTGTCCTTTTTTCCTTTTTTATGTTTTTCTCTCAGTTTTCGTTGTTGAGTTGATTCTAATTTCACGAGGGGGCGGGGCTTTGAGCTCTTTTTCTCGTTCCTTGTTGGATCACGCTTTAGGATGGTTTTCTCTGAAGCTGCGGTGACACTGACCATGATCCTCACCTCTCTTTGGACGCCCAAAAATGTTTTCATAAACTTGATGCTCCAGACGTGTGTGGGAGGAGCTACTGCCAGAGGCTCTGATTGGTGTCTGTTTATCTCATTACAACTCAAGGAAGACCCGGATGATGTTCAGAGATCAGGTTTAATTATTGTGAAGTTCCACCACAACATCAGTTTTCTGGGTTTATGAGATCATTCCGAGACTCTCCCGGTACGGTCAACTTCAGCGTCTCCTGCAGCTTTCAGCGGTACTTCTGTCTCTGTGATCCAGTTTGATGACTCGCTTTCCCGCTTTAGTCTGAAGAGAGAAAACAAGACTGTTGCACTGCCGTTAGACCGCCAGGCTGCTCACTGTGGCGTGGGGGCGGAGCTTCCTGATGCTTCATCTCATTGGTTCAGACCTTCTGTCACAGAGAAAGCCAGATAAACTGGAATGTTTTTCCTCGTGTCGTGTTCACGCATGACTTCCCTTCATCAACTGCAGCCAAAAGGCAGAGATCAAGCGGCGGGGGGGGCAGATAAAGTCCCACTCGCCCCACTTTCCCTCCCAAAGGGGGATTACAGGAACCTGCCATCATTCCGGGTTCACACCTTTCAGCTTCCATCTTCAGGAATGTAAGGATGATAGAATCCTGCAGTGAAGGTCTGTGAGGACGTCTGGGAGCGACCCTCAGACGTCGGTCCAGATGCTGCGTACTGATGATGATGATGAAGATCATCATCTGATCATGAAGATCAAAACTAATCAAGCTCCATCAGAGGTGAAGCTGATCTGCTGGACAGAGCCTGCAGCTCCATCTCCTCATGTCCATCACTGCCAGGGCGGAGACCCGGAGCCTCGCCACCACCCCCCCCCCCCCCCCCCCCCCCCCCAGTGAAGATAAGCCAAATCCGTCAGCCGGCGACCGCGATAACTGCAGCTGACGGAGAGCCGGTTCTGTTTGTTCATCTGATGACGGAGCAGAGGATTGTTTCTGGGAGCAGAGAGGGTCGGAGTGGACAACACACCAGACCCCCCCACTGTGAGGTTCTGGATCGGTTCTGAGCGGCCCATCAGAACGATTGATGATCTGCTGCTATGAACCATTTATGAGCTGATGATGAAGCTGGAGGATGAGTGAAGTCTGCAGACGTGTTAGCATGTGAGCTAACGTTTAGCCATCAGCTTAAATCCAGGTTAACCTTCACCTGAATGCTGAACACCTGAGGCTCTACTCCAGTGTTGGTGTCAGAGGGTCTGAAGATGAAGTGGGGTGAGTTTGAGGTGGGGGGGCTCCCTCAGAGCTTTCAGCTTGATGACAGTGAAGTGCTTTTTATAAAGTCGGCCTTTGGTCGTCTCTCCGGCTTTTAAACTCTCTCAGCTTTTAATCCAACTTCTGAAAGTGTCTTAAAGTGGCTGTAATGCCGTGACAGACGGCAGGCCGCCGCCGCCGCCGCCGCCGCCGCCGCCGCGGAGCCGGCCTCCTCTCCTGCAGGCTGTGACTCCTCTGCTCTGCAGCACCTCCTGCTCCTCACTCTCATTTCTAGTTCTCCTTATCTGCTGGTGTCGGTCTGTTTTTACCCGCTCTTATCTGCCCCGGCTCCATCAGCAGCCCCTCCTGCCCCGCTCTTTCATCTCTCACTCTCCCAGCCTGCATCTGATGGATGATGCGGCGCCGCACGGCCTCGCTCCAGGAGCCGCCGGCTCGCTGCTGGAGAGCAATCTCAAAGCCAATTCCGCTGATAGCCATCGGGGGCTGTTGCTGCACGGCGCCGCAGATGTCGTCGGTGGGACGGCTCCGCACGCCGGGAAGGGGGGGGGCAGTTTGGCTCCAGGATCTGCAGGGAAGCTGATGGGAAGAGGGATGCCGGGCTGGACCGGGATCCGGATCCACTGGCAGGAAACAGAAACCTGCACTTCCTGTCTGCGTCATGACGATTCTACAGATGGCTGACAGAACAAACACGAGCACAGATCCAAAACAACTAGATCCTGTTAAACCGCATCAATTCTGCAGTTTGAGGTCAAATCAGGAACAAAAACACTTAATTGAACATTTGAGTTAAGACAAACATAAACCTAAAACTTTTACAGAATTAATGCTAAAAACAGCTTCTGTTCCGTATTTTAGTTTTTGTTTGGGTTCAGTCCAAAATTTACTGTTTCAGTTCAGAATTCATCCTGATTTTATGGGGGCGGAGCATAGCCCGTCCGACTAGAACTGGTCAAATGAAGCGTCGAGGTCCCCATAGGAAATGCATCACCATCCACCCTCACAAAATCAGGCCAGAACCGGGATTGGAACAAGTCGACAGCGATCGGTCCGAGTCGGTCCGAGTCGGTCCGAGTCGTTTTTAGAGGAAGTACTGTCAACCAATCAGGGGGGAGCTTGTTCCAGCTTGTTTGAAGCCCGCACCCCTCCAGCGGGAGCCACAAGCTTTTACGGAGGCATCTGATTGGTCAGTTAATAACTTGAATAACTGGAGATAAAGAAATTAGGATTAGAAAGAACGTGTTAACAACAAAGATTATTCTGATAAATAAAATGAAGAAATAAACTGTTTCTCTGTGGAAGTCTACGGGACTTTCCTGTTAGGAACACGGGACGGTTAGGGTTTGAGCTGTCCATCCTTATTCACGTCAATGGGGCGGAGCTTTAAGCCCATGATGTGTAAATTTGAGTTAAAGATGTTTAGAAAATCCCACTTTTTCCCAATCTGTTTTTCAATCTGATTCGATCAGATTTCAATCTTTTATTTCATAGATCTTTACTTGTTTGATCAGAAGCCGTTAGCATCCTCACCTGCGCTCCTCACAGTAGGACCGCCTCCACGTGACGGATGAGGTCACGTTTGCAAACCTCTGTCGGGGTTGCTGGAGCCTATCCCAGCTGCTGTTTGTTGAAGGCGGGGTTTGTATTTAGTATTTATATATAATCTCAGTGATCTCATCATTTATGACCAGTCCTTCTGTTTTATTCATTTTATAATCTATTTTAGCTCCTTCTGTTGCTCAACCAGAAGCAGCTGCGTGGAGCAGAGGCGTGTTGAGTTCTCCTGACTCCTCCACAGCTCAGAGGGAGGTCCTGTGTCTCTGTCATGAGTTCATGGAGACCCCGTCCCATCATGCAGCAGCTCTGAAGGTGTTGAAATGCTCGGCAGCTCCTCTCTCTGCTCTCAGGCTTCAACCTCTCGGTGTCAGAAGTCCTGTGTGGGAGTATTCTGATATAGATTGTACCTCTTTACTGTGCAGAACTTCGATTAGTCTGCGCCATGCAAAAAAGTCTGAGGCGTCCCGCGGGACGTCTGCATTTGCTGTAGCCTTGGGCTGATGCGTATCGAGTCGATGCTCAATAATAGTCCAGAAGCTGGGCGGTATTGACAGGCAGCCGCTCTTATGAGAGGAGTTCAGAGACGGAGGAGCTGCAGAGACTGGAACCATGACAGAGGTGGAGCTCCAGGTTCACTGGAGCTCCGCCCACCTCCAATGTGGAGCTGCAGAAGAACGGCAGCAGACACTGACGTACCACAGAAGATGCTTCAGAACTGATGCACCGACGGGAAGAAACACAGACAAAGGATGAATGAAACTCTATAACTTCCTGCTGTAGCGTCTGTCCAACACTGGACGCCGTCGGCTAACATCTATATCAGGGGTGGGCAAACTACGGCCCGGGGGCCACATGCGGCCCCTTAAGCTACTTAATGTGGCCCTCCAAATTAAAATACATTGAATCAAAAATCCTAAATATTGTTTTATTTTCATTGTATTTCTGGTTTCTTCCCATGAATGGTGTTGTTTCTCTGACGTTCGTGTGTGTTCCTTTCTGAGTCAGATGGTGATCTTTCGGATTATTCCTACACCACATAAATGCAGCATTTCTTTGAGTTCACATTTTCCTCTGAAGAACATCAACCCATTGGATCACCCAAAAGAGAACAAAAATCAAAATTTAGAAATTAAAACTCCCAAATTTTCTGTTTTTAAATTAATATATGTGAATTTGAATCCAAATTAAAGCATGTTTTTCTCTAAATTCCATATTATTTTTATAGTTTATGAGGTTGATTACCCAATCTCTCCTTCCATCTGCTCCTTGTCCGGCCCTTATGCCAAATTTTAGAACCCTTTGTGGCCCACGAGTCAAAACAATTGCCCACCCCTGCTCTATATGATCCACTGATGGACAGCAGCTATCTGTGGCCGCAACCATTGTTGCTAACTGAAAAATACAATCAGTAAAAATAAAAAATCACTTTCTACTATCCACTGTGTCTATGAAACTTCACTATAAAGACGGGAAATTAGTAAAAAGCGACTTAGTTAACCAGAAGTTAAACAGGTTACCGTAAACGCTAAAGTTAGCTTTAGCATAGTGATGCTAACATGTATGCTAACATTACCGTAAACGCTAAAGTTAGCTTTGGCAGGGTGAAGCTAACATGTATGCTAACATTACCATAAACACTAAAGATAGCTTTAGCATGGTGGAGCTAACATGTATGCTAACATTACCGTAAACGCTAAAGTTAGCTTTAGCATGGTGAAGCTAACATGTATACTAACATTACCATAAACGCTAAAGTTAGCTTTAGCACAGTGAAGCTAACATGTATGCTAACATTACCATAAACGCTAAAGTTAGCTTTAGCATGGTGAAGCTAACATGTATGCTAACATTACCATAAACACTAAAGATAGCTTTAGCATGGTGGAGCTAACATGTATGCTAACATTACCATAAACGCTAAAGTTAGCTTTAGCATAGTGAAGCTAACATGTATGCTAACATTACCGTGATGCTAAAGTTTAGCTTAACAGGCTAAGCTAACATGTATGCTAACATTACCATAAATGCTAAAGTTAGCTTAGCATGGTGAAAACTATACATAATATCTAACAGTTTAACACAGATAACTGCTAAACATAATGCTTTAGCTCTATGACAGTGAAGCTAACATGCTGTATCTGTTTATGCTAACATACCATAAACGCTAAAGTTAGCTTTAGCTGGTGCATGCAGCTAACATGATGCTAACATTACCATAAACGCTAAAGTTAGCTTTAGCATGGTGGAGCTAACATGTATACTAACATTACCATAAACGCTAAAGTTAGCTTTAGCATGGTGAAGCTAACATGTATGCTAACATTACCATAAACACTAAAGATAGCTTTAGCATGGTGGAGCTAACATGTATGCTAACATTACCATAAACGCTAAAGTTAGCTTTAGCATAGTGAAGCTAACATGTATGCTAACATTACCGTAAATGCTAAAGTTAGCTTTAACAGGGCTAAGCTAACATGTATGCTAACATTACCATAAATGCTAAAGTTAGCTTTAGCATGGTGAAGCTAACATGTATGCTAACATAACCATAAACGCTAAAGTTAGCTTTAGCACAGTGAAGCTAACATGTATGCTAACATTACCATAAACGCTAAAGTTAGCTTTAGCATGGTGGAGCTAACATGTATGCTAACATTACCATAAACGCTAAAGTTAGCTTTAGCATGGTGAAGCTAACATGTGTGCGTGATATTTTTTTCATCTGCTTTACTCTGAAAGATGTTAAAATACTATAAAGACATAACAGCTCAGATCAGACTTAGAGGAGTGGAATATTAAAATTCAGCTGAATGTTGAGGACAACCCCGACTCCTCGTTCTCGTACAGTCTCGTCGTCCACCTTCATCTCAGGTGTCTTTCTCCGCCCCCTCCTGCAGCAGCTTAGTCTCACTGACGATGCAGGCGTTCACTCAAACTCAAACACAACTAATGTTATAGCTAACATTAGCATAGCATGACTGCCAGCGCTAACATGATTTCTACAGTTAAAATTAGCATTCTGATGCTAAATGTGTGCTAACGTTAGCATTAGCCTCCCTCCACACCTCAACAGTTTTCAGGGAGAACGTTGAGCCGCCGTCTCATGGTTGAGCGTCTGGCCGTGGCGTCTCCTCGTTCCATCCAGGTCTCACCTGTCTGTCTTCCCAGAGCTTCAGGGACAGGTCAGGTGTTGTTCTCATCAGCTCCTCTGACCTGCGTCTGCACATGAATAACATCCAGACAGAAGACTGGAGCGCTGCGTTCAACACAGTAAACAAATGATTTATTCAACCAAGGAGCAGATCCTTCATGTTTGCAGTGGCTATAAAGCCTCTGCTGCTCGGCTTCAGTAAAAATTCAGCTTCCAAACCACAAATGCTCCATCATCCAGCCATCACGCAAATCCTCCCCCGAACGCTGTGAGCATGACCCCACTGTAAGGCCTGCATACTGATGACAGGCTGCAAGGTGTCATCGCCTTCACGATGCTCCTCCGAGCCGCACACTGGATCAATTCTGAACAGGGCAGAACAGTGGATGGGCTTTATTGCCCCGGCATGGGCAATTCGTCGGCTCTTTCACGGGATCCATAAATTAAGGCTGCGCAGAGGAGAGCCGGAGAGGCTCATAATGTGAGAGAAAAGAGAGACTTTCATCTGAACGAACGGCTCAAACAGAGATGTTCATCTCAGTCGGAGAAGAGCGGCGGTCCCACTGATGTCAGAGACCCCCCCTCTCATAAAGCAGCCGTTCATCGGGGGGGGGGGGGGGGACGGGACGGATCTCCTGAAGGGACCGTCGTCTCTCCGATCGGATCACGTTACATCTGATGGAATTCATGGAGATTTGAGCCTCAGCTTGAAAGATCTTAATTATACTGCAGCCTGTGACTCCGCCCCGCCCACCCTCCCTCCCCACCAACCAGAATCCTGGTTATTCAGTCGTCTGAAGGTTTGTAGAAGTTTAGTGGTCTGTTTAACTGGTTAGTTGGTTAGAGTTACTAACACAAAACAAGCTGCAGCCTCAGAGGTTTTCACCGTTCCAGCCGAAACGTGGACCTGTGCCCCCCTCCCTGACCACTGCAGACCCCCTCAGCCGGGCCGGTACCAGGAGGTCTGACGTGTGTTTGTTACAGTCGGCTTTCATCACCCGCTCCGATGAAAGGCTTAAATAAAGTCGGAGAGGCCTCCCTGGTGGGCCGTTGACTTCCACCTGGAGCTCATTCCCATTCCCGGCACATCCCGAGCAGCCGGAGCAGCTCTGGAATTCAAGGATACAGAGGAGGTTTGTGGTGAAGGAGGCCAGGAGAAGCTCTCGGGATCTCTGATCTCCACCTGAACAAACACGCTGAGGTTAAAGGTCAAAGGTCATTCTGCTGGTTCCACTTCTCTGAACGTTTTCAGAAACGTTCTGGTGGTTTTCATTTGCTGAGTCGTTCCATGTTCATGTCTTTAGTGCTTTACTGGCTGTGGGTTAGTGGTAGACCCGATTTACAGGGTTGAAGGTTCAATACCTGCCAGATGACTCCGTGCTCGGTCAGAACCAGAACCGGAACCAGCTCGATGGAGAAGTTCTGAAGCCGCTTTGCTCCAGAAGACGCTGAACTTTCTGTTTCTTCTGGTGCCGTTTCCTCTTGTTACCAAACTGGGTCAGGGGTTTGAAACCTTCAACTCTTAAAGAACCATCCGGGTCGCTTTCTCTTCAACCAGAACCCAGTGGGAACCAGAAAGTCTTCAGTCACCCTTCAGAAAATTCCATTCTGATTTCTGTTTGTGTTGCTGCTAATGACATGAAGATTTAAATGAGTAAAACATAAACATGAAGAGAAAATAGATTCTTAAATATCAAATAGTTTCTAAGATTTCCATGACTTCCTTTCAAAATAAAAGACACCATAGGATCATGTTAATGCTGCAGATGTTTGTTGTTGTTTAAAAACTGTTTCTGGTGCCACAAATTCATGAATATAATATATAGAACTAAATGAAGTGACCCCGACCATTTATTAAAACCCTGTAGAAACACTTTAAAAGAGAAAATCTGCTCTTTAATCCAGTGGATTAGAAGTTAACGTAGCTTTAATTCTGGTTACTGATGATAAATGAAACTGTTCATGTTCATGTTGGTCAGTATCACGTTGATGGAGATTTAAGACTGTTGTTGTTAGGATCCTCAACTGTTGAATCAGTGGAAGAAGTTTAAGTTCTTTTACTTTTGATTAACTTTTTTCTCTCCGGTTACTTTAAAGCATTAATTAAAACATTTTATTGGAACTGAAGAGGTTCAGACCCCTGGTCTGGTTGAAATGATTGAAGTTCTGCTCTCCAGCACTAACTTCTGTTTGGTGTGTTTGCTCTCTGCAGGACGGCATGGGTAACCTGAGAATAACAGAGAAAGGCCTGAAACTGGAGGGAGACTCCGAGTTCCTCCAACCCCTCTATGCCAAAGAAATCCAGTCCAAACCGGTGAGCTCCACACTCCCATCAGGCCTCCACAGCTCCGGTCATGGATGAACTCCTGCAGATGTTAGAGGAGCAGGACACAGGAGAGACGGATGGTCTGCTGGGGCGCCCCCTAAAGGCAGCAGCTGGAAGAAGTTTGTTTCTTTATAGGATGAAACTAAAAACAAAAGTTTTTAATAATATTACAGAAATCATAGATTACTGTGTAAACAGAAGTCACCATGACAGGAATGTTCCTGTGAGGAGCATGCTCAGGAGGACGTGTGCTTTAGATCGGCTTTCAAACGGAAACTTCAGACTTTATTGTCCAGAGCAGAACCTCTGAAGATCTTTACCTCCTGGATCATCTCCTACCTCCTACAGCAACCTCAGGAGTTTAAACCATGAAGCTTTTCTCATGGTAAAGATGAAGCTCTGTTGCTGTAGCTTCTCGCCGTGGATGATGTTCCATCACAGAGTTAGAGATGGTTGAGCCGGGAGCCTTCATAAAATATGCAAATGGGGGGGGGGTTTACTTTACTGAGCAGAAAATAAATGAATAGAAATAAAGCAACAAAAACATCCCGACTCTCATCAGAAATAACTTATCTGCTGAGACCACCTTAAAAATCATTCCTCCTTAAGTGACAAAGCTCTTTGCAGAGCTGCTCAGACCCCAAAAACCACCTTAAACCCCGCCCTGGTGGGACGGGTCCTCCTGTGCTGCAGCGTCTGACCGTCTGACGTTTCCTCCCGTCTTTACGGAGCCGCAAAGCATTGTGGGAAATGATGCTGTAAAAACGACAGCGTGGAGCTGTGTGACAGCGGCCGCGTCCTGTCAGGGTTCGATTCCCGTCCGTCAGCAGTTCCGAACCCTCACAGTGTTTACTGCCGGAGCTGCAGGAAGTTTGAGAGTCTGTAATGTTCTCCTTAATGTATGCACCCCCCCCCCCCCCCACCCCCGTAATGGCCGTGCTGCTATCTCTAATTAACAGTTTGACTGAGGCATGAAGATTAGTGCGGCCCAGGAAGTGCACAGTCCATCGCGGTCAGCATTAGATTGGAGCAAGGCATTCTGGGAAAGCAATTATCAAGAGGAACCTCCAGTGAGAATGGGGGGGGGGGGGGGGGGGGGGGGGGGGGGGGGGGGGGGGGTTACTGCAGTTCACCTGAAGTGTAAAAACTCTAATAATAGGAAGAGGAACGGACAATCCTCCTGAGGAAGAAGTTTGGATCTTTCTCTGCTGGGAGAAAAGCTGCTGATCCGTCTGAAACCGCGTGGATCCTGCAGGAAAACAGAATCCTTCCAGAAGAGTTTCTAAGGAAAAGAATTCTGAAGGGACCAGTTTGAACTGACAGATTCTTGTTCATACATGTATGAAGCATGTTTGACTCGTGCAGAAACAGCGATGAGGTGGTCATCAGGATCAACCGTCTGCTCAGAAACACCTGAGAAGTTCACACCTGTCCTTCCTGTAGACCGCCTCCAGGGCAGCCGTGTCACATGATCACATGATCTCCAAGCCGTACTCATGACCTGAACATGTCAGAGCGGGAATGCCGCCCTCGAGACCTGGAGTTCCTGTCCCTGATCTAGACCCGGGCCGACTGCTGCGTTCGATTCCTTCACGTTGTAGGCGTGTAGCGGCTCTCCAGTAACCTCCTTCATGCGTAACTGAACGTTCTGCTGGAGGAGAAGTCTGCTGTCTGTTGCTGCTCCTCAGAAAATGTTCTACCTTCACTTGAATTAAAACCAGAGAGGATCAGCTGAAACGCTGAGATCTAGTTAGGAGGACCGACATGATCCAGAGATCTGTTACCACGGAGACCTCCATGAGGCTGCTTCCTTCTGATGGAAGAGGCCTGGTGTGGAGCTAAATCAGGGTTAATATTATTTGAAACCAAAATAAAGGACGTTTTCTTCGCCTGTATTTAACTCAATAAAATGGCGTTTTGAACGGGCCAGAACGGCGTTTTGGTCATGAGGTTTATACGAGATAAAACTCTGCTTCAGACTGAGAGAACAGACTGAACAGCCATTTCTGGTCGTAATTATTACAGTTCTCAAAGCCACTGAGGATAGCACCCTCATCGATTTTGATTGGTCCTCGTGTTAGCCCGGCCCCAACGTGCCACAACGGGGCCAAAAGTTTTGAAACTGAAACTTGGAGGTTCGTAAACGGAAAAAAGATTTGAAACTGAAAAAAAGATTTGAAACTGAAAAAAAGTTTAGAAACTGAAAAAAAGTTTAAAAACTGAAAAAAAAGATTTGAAACTGAAAAAAAGTTTAGAAACTGAAAAAAAGATTTGAAACTGAAAAAAGTTTAGAAACTGAAAAAAAAGATTTGAAACTGAAAAAAGTTTAGAAACTGAAAAAAAATTTGAAACTGAAAAAAAGTTTAGAAACTGAAAAAAAAATTTGAAACTGAAAAAAAGTTTAGAAACTGAAAAAAAGATTTGAAACTGATAAAAAGTTTAGAAACTGAAAAAAGATTTGAAACTGATAAAAAGTTTAGAAACTGAAAAAAAAGATTTGAAACTGAAAAAAGTTTAGAAACTGAAAAAAAAGATTTGAAACTGAAAAAAGTTTAGAAACTGAAAAAAAGATTTGAAACTGAAAAAAAGTTTAGAAACTGAAAAAAAGATTTGAAACTGAAAAAAGTTTAGAAACTGAAAAAAAGATTTGAAACTGAAAAAAAGTTTAGAAACTGAAAAAAAGATTTAAAACTGAAAAAAAGTTTAGAAACTGAAAAAAAAGATTTGAAACTGAAAAAAAGTTTAGAAACTGAAAAAAGATTTGAAACTGAAAAAAGTTTAGAAACTGAAAAAAAAGATTTGAAACTGAAAAAAGTTTAGAACTGAAAAAAAGATTTGAAACTGAAAAAAATTTAGAAACTGAAAAAAAAGATTTGAAACTGAAAAAAGTTTAGAAACTGAAAAAAAGATTTGAAACTGATAAAAAGTTTAGAAACTGAAAAAAAAGATTTGAAACTGAAAAAGTTTAGAAACTGAAAAAAAGATTTGAAACTGAAAAAAGTTTAGAAACTGAAAAAAAAGATTTGAAACTGATAAAAAGTTAGAGAACTGAAAAAAAAGATTTGAAACTGAAAAAAAGTTTAGAAACTGAAAAAAAAGATTTGAAACTGGAAAAAAGTTTAGAAACTGAAAACAAAAGATTTGAAACTGAAAAAAAGTTTAGAAACTGAAAACAAAGATTTGAAACTGAAAAAAGTTTAGAAACTGAAAAAAAAGATTTGAAACTGAAAAAAAAGTTTAGAAACTGAAAAAAAGATTTGAAACTGAAAAAAATTTAGAAACTGAAAAAAAGATTTGAAACTGAAAAAAAAGTTTTAGAAACTGAAAAAAAGATTTGAAACTGATAAAAAGTTTAGAAACTGAAAAAAAAAGATTTGAAACTGATAAAAAGTTTAGAAACTGAAAAAAAGATTTGAAACTAAAAAAAAGTTTAGAAACCGAAAAAAAAAGATTTGAAACTGAAAAAAAAAGTTTAGAAACTGAAAAAAAAGATTTGAAACTGAAAAAAAGTTTAGAAACTGAAAAAGATTTGAAACTGAAAAAAAATTTAGAAACTGAAAAAAGATTTGAAACTGAAAAAAAGTTTAGAACTGAAAAAAAAGATTTGAAACTGAAAAAAAGTTCAGAAACTGAAAAAAAAAAGATCTGAAACTAAAAAAAAAAAGATTTGAAACTGAAAAAATAGCTTTGAAATTGAAATTTTGAGTTTTGAAGCCTATTTTTTCGGCCAAACAATAATATTTTCTTCAAAATATTTTATTTCGGTTTCAAATAACATTGGCCCCGATTTAGCTCCATAGGCTGGAGGTTGATCCACAGACACTCTGTGAACCTCTAAGACTCCCCGTTTGTCTGCAGGGCCGCCCACTGTTCCTGCAGTCGTCCAGAAACATCTCAGTCAACGTCGTCAACAGCAACAAGCAGCTGCTGACGCAGCTCGTCACAGGTAAGACCTCCGCCCGCCTCCTCCACGAAACCAGACCTCACGGTCACCTTCACTCTGGATTTTACCCAGCAGAGAGCAGAAGGACAGACGGAAGGTTTTCTGATTGTTCTTTCCATCTGAAGATGAAAGTTTATGGATAAAATCTGCAGTTCTTAGTTTTTACAAACGTTCATCCTGGATGAGACGTGAACATCAGGAGAACCAGATCCAGACATCATCAGTCCTGCAGAAACCACTGCTCCACAGTATCACAGACGGTTCCTGCAGAACCTTCAGAACCGGCTGGAATCACTCTCACTGCTGCTTTTTCATGAGGAGAAATAAATGCAAGTTAGATGATAAGAATCATTCATCTGGACCTGATTTATGTTTAATAATAAAACATAAATCAAGTCCAGTTGAATGGAATGATTGATGATCCACAGAAACGGATGGAAGTTCTGCAGAAACTCTGTGTTCAGTCTCAACAAAACCCAACAGTTTCTGTTTGTCTGAGAGGAAACGATTATACCAGTCACCAAACAGGACAGTTAGAGAAAAATGCCAAAAGGGCGCGGGGCTAGTGGGGCCAGACTGAGCGGAGGAGGTGTGGCTTGGATCAATGATTGACAGC
>CM012450.1:33769445-33799445 GCA_003999625.1 Oryzias javanicus | reverse complement strand
TATTCTTTTCTATTCTATTCTATCCTATTCTATTCTGTTCTATCCTATTCTATCCTATTCTATCTTATTCTATTCTATTCTATTCTGTTCTATCCTATCCTATTCTATTCTGTTCTATCCTATTCTATCCTATTCTATCTTATTCTATTCTTTTCTGTTCTATTCTATCCTATTCTATCCTATTCTATCTTATTCTATTCTTTTCTGTTCTATTCTATCCTATTCTATTCTATCTATTCTATCTATTCTATTCTATCTATTCTATTCTATCTATTCTATTTTATCTATTCTATTCTATCTATTCTATCTATTCTATTCTGTTCTATTCTATTCTATCTATTCTATTCTATTCTATTCTATCTATTCTATCTATTCTATTCTATTCTATCTATTCTATTCTATCTATTCTATCTATTCTATTCTATTCTATTCTATCTATTCTATTCTATCTATTCTATTCTATTCTATCTATTCTATCTATTCTATCCTATTCTATTCTATCTATTCTATCTATTCTATCTATTCTATCCTATTCTATTCTATCTATTCTATTCTATTCTATCTATTCTATCCTATTCTATTCTATCTATTCTATCTATTCTATCTATTCTATTCTATCTATCCTATTCTATTCTATTCTATTATATCCTATTCTATTCTATCTATTCTATCTATCCTATTCTATTCTATTCTATTCTATCCTATTCTATTCTATTCTATTCTATTCTATCTAAATCCACACAGAGGCTGTGTTAGAGGCAGATGATCCAACATTCTGAAGTGTGTGCTTCCTGTGTGTTTGGATGTGTGGTTCTGTTTGGTTCTGTTCTGGACGGGTTGCAGACGTCCGTGTGACTCGGTTTCAACAGAATCCTTCAAACTTATCTCAAGTTCTTCTCCCGGGAGAAGTTTCTTGAAGGAAGTTCTTTTAACTTTAATGGACTCTCAGAGGAACATCGGACCCGCTCCGACTCCCAGAACTCCTGTCATTTCATTACTGAGAGCAGAGGCGACAATTCCAGGCCTTGAGATGTTTATGGAGTGAGAAGATCCTTTCTGGAGTTCTGAAACATGAATCTTTCATCTTTTGTTGACACAAACTTTTTAAAGTTCAGGATTTAAAGAGCCTCCCGTGTTCGGGATGACACGGATCGCAGCGGCGGAGCTGAGAGGAAACGACAACTGCTTCTACTGTACAGATGCTACAGCGCAGAGTTTCAAAATAAGAGCGGGCAGAAGAGGACATGAAATATTCAGGTCTAAACGAGCAGAGACGTGTTTGTCTACAGATGAATGTTTAAAGATTTTCTGTGTGAAATGTTCAGGAAAACGGAACGGAAGCTGAACTTTGTTAAACTAAATTCGGGATCTTCCAGTTTCTCAGGTGTGTTTTCTCTGACGTGTTCCTTCATGTCAGAACCAGACCTCCATCTTTACCTCCTGATAGATATGTCCCGGTCCGTTTCCACGGCGACAGCATCCGCCTGCTTTGATTCTCCATCAGAGTGGACACTGTTAAACTGTAATAAGACCATAAAAGACTCTCTGCAGTTACTGCCTCCAGGATTTATTCCAGCCCAGATGCAGGCGGCCGTCTTTATGGAGTTATCTGGAGTGGCTGCAGGACGTGCTGTTGTTGGAGCAACCGCCGCGTTCTCCTCTACTGAAGAATCCATTAAGCCGCCGCGGTGACGGTTCAGGAGCGGGTCAGCGGCACGACTGATGATGAGGAAGTGTGAGGGAACGACCTGAGAACACCACATCGTCCAGGTGACACCGTCCAGGTGACATCGTCCAGGTGACATCGTCCAGGTGACACCGTCCAGGTGACATCGTCCAGGTGACACCGTCCAGGTGACACCGTCCAGGTGACATCGTCCAGGTGACATCGTCCAGGTGACATCGTCCAGGTGACACCGTCCAGGTGACATCGTCCAGGTGACACCGTCCAGGTGACATCGTCCAGGTGACATCGTCCAGGTGACATCGTCCAGGTGACACCGTCCAGGTGACACCGTCCAGGTGACATCGTCCAGGTGACACCGTCCAGGTGACATCGTCCAGGTGACATCGTCCAGGTGACATCGTCCAGGTGACACCGTCCAGGTGACACCGTCCAGGTGACACCGTCCAGGTGACACCGTCCAGGTGACATCGTCCAGGTGACATCGTCCAGGTGACACCTTCTGTTCTGTCAGGAACAAGAAACTTCCATCATCTGGTCAAAGGTTTTGTTCCTCGTCTTCTGGGATGTTGATGGAAGCGTCTCTGCCGCTGCATTCGTGGTCGTGTGGTCACGCTGCAGATGCTCGTCATGGAGGGTTTGACCTTCTGATGGAGAACAGGAGGAGATCATCTGCAGCCGAGTCAGCAGTGGAGAGCGCCACCATCCAGCAGGTCGTTGCTGCTCATCACCTGATAGGCTCTGTCTCACTCAAAGCGGCGCCCCCTGGTGGCAGAACGTCCTGATCCATGAAGATGTGAAGGTTAGAGTCCGGTACGCTGGGGCAGCGTCTCACCTCACATGTAGAAATGAGATGTGACTTTAGCTAGCATTAGCGGTTAGCTGTGGTTCTCCTTCATCACCGTTCTCCATCCAGCAGCTGAAGTCCAGTTCTGTCGGAGCAGAAGTTCTGTTGGAGCTGAAGTTCTGTTGGAACAGAAGTTCTGTCGGAGCAGAAGTTATCTGTTGGAGCAGAAGTTCTGTCGGAGCAGAAGTTCTGTCGGAGCAGAAGTTCTGTTGGAGCAGAAGTTCTGTCGGAGCAGAAGTTCTGTCGGAGCAGAAGTTCTGTCGGAGCAGAAGTTCCTGTTCTGGAAGATTCTGTCGCAGAAGTTCTTCTTTATTGAAGACTCTCTCTCCTGCGCCAGCCGCCATCTTGGATGGGCGTGAACGTCATGTGACCAAGAGCTTGGAGGTGGTTCAGAACCAGCAACAGTTTGGATCAGAGGACAAACCGCCACAGGAAGCAGAGATGTTGGACCTGAAGCGTTCCTCCTTCATTCTAGCTGGACCTGAAGCCGCCGCAGAACCCTTCCTCCTCGTCCTCCTCGTCCTCCTCGTCCTCCTCGTCCTCCTCGTCCTCCTCCTCGTCCTCCTCCTCGTCCTCCTCGTCCTCCTCTTCCTCCTCGTCCTCCTCGTCCTCCTCTTCCTCCTCGTCCTCCTCGTCCTCCTCGTCCTCCTCCTCGTCCTCCTCCTCGTCCTCCTCGTCCTCCTCTTCCTCCTCGTCCTCCTCGTCCTCCTCGTCCTCCTCTTCCTCCTCGTCCTCCTCGTCCTCCTCGTCTCCTCCTCCTCGTCCTCCTCCTCGTCCTCCTCGTCCTCCTCTTCCTCCTCTTCCTCCTCGTCCTCCTCGTCCTCCTCGTCCTCCTCGTCCTCCTCTTCCTCCTCGTCCTCCTCTTCCTCCTCGTCCTCCTCGTCCTCCTCGTCCTCCTCGTCTCCTCTTCCTCCTCGTCCTCCTCGTCCTCCTCGTCCCTCCTCGTCCTCCTCTTCCTCCTCGTCCTCCTCGTCCTCCTCGTCCTCCTCTTCCTCCTCGTCCTCCTCGTCCTCCTCGTCCTCCTCGTCCTCCTCGTCCTCCTCTTCCTCCTCGTCCTCCTCGTCCTCCTCTTCCTCCTCGTCCTCCTCGTCCTCCTCGCTCCTCTTCCTCCTCTTCCTCCTCGTCCTCCTCGTCCTCCTCGTCCTCCTCGTCCTCCTCTTCCTCCTCGTCTTCGTCGTCCCTCGTCTCCTCGTCCTCCTCTTCCTCCTCTTCCTCTCGTCCTCCTCTTCCTCCTCGTCCTCCTCGTCCTCCTCTTCCTCCTCGTCCTCCTCGTCCTCCTCGTCCTCCTCTTCCTCCTCGTCCTCCTCGTCCTCCTCGTCCTCTCCTCCTCCTCCTCCTCTTCCTCCTCGTCCTCCTCTTCCTCCTCGTCCTCCTCGTCCTCCTCGTCCTCCTCTTCCTCCTCGTCTCTCTCGTCCTCTTCCTCCTCGTCCTCCTCGTCCTCCTCGTCCTCCTCCTCGTCTCCTCCTCGTCCTCCTCGTCCTCCTCGTCCTCCTCTTCCTCCTCGTCCTCCTCGTCCTCCTCGTCCTCCTCGTCCTCCTCTTCCTCCTCGTCCTCCTCGTCCTCCTCGTCCTCCTCTTCCTCCTCGTCTCTCCTCGTCCTCCTCGTCCTCCTCGTCCTCCTCGTCCTCCTCGTCCTCCTCTTCCTCCTCGTCCTCCTCGTCCTCCTCTTCCTCCTCGTCCTCCTCGTCCTCCTCTTCCTCCTCTTCCTCCTCGTCCTCCTCGTCCTCCTCGTCCTCCTCGTCCTCCTCTTCCTCCTCGTCCTCCTCGTCCTCCTCGTCCTCCTCGTCCTCCTCCTCGTCCTCCTCGTCCTCCTCTTCCTCCTCGTCCTCCTCGTCTCCCCTCGTCCTCCTCTTCCTCCTCGTCCTCCTCGTCCTCCTCGTCCTCCTCTCGTCCTCCTCCTCGTCCTCCTCGTCTCTCTCTTCCTCCTCTTCCTCTCGTCCTCCTCGTCCTCCTCCTCGTCCTCCTCCTCGTCCTCCTCCTCGTCCTCCTCGTCCTCCTCGTCCTCCTCTTCCTCCTCTTCCTCCTCGTCCTCCTCGTCCTCCTCGTCCTCCTCCTCGTCCTCCTCCTCGTCCTCCTCGTCCTCCTCGTCCTCCTCTTCCTCCTCGTCCTCCTCGTCCTCCTCGTCCTCCTCTTCTCCTCGTCCTCCTCGTCTCTCTCGTCCTCCTCGTCTCCTCTTCCTCCTCGTCCTCCTCGTCCTCCTCGTCCTCCTCGTCCTCCTCGTCCTCCTCGTCCTCCTCTTCCTCCTCGTCCTCCTCGTCCTCCTCGTCCTCCTCTTCCTCCTCTTCCTCCTCGTCCTCCTCGTCCTCCTCGTCCTCCTCGTCCTCCTCGTCCTCCTCGTCCTCCTCGTCCTCCTCTTCCTCCTCTTCCTCCTCGTCCTCCTCTCCTCCTCGTCTCCTCGTCCTCCTCTTCTCCTCGTCCTCCTCGTCCTCCTCGTCCTCCTCTTCCTCTCCTCGTCCTCCTCGTCCTCCTCGTCCTCCTCGTCCTCCTCTTCCTCCTCGTCCTCCTCTTCCTCCTCGTCCTCCTCGTCCTCCTCGTCCTCCTCTTCCTCCTCGTCCTCCTCTTCCTCCTCTTCCTCCTCGTCCTCCTCGTCCTCCTCCTCGTTCCTCCTCGTCCTCCTCGTCCTCCTCTTCCTCCTCTTCCTCCTCGTCCTCCTCGTCCTCCTCGTCCTCCTCGTCCTCCTCGTCCTCCTCGTCCTCCTCGTCCTCCTCTTCCTCCTCTTCCTCCTCGTCCTCCTCTTCCTCCTCGTCCTCCTCGTCCTCCTCTTCCTCCTCGTCCTCCTCGTCCTCCTCGTCCTCCTCTTCCTCCTCGTCCTCCTCGTCCTCCTCGTCCTCCTCGTCCTCCTCTTCTCCTCGTCTCCCGTCCTCCTCGTCCTCCTCGTCCTCCTCCTCCTCTCGTCCTCCTCTTCCTCCTCGTCCTCCTCTTCCTCCTCTTCCTCCTCGTCCTCCTCTTCCTCCTCTTCCTCCTCGTCCTCCTCTTCCTCCTCTTCCTCCTCTTCCTCCTCTTCCTCCTCGTCTCCTCCTCCTCCTCCTCTTCCTCCCTCGTCCTCCTCGTCTCCTCCCTCGTCCTCCTCGTCCTCCTCTCCTCCTCGTCCTCCTCGTCCTCCTCTTCCTCCTCGTCCTCCTCTTCCTCCTCTTCTCCTGTCCTCCTCTTCCTCCTCTCCCTCTTCCTCCTCGTCCTCCTCGTCCTCTCCTCGTCCTCTCCTCGTCCTCCTCGTCCTCCTCGTCCTCCTCTTCCTCCTCGTCTCCTCGTCCCCTCGTCCTCCTCCTCCTCCTCGTCCTCCTCGTCCTCCTCGTCCTCCTCTTCCTCCTCTTCCTCCTCGTCCTTCTTCTCCTCGTCCTCCTCGTCCTCCTCGTCCTCCTCGTCCTCCTCTTCCTCCTCCCCCTCCTCCTCGTCCTCCTCTTCCTCCTCGTCCTCCTCGTCCTCCTCGTCCTCCTCGTCCTCCTCGTCCTCCTCTTCCTCCTCTTCCTCCTCGTCCTCCTCCTCTTCCTCCTCGTCCTCCTCGTCCTCCTCGTCCTCCTCCTCTTCTCTCCTTCCTCCTCCTCGTCCTCCTCGTCCTCCCTCTTCCTCCTCGTCCTCCTCGTCCTCCTCGTCCTCCTCGTCTCCTCTTCCTCCTGTCCTCCTCTTCCTCCTCTTCCTCCTCGTCCTCCTCTTCCTCCTCTTCCTCCTCTTCCTCCTCGTCCTCCTCTTCCTCCTCGTCCTCCTCGTCCTCCTCGTCCTCCTCTTCTCCTCCTCGTCCTCCTCGTCCTCCTCTTCTCTCGTCTCCTCTCTTCCTCCTCGTCCTCTCTTCCTCCTCGTCCTCCTCGTCCTCCTCGTCCTCCTCTTCCTCTCGTCCTCCTCGTCCTCCTCGTCCTCCTCCTCGTCCTCCTCGTCCTCCTCGTCCTCCTCGTCTTCCTCCTCTTCCTCCTCGTCCTCCTCTTCCTCCTCGTCCTCCTCGTCCTCCTCGTCCTCCTCCTCGTCCTCCTCGTCCTCCTCGTCCTCCTCGTCCTCCTCGTCCTCCTCTTCCTCCTCTTCCTCCTCGTCCTCCTCGTCCTCCTCCTCCTCCTCGTCCTCCTCGTCCTCCTCGTCCTCCTCTTCCTCCTCGTCCTCCTCGTCCTCCTCGTCCTCCTCGTCCTCCTCGTCCTCCTCGTCCTCCTCTTCCTCCTCGTCCTCCTCTTCCTCCTCTCCTCGTCTCCTCGTCCTCCTCGTCCTCCTCGTCCTCCTCGTCCTCCTCTTCCTCCTCGTCCTCCTCGTCCTCCTCTTCCTCCTCTTCCTCCTCGTCCTCCTCGTCCTCCTCGTCCTCCTCGTCCTCCTCGTCCTCCTTTCCTCCTCGTCCTCCTCGTCCTCCTCTCTTCCTCCTCTCCTCCTCGTCCTCTCGTCCTCCTCGTCCTCCTCGTCCTCCTCGTCCTCTCTCTTCCTCCTCGTCCTCCTCTTCCTCCTCGTCCTCCTCTTCCTCCTCGTCCTCCTCGTCCTCCTCCTCGTCCTCCTCGTCCTCCTCGTCCTCCTCGTCCTCCTCTTCCTCCTCGTCCTCCTCGTCCTCCTCGTCCTCCTCTTCCTCCTCGTCCTCCTCGTCCTCCTCGCCTCCTTTCCTCCTCTTCCTCCTCGTCCTCCTCGTCCTCTCTCGTCCTCCTCGTCTCCTCCCTCCTCTCGTCCTCCTCTTCCTCCTCGTCCTCCTCGTCCTCCTCGTCTCCTCGTTCTCCTCTCTCCTCGTCCTCCTCTTCCTCCTCGTCCTCCTCTTCCTCCTCGTCCTCGTCCTCTCGTCCTCCTCGTCCTCCTCCTCGTCCTCCTCGTCCTCCTCGTCCTCCTCGTCCTCCTCGTCCTCCTCGTCCTCCTCGTTCTCCTCTTCCTCCTTCCTCCTCTTCCTCCTCGTCCTCCTCTTCCTTCGTCCCTCCTCGTCCTCCTCGTCCTCCTCGTCGTCCTCCTCGTCCTCCTCGTCCTCCTCTTCCTCCTCGTTCTCCTCGTCTTCCTCGTTCTCTTTCTCTCGTCCTCCTCGTCTCCTCCTCTGTCCTCCTCGTCCTCCTCTCTCTTTCTCCTCCTCTCTTTCCTCCTCGTCCTCCTCTCTCTCTTCTCCCTGTCTCCTCTTCCTCCTCGTCCTCCTCGTCCTCCTCGTCCTCCTCTTCCTCTCGTCCTCTCGTCTCCTCGTCCTCCTCGTCCTCCTCTTCCTCCTCTTCCTCCTCGTCCTCTTCTCTTCTCTCTCTCCTCGTCCTCCTCTTCCTCCTCGTCCTCCTCGTCCTCCTCGTCTCCTCTCTTCTCTCGTCCTCCTCGTCCTCTCCTCGTCCTCGTCTCCTCTCTTCCTCCTCGTCCTCCTCGTCCTCCTCGTCCTCCTCTCGTCCTCCTCGTCCTCCTCTTCCTCCTCTCCCCTCTTCTCCTCCTCCTCGTCCTCCTCGTCCTCCTCGTCCTCCTCGTCCTCCTCGTCCTCCCTCGTCTCCTCTCGTCCTCCTCGTTCCTCGTCCTCTCGTCCTCCTCCTTCTCTCCTTCCTCTCCCTCCTCGTCCTCCTCTTCCTCCTCGTCCTCCTCGTCCTCCTCGTCCTCCTCGTCCTCCTCGTCCTCCTCGTCCTCCTCTTCCTCCTCTTCCTCCTCGTCCTCCTCGTCTCCTCCTCCTCTTCCTCTTCTTCCTCCTCTTCCTCCTCTTCCTCCTCGTCCTCCTCGTCCTCCTCCTCTTCCTCCTCGTCCTCCTCGTCCACCTCTTCCTCCTCGTCCTCCTCGTCCTCCTCGTCCTCCTCGTCCTCCTCGTCCACCTCTTCCTCCTCGTCCTCCTCGTTTCCTCCTCGTCCTCCTCTCGTCCTCTCGTCCTCACTCTCTGCAGCTGCTGATTCATGCAAATGCAGCCGTGCTCCAGATGATGTACGGTTCTCCAGGACTGAAGTTTCCTTTCTTATTATTGTTTAGTGGAGGTTGTTGTGTTGTTGCTCCGGTTGTCTGGGCAGAATGGATCATTCATTACGGGTGAGCGGGCTGAGTGAGGCTTTTATCATCCGTAAACAGAGCGGCCTGGATCCAGGCCAGCTCCTCCTTCCTGCTGCTCTGGCACTTTTCTGTGGCCTTTGCATTTAATACAATCTTCTGGCATAAACCAGGATGTATTGGAAGAAGAAACAGCCGGGGAATAAAGGTAAACTGGGACTTTTCTCGCTGAAAGACTCAGAAAGTTCATCTTTCCTCTGTGGTTGACCTCAAAACTTGTTTTTGGGGCAGATTTTGATCAGTTTCCACATCAGAAGATCGTCGGAAATTCACTCGTTTTTTTAGAGGAAACTCACTATAAAATAACAAATAGAATGGTGGGAGTGATCGATGTTCTGTGGTTTCAGTTTGGATCCTGCAGCAGGTGAGGATCCAAACAAACAAGGTCAGGCCGGGGCAACTGAGGGCAGATACGGGACCTGCATCCGTCTCTGAAGAGGTTTGGGTGGTTATCTTCATAGGAGAATCGCTGCTGAAGACTCTAGGATGATGTCATGAAATGGGCGGCAGCCACATGCAGCGGGGGGCGGAGCTTCAGGAATCAAGTCGATTCACTTCAGAGTAGAAATAATTAGTGTTCCAAAGGTAAAATATGATCATATATGTGGATATAGTAAAACCTGCAGAACCGGGTCAACCCCTCATACAGACTGGATGGGAGCAGAACTTCACTGACGGAGGAAGACGAGGATTCTGCAGAACCATAAATGACCTGTGGGGAGAGCTGTTTGGTTCTGAGTGGTTCTGGTCGGCGTCCCGGCTCTCTTTTAACATCCGTCATCGGCGAGCCTGCACGGGGAGGCCAGAAACATCAGAGTGCATTGTGGGAGAAAGCCATGAGTTTCAGGTCAGATCCATCTTCCAGCACATCAGCCTCCCCATCAGCCCTCTAATGTTACTCCCAGCCTTTCTATTACCTCATTTACCCATAATTCCACGCTGCTGCTGGATATTGTTTGGATAAACAGAATAACTTCTGGCTCTGAAACTCCAGCATGCTGGATGTTTTCATAGATTTATGTCGACCAATCGGCTGTTTTCTCTGCTCCTCTCATTCTGGATCTTTCTGTTATTCATCCATCTTGCCCCCCCCCCCCCCTTCACTCCTTTATTCTCCGCTTCTTCTCTGCCTCACGGAGATGAGAACGGCGGCGAGGCCGCTGCATGCTTCATGAGCTCCTGATTGATTTTAGTGGCAGTCAACAAAAACCAGAAGAAAGAGATGATGGAGAGAAGAGACGGAGAATGAAAGAAGAAACAAACTGCAGAGAGAAAACAGATGCGACAGGAGCAGAAACGTGAGGAATGTGGGAAGCAACGGTGCAGAGAAGATATGAAGGGGAGAAGAAAGAAAAGAACAATCAGAGGAGGAGGAGGAGGAGGAGGAGGAGCCTTCATCAGGGTGATGGAATGGAGAGATGAGGATCAGATGGATGGAAGGGAGGGAGGAGTGTTTGGGATTCTGGATGGTCAAAGCTCAGCTGTCTGGAGAAAACCTGCAGCTGTTTTCATCCTCACTGAAGGAACGCCGAGATGTTCCTCACAAGAACTCCTCCAGCGCCGGAGGTTTACTTAAGCAAACTCTTAAGTAATATCGGGATCTTCACTACTCTGTCTCTGTCATGTTGTTGTCATGGTAACCAGTAGGCCTGCTGTGATTAGTCACGACTTATGACCGTTAGTCTTTTTCTTTAATCGCGCTCCGTAGAACCTGGTCCTTTATTTGTTCAGATTCACAGAGAAAGTTCATACGAATGTTTGTATTTAGAAAACTGATTTCTGATGATGACGGGAGTTTGATTCATTCTAGAGAGAGTATTTCTCCTTCCTGTCCTGACAGGCCAACAATGCACGAACCAGCAGATTAAAGCAGCTCAGCTGCTGGGGGTCTGGACGTCTGGGGGGGTAACAACCAGAGGAAGCCCTGCAGGAGATGGAGAGATTATATTTAGAGAGGCGGAGGGGGGGTCAATGATGTGAGACGGAGAGAAAGAGGAGAGAAATGGGAGTTTTTAGAAATGCACTGATGAAAATCCTCCGTCGTAATATTTCCAGGAGGAAGTCTGAATAAAAACCCTGTGATGGCTTTTATCGATCCCTGAGGTTCTGGTTTGTTCATGTTTACGAGGCAAACGGGGGTGGGGGGGCAGAAACAGAGTGGTAAAGAGCAGAGCGGGGGGGGCTGTGTAAACGCCGGTGGGGGGGATCGATCCGACGAGAGCAGGAGGACCGGGAGCAGCTTCCCCCGAGCCCGGGAGGTCCGACGAGCCGAGTCCAGGTGTCTGGGTGGTCCACCCCCACATCCTTCAAACCACAGAGGACGGGAGCTCCAACCACAGCAGGGATCTTCAGAGGAGCGCTGGTGGAACCGGAGTCTGGACCTGTCAGGAGGGAATGAGGCGGGTCCAGGAGTCGGGGGGAGACCCGCCACCCGTCACGCCGCGTTATCCAGCAGGAAACGGCGTCTGCAGCTGGAGTCAAACACATCAAAGAGGCGGAGTCAAACGTCTGTTCCTGTCAGACTGGAAACATCTACAAACGTACAAACTTCTGCTCAAAGAGTTTTTTACACCACATCCCTCCATCTCTCTCAAATACCAGAACGTTCTGTTTCCACGTGAAGACCTCACAGAACAGGAAGTGAAACCTCTGGATGACATCAGCACAACGTGGCACAGACCCCGCCCACCACGGGACAAAGTTCACTTTCTTAACTCTTGACGAGAGTGAATGTTCTGAAACCATCTGAGCCCTGTGGTTTCCATGGTAACACTTTGGAGGGGGTGGAGTCATGGCCGGGGGGCGTTCTGGGTTCCATCATGGAACAGGTTCAGACAAACCTCCTTCCTGGGGGGTCGTCAGCCTCTGAAGGACGTCCTGCTTCTGGTTGATGCAGATCCAGGAGCTTCAGACGTCTCCTGCTGTCGGGGATCGACTCTCTTTGTCTGCTTAAACGTGCAGCTCTGCTGGGGGGGCTGCTCTGTGATGAAGGCCGGAGTGACTCAGCGGGGGGGCGGCTATTTATTAGAATAGTCTGCCGGCTACACCTGCAGAGGAGAGAACTTCTGAGGAGAATAACATTAGAGGCTCTGCAGAAGGAAGGGGGCGGGGCCATCACGAGGAGAGGAAAGACGACGCAGTCCAGAGAGAATCTGGTCCTTCAGGGATGAAGGCCGTCCTGGAGGAGGGGGGGGCGAGTGATCCGGGGAAACTTTTACTCTGAAAGATCCTACATCCTTTACTGACTTTTACTCTGAAAGTTTCTACATCTTTCTCTGACTTTTATTCTGAAAGTTTCTACATTTTTCACTGATTTTTATTCTGAAATATTTTACATCTTTCACTGACTTCTATTCTGAAATAATTTATATCTTTCACTGACTTTTATTCTGAAAGTTTCTTCATCTTTCACTGACTTTTACTCTGAAATATTTTACATCTTTCTCTGGCTTTTATTCTGAAATATTTCACATCTGTCTCTGACTTTTATTCTGAAAGTTTCTACATTTTTCACTGATTTTTATTCTGAAATATTTTACATCTTTCTCTGACTTTTATTCTGAAAGTTTCTACATTTTTCACTGATTTTTATTCTGAAATATTTTACATCTTTCTCTGACTTTTATTCTGAAAGTTTTCTACATTTTTTTCACTGATTTTTATTCTGAAATATTTACATCTTTCTCTGACTTTTATTCTGAAAGTTTCTACATTTTCACTGACTTTTATTCTGAAATATTTTACATCTTTCTCTGACTTCTATTCTGAAATAATTTATATCTTTCACTGACTTTTATTCTGAAAGTTTCTTCATCTTTCACTGACTTTTACTCTGAAATATTTCACATCTGTCTCTGACTTTTATTCTGAAAGTTTCTACATTTTTCACTGGCTTTTATTCTGACAGATTCTAGATCCTTCAGTCTTCCTGGTGTTCCTCAGGGATCCGTTCTCGGTCTCCTTTAGCACATCAGCTGCTGTATCATCAGAGGATTTGACAGGATCAGATTAATCTCTGATTGATCAGAACAGACGTTTTTAAGAAATCAACTTCCTGTTGTTTTTCAGTTGAACTTCCTGTCTCTAAATTCCCTCAGAAAACCTCCCCCTCCCCCCTCAGATTCTCCTGGGGGGGGTCTTTCTGTTCTCTGTGTCTTCATCATGTCAGAGACCCCCACCCCCCCCACCCCTCCACCCCCCAGGCCTGCTGCCACCACAGAGAAACTGCCCTCTCAGAGGCATTTATCTTTGATGGTGTTGTTGGTTTTGTCCACGCCGCCCTCACACGCCAAAGCCCAACACTTCTGCTGAGCTTCCATCAGCTGTCCTGTTGATGCACATAAAGGAGAACACGCTAGCGGGAGAATTATCCGAGCGGGATCAGGATCAGGATGAGGACGATGGGACATCCTGATGGCGCCGTAGACGGAGCGGGAAAAGGTTCAGAGAGAATCCGCTCACCTCAGGAACAGCTGCTGCAGTCTCCAGGACAATGTCTGACCTCTGACCTCTGACCTCACATTGACCCCAGCTGTTAAAGAAACAAGCTCTGAACAAGCCGCTGTGGCGTGCGGCGTGTGGCGTGCGGCCTGCGGCGTGCGGCCTGCGGCGTGCGGCGTGTGGCGTGCGGCGTGCGGCGTGCCGCTCATCCACAGGTGTTTGGACGCCTGTCAGCATCAAATCTGCTGTGAAACTCACTTAGTCGTGGTCATTGATCTGCAGCTGATGCGGCCGGGATTTGATGCAGCGGAGCGGCATGGCGCCGCCATGCGTGGACGGGAGGGGGGGGGGGGGGGGTTAGAGATGATGAGGGGGCATCTGCCCCCCCCAGTTTCTCATGGAAACAAACGTGACACAAACATCTGTGGTTGCTAGGTAACCGTGTTCTGGATGTGGCCTTCTCTCTTGTAGTTCTGGTTCCTAAATGGTGACCGGATCGGCCGGTTCTGACGGTTCTGACTCTGTTTCCTGTCCTTTCAGGAGCTGAAGGCGCCGTGTTCAGCAAATCAGTGGAGACGCCACACGTGAGGGCGGAGCCATTCAAAGAGCTGCGGTGAGTCTTGTTCTGGTTCCAGGCCGGATGAGCTCTGATGCTCTCTTCAGAACCGCACGGGTCCAAATGCTTCAGCTTCACGTCTGTTATTCTCTCCAGTTTGGAGAAACTGTCTGATGAAATGCTCCTGGTGAGGATCAGAACGGACTCGTCTGCCGTTTTAGGGTTCAGGTATCGGGCCGTCTCCTCACTTACAAACATCTTGACACCCCCGCCCCCCGGGACAGACAGGCTGGTACCGACAGAACGACCCGACTTCAGCGCAGGAATCAATGTGGCGTTGGAAAAAGCTCTTTTCCACGCTCGGTCGGTTCTGCTCGCTCTGATCTGGGCTTGTAGCCACGCTGAGGATCGATGCCTTCATCTCTGGCAGAACCCCCCGGTCCGTTTTCTCTGCGGCTGTAGGATCCACAGACGAACGCAGCACGCCCGCCAGAACCGGTTCTGAGAGGCTGTGTCATGGAGGCTGGGGGGGTTAAGCTTCAGACCGGGTCAGGTTTGGGTTTATTTTATTTCATAAATACAACTTTGTTTACTTACAAACCCATATTTCTGTTAAAAACTACTTTAAAACAATAAAAAACATTTTCTAAAACCAAATAAATGATTAATGTTGTAATAAAAACAATCACAAATAGAATTATTATAAATAAGAAGAATTAAATTGACTTTCTTGCTGGACAAGAAATCAGCTTCATGGCCTTTAAGTTTGGCCCCGCCCCCCAGCTGTGTTTGGTGCTGGTACCAGTTCGGTCCGCTCTGACACGCCAAAGAGAACCGTGAGAGGTCGGCTTGCAGAGGGGGTCCAGAACCCGGGTCTGAGAGTTCTGGTTCTGTTCAATCATCAAACCCTCAACAGCCTGAAGAGAGATTATGATGGGTGGAGACGAGAGGCTGGAGGGGAGGAGTCAGATCAGATGAGCCATCAGGATCAAACAGGGATCAGAAAAGAAGAAAAGATTCTTTAAAAACCAGAGAAATGAGAAGAGAGAGGAGCACAGAGACCTCCTCCACCTCCTCATAGACCTCCTCATAGACCTCCTCATAGACCTCCTCCACCTCCTCATAGACCTCCTCATAGACCTCCTCCTCCTCCCCAAAGACCTCCTCCACCTCCTCATAGACCTCCTCCTCCTCCCCAAAGACCTCCTCCACCTCCTCATAGACCTCCTCCATCTTCTCATAGACCTCCTCCCCATAGACCACCTCCTCATAGACCTCCTCATAGACCTCCCCATAGACCTCCTCCACCTCCTCATAGACCTCCTCCACCTCCTCATAGACCTCCTCCATCTTCTCATAGACCACCTCCTCATAGACCTCCTCCTCATAGACCTCCTCCACCTCCTCATAGACCTCCTCCATCTTCTCATAGACCTCCTCCTCCTCCTCCTCATAGACCTCCTCCTCCTCCTCATAGACCTCCTCCTCCTCCTCCTCCTCATAGACCTCCTCCTCCTCATAGACCTCCTCCTCCTCTTCATAGACCTCCTCCTCCTCCTCATAGACCTCCACCTCCTCATAGACCTCCTCATAGACCTCCTCATAGACCTCCTCATAGACCTCCTCCTCCACCTCCTCATAGACCTCCTCATAGACCTCCTCATAGACCTCCTCATAGACCTCCTCCTCCTCTGCAGCTTTATCCTCTGCTGGATGTTTTAGAAAGCTTTACTCAATCTTCTGCCCCCCCCCCAAACTTTACAGCCCCATTCATCTTCACCCCCCCACCCTCTCTCTTGCTCTCCTCTTGGCTCCTCCTCCTCATCCAGGCTCCTCCTCTTCTCGTCTGGACTCCATGTTGGTCCTGGACCCTCAGGTTTGACCTGGAGGTCAGAGTTCACCCCCCCCCCTCCCCCATCAGCCTTCAGCAGATCAGTCAGATGAACATGGCGGCGAGGACCAGAAGGAAACGGTTTCTCTAGAATTCCAGCACCGACGTGGGGGCAGATGGGGGTTGGGGGGGTATTGATCTCAGACAGGAAATGAGGTCGTGGCGGTCATAAAAGTATCAGGAACGGCGGCGAGGAGAGAAATGTGGTTAAGAGCAGCAGGAAGACGCCCTCTGTGAGGAGGAGACGGCGTTTCAATTTGTGAGCTTGTAAAGAGGAAACAAAGGAGAGACGATGCAGAGATTTCATCACCGGACTCCCCGAGGAGCAGGGGGGGAGGGGGGGGGGCTTTAAAAAGGAGTGATGGGGAGACGGCGCTCCTTTATTTTAGACGATAAAAACACAGCTGAGCTGCTGGAAACATGCAGAGCTCGACCCTGAGCTACAAATCAGCTGTCATTTAATCCTCATGTTTGTTACCATGGAAACAGAGACAGCTGGAGTGGACTTTCAGAACAACTGTTGACTTCTGTCCTCTGGATTGAATCCAAAGTTTCAGAGATCAATCCTCCAGATTCTCTGGATGAACATTCATCGAGCCGATGACGGAGGACGCCGTGGGGGTGGGGGGCCAGATCATTGCATAACTGTGGCGCTTTGAGAAGTTTCTGGGCTTTTCTTCTGAAACCTGCCAGCTGTGTGGTTGCCATGGTAACAACATCAGGTGTTTGCCAGGTGTTCAGTCCTGCTGGTTTGGTGAGGAGGTCAAACTTGTTTCTGATAATCGCTCCGACGGATCTCCTGATCCCGGTGACGGTTCGGATCCTCCGGCTTTGTGTCACACTGACAGCCCCCCCCCCTGTGTTTCCCCAGGCTGGAGTCTCCCACCCGCTCCCTGCTGATGGAGGCTCCCAAAGGGGTGGAGATCCAGGCCGAGGCCGGAGACATCCGGGCCATCTGCAGGAACGAGCTGCGGCTGGAGTCCAAAGACGGAGAGGTGAGCGGGTCGGAACGCGGCCGGACCCGTAAACATGGGGAACGTTTATGATGACAGCACCAGACAGGCCGGGATTTTAGGAGCTTCCTGCTCTGGGTTACCATGGCAACCATCCGTCCATGTAGGCAGAGGGATGAGAGGTTCACAGGATTAAATTCCCAGATTTCAAGACGACACTGATCCATTCTTCCAGTGAGTTTCACTAAAACATTCACCGTCATTATCAGCTCTGTGTTCATCCAGACGGGCCCTGAGGTTACACTTTTACACTTTTACTTTGACACTTTTACAGCTTATTTAAAAAAATGTACACAAGACTGTGGAGAGACCGTGCATCAATACAGACTGGAATCTTTTACCTTTTTGGATACTAGTGTACCGCAGGAAAACCCTGATGTCAACTGTTCATCTACATGGTCAGGGTCAGAGGTCAAGCTCTGGAGGACACATTTAGAACAACGTAAACACGTCGTCTCCTTCGCTGATGTGGATTTGTCGTGGTTGCCATGGCAACAGCATCCGTGTTTAAACCCAGATGACCAACAATCATTAGGAATGTTTATTCTTTTCATTCTAGAAGCTCCAGTCTGTTCTCAGTTTTCTTGATCAGATCTTCTTCATGGATGTAATCCTGATCGATCCAGATTATCCCAACAAACATTTTATCTTTACGGTTGAGGACTGTAAGAGACTAACATGGAAGGTATTTTAGTCGCGACAGTGGAGAGGAAAACTCCAGTAGAACCGAGCTCAGAAAGGGGCGGGGCATACACTGATGGAGGCGGGGCATGTGCTGTGGCGATCACACATTAGAAGCTGCATTCAAGAACTGAAACAGGGTCGCAGCCTGTGGAGTTCACACACAGGAAGTAGCAGGGAGGGGCTTCTTCTCACTTCCTTTTCCAGTCTCTGACTCTCAGACCGCCATCTTGGTGAGGTATGAGTCACTACAGGCTGATTGGTTTCAGTTTGTCTGAAAAGTTCATACATGTTTTATGTTTTCATGTTCAGAGAAAAGCTTCTCCAAAAAGGTTTTAGTTCCTCTGAAGGACAAACTAGGAGTCACAGTTCTTCTTTTTTATTATGGACTTTGAGAGGTTGCCATGGAGACTGTAGGCAGTGGGCGGAGCTACTGAGTTTAAGGGTTTGTCAACAGTTTGATTGGGTCAGCAGAACCGGACGGTTCTGTCTTGAAATCCTCCATCTTTTCCTCCTCTCTGATCCCGTCTTCCTGAGCTCCTCTTGGCTCCGCCCCCTCCAGAGAAACAGGCTTCCCTCCCCAGGTCTGACCGCAGCCGGGGGGGTGAAGGTGACCCTCTCATTAAAGCAGCTCCTCAGCCCCGCCTGCTCGCCGTCTCCTGCTGGATTCATGGCCGTGTGGTCAGAAATGAAATGTGGGGGCGGAGCCAATAATTACAGTCACGCTCTCACACTCCATTAGTGCTGCAGATGTCTATTAGTCAAACTGTCTTACAGTCTGTGTCCGGACGGCGCCGCAGTAACAGGGCGGTTCTGCCGTTAGACATGCCGACCGGACCAGAACCACCAGCGGGCCAGACCTGAAGACACGACTTCTGTCAGGCCGACGGCGTGAATCACATTCGGTCAGAACGGATCAGAACCATGATCTCACTCAGCATTTGGGTCGAACCTCACCACCGCAAACGTCTGGTCTGAAGCCTGAACTACCCAAAAGCAGAACGGACCAGAACCGCAGAACTTTTTCCATGGACTCGTGGCAGACTCCCCCGTGTGGTGGAGAGACGTAACTGCAGGACTGTTGAAATAACCGTCAGTAGATTGAAACCGTGTTCCCACTTCAGTTAGAGTACAGACGCCGTCAGAGGGCCGGGGCTCCAGTGGCTTCAAACGTATGTGCATCTGATGGGCCAAACTGTCAGTTCTGCAGTCGACCAATCACATGTCAGCGTTGAGGTCAGGTGTCAGACAGGTGACGCCGTTCTTCTTGTTCAGGTTTGAGGAACTAACATGAAACCTGCAGGAAGCTCCGCCTCCTCTCCTCATTGGAAGCAGGTCATGCCCCCCCCCCCCCTCCCCCCAGCGGCGGTCCGCGGGTCAGCTGAGGCCGTGTTTTGAGAAGGTTCCGGTCCATTTCCTGCTGAGGCCCCAGAGGCGTCTGCAGTCGCTCCTGCACCTCCTCTGCAGAACTCCTGCTCCTCCCGGAGGCAGCAGGAGGCCAGTGTGGGGGGCTGTGAAGTGATGGGGGGTAAAATGAATTATGGGATGTTTGCTGTTATTGCTCTGAGGAGTCAGAACTCTGGAGTCAGCAGTTTCTCTGCTTTTCCCACAAACTGAATCCACTTCCGCCGGCGTTGTCACCCCCCCCCCCCCAACCCCCACCCCCTACCCCCCCCCCCCCACCCCCACCCCCCCCCCCCCCCCGCCTTCTGCCACACGGATGCAGGTGATGAGAACTGGCAGGTAAATCACCAGCGTGTCACGTGACCTCCACAGACGGAGGTTTCTAAGATCTCAGTTTCCTAAAGTTTATCGTTGGTTTGGCGTCTCGGTCCGACCCGCATGGTTACCTGAAGCAGGTGAGCTTCTACAGCGATGGGCAGGTGAAGGTTGGACCATCTGGGTTCATGATGGACAGGTGAAGGTTGGACCATCCGGGTTCATGATGGACAGGTGAAGGTTGGACCATCTGGGTTCATGATGGACAGGTGAAGGTTGGACCATCCGGGTTCATGATGGACAGGTGAAGGTTGGACCATCTGGGTTCATGATGGACAGGTGAAGGTTGGACATCCGGGTTCATGATGGGCAGGTGAAGGTTGGACCATCCGGGTTCATGATGGACAGGTGAAGGTTGGACCATCTGGGTTCATGATGGACAGGTGAAGGTTGGACCATCCGGGTTCATGATGGACAGGTGAAGGTTGGACCATCTGGGTTCATGATGGACAGGTGAAGGTTGGACCATCCAGGTTCATGATGGACAGGTGAAGGTTAGACCATCCGGGTTCATGATGGACAGGTGAAGGTTGGACCATCCGGGTTCATGATGGACAGGTGAAGGTTGGACCATCCAGGTTCATGATGGGCAGGTGAAGGTTGGACCATCCGGGTTCTTGATGGACAGGTGAAGGTTGGACCATCCGGGTTCATGATGGACAGGTGAAGGTTGGACCATCCAGGTTCATGATGGACAGGTTAAGGTTGGACCATCCGGGTTCATGATGGACAGGTGAAGGTTGGACCATCCGGGTTCATGATGGACAGGTGAAGGTTGGACCATCTGGGTTCATGATGGACAGGTGAAGGTTGGACCATCCGGGTTCATGATGGACAGGTGAAGGTTGGACCATCCGGGTTCATGATGGACAGGTGAAGGTTGGACCATCCGGGTTCATGATGGACAGGTGAAGGTTGGACCATCCGGGTTCATGATGGACAGGTGAAGGTTGGACCATCCAGGTTCATGATGGACAGGTGAAGGTTGGACCATCCGGGTTCATGGTGGACAGGTGAAGGTTGGACCATCTGGGTTCATGATGGACAGGTGAAGGTTGGACCATCCGGGTTCATGATGGACAGGTGAAGGTTGGACCATCTGGGTTCATGATGGACAGGTGAAGGTTGGACCATCCAGGTTCATGATGGACAGGTGAAGGTTGGACCATCCAGGTTCAGATGTGGGACAGGTGAAGGTTGGACCATCCGGGTTCATGATGGACAGGTGAAGGTTGGACCATCCGGGTTCATGATGGACAGGTGAAGGTTGGACCATCCAGGTTCATGATGGGCAGGTGAAGGTTGGACCATCCGGGTTCTTGATGGACAGGTGAAGGTTGGACCATCCGGGTTCATGATGGACAGGTGAAGGTTGGACCATCCGGGTTCATGATGGACAGGTGAAGGTTGGACCATCCAGGTTCATGATGGACAGGTGAAGGTTGGACCATCCGGGTTCATGATGGACAGGTGAAGGTTGGACCATCCGGGTTCATGATGGACAGGTGAAGGTTGGACCATCCAGGTTCATGATGGACAGGTGAAGGTTGGACCATCCAGGTTCATGATGGACAGGTGAAGGTTGGACCATCTGGGTTCATGATGGACAGGTGAAGGTTGGACCATCTGGGTTCATGATGGACAGGTGAAGGTTGGACCATCTGGGTTCATGATGGACAGGTGAAGGTTGGACCATCCAGGTTCATGATGGACAGGTGAAGGTTGGACCATCTGGGTTCATGGTGGACAGGTGAAGGTTGGACCATCTGGGTTCATGATGGACAGGTGAAGGTTGGACCATCTGGGTTCATGGTGGACAGGTGAAGGTTGGACCATCTGGGTTCATGATGGACAGGTGAAGGTTGGACCATCTGGGTTCATGATGGACAGGTGAAGGTTGGACCATCCAGGTTCATGGTGGACAGGTGAAGGTTGGACCATCTGGGTTCATGATGGACAGGTGAAGGTTGGACCATCCAGGTTCATGATGGACAGGTGAAGGTTGGACCATCTGGGTTCATGATGGACAGGTGAAGGTTGGACCATCCAGGTTCATGATGGACAGGTGAAGGTTGGACCATCTGGGTTCATGATGGACAGGTGAAGGTTGGACCATCCAGGTTCATGATGGACAGGTGAAGGTTAGACCATCTGGGTTCATGATGGACAGGTGAAGGTTGGACCATCCGGGTTCATGATGGACAGGTGAAGGTTGGACCATCAGGGTTCATGATGGACAGGTGAAGGTTGGACCATCCAGGTTCATGATGGACAGGTGAAGGTTGGACCATCTGGGTTCATGATGGACAGGTGAAGGTTGGACCATCCAGGTTCATGATGGACAGGTGAAGGTTGGACCATCCGGGTTCATGATGGACAGGTGAAGGTTGGACCATCCGGGTTCATGATGGACAGGTGAAGGTTGGACCATCTGGGTTCATGATGGACAGGTGAAGGTTGGACCATCTGGGTTCATGATGGACAGGTGAAGGTTGGACCATCCAGGTTCATGATGGACAGGTGAAGGTTAGACCATCCGGGTTCATGATGGACAGGTGAAGGTTGGACCATCCGGGTTCATGATGGACAGGTGAAGGTTGGACCATCCAGGTTCATGATGGGCAGGTGAAGGTTGGACCATCCGGGTTCTTGATGGACAGGTGAAGGTTGGACCATCCGGGTTCATGATGGACAGGTGAAGGTTGGACCATCCGGTTTCATGATGGACAGGTGAAGGTTGGACCATCCAGGTTCATGATGGACAGGTGAAGGTTGGACCATCCGGGTTCATGATGGACAGGTGAAGGTTGGACCATCCAGGTTCATGATGGACAGGTGAAGGTTGGACCATCCGGGTTCATGATGGACAGGTGAAGGTTGGACAATCCGGGTTCATGATGGACAGGTGAAGGTTGGACCATCCGGGTTCATGATGGACAGGTGAAGGTTGGACCATCCAGGTTCATGATGGACAGGTGAAGGTTGGACCATCCGGGTTCATGGTGGACAGGTGAAGGTTGGACCATCTGGGTTCATGGTGGACAGGTGAAGGTTGGACCATCTGGGTTCATGATGGACAGGTGAAGGTTGGACCATCTGGGTTCATGGTGGACAGGTGAAGGTTGGACCATCTGGGTTCATGATGGACAGGTGAAGGTTGGACCATCTGGGTTCATGATGGACAGGTGAAGGTTGGACCATCCAGGTTCATGGTGGACAGGTGAAGGTTGGACCATCTGGGTTCATGATGGACAGGTGAAGGTTGGACCATCCAGGTTCATGATGGACAGGTGAAGGTTGGACCATCTGGGTTCATGATGGACAGGTGAAGGTTGGACCATCCAGGTTCATGATGGACAGGTGAAGGTTGGACCATCTGGGTTCATGATGGACAGGTGAAGGTTGGACCATCCAGGTTCATGATGGACAGGTGAAGGTTGGACCATCTGGGTTCATGATGGACAGGTGAAGGTTGGACCATCCAGGTTCATGATGGACAGGTGAAGGTTAGACCATCTGGGTTCATGGACAGGTGAAGGTTGGACCATCCGGGTTCATGATGGACAGGTGAAGGTTGGACCATCAGGGTTCATGATGGACAGGTGAAGGTTGGACCATCCAGGTTCATGATGGACAGGTGAAGGTTGGACCATCCGGGTTCATGATGGACAGGTGAAGGTTGGACCATCCAGGTTCATGATGGACAGGTGAAGGTTGGACCATCCGGGTTCATGATGGACAGGTGAAGGTTGGACCATCCAGGTTCATGATGGACAGGTGAAGGTTGGACCATCTGGGTTCATGATGGACAGGTGAAGGTTGGACCATCTGGGTTCATGATGGACAGGTGAAGGTTGGACCATCCAGGTTCATGATGGACAGGTGAAGGTTAGACCATCCGGGTTCATGATGGACAGGTGAAGGTTGGACCATCCGGGTTCATGATGGACAGGTGAAGGTTGGACCATCCAGGTTCATGATGGGCAGGTGAAGGTTGGACCATCCGGGTTCTTGATGGACAGGTGAAGGTTGGACCATCCGGGTTCATGATGGACAGGTGAAGGTTGGACCATCCGGGTTCATGATGGACAGGTGAAGGTTGGACCATCCGGGTTCATGATGGACAGGTGAAGGTTGGACCATCCAGGTTCATGATGGACAGGTGAAGGTTGGACCATCCGGGTTCATGATGGACAGGTGAAGGTTGGACCATCCGGGTTCATGATGGACAGGTGAAGGTTGGACCATCCGGGTTCATGATGGACAGGTGAAGGTTGGACCATCCAGGTTCATGATGGACAGGTGAAGGTTGGACCATCCGGGTTCATTGTGGACAGGTGAAGGTTGGACCATCTGGGTTCATGATGGACAGGTGAAGGTTGGACCATCCAGGTTCATTATGTCCATGATGGACAGGTGAAGGTTGGACCATCCAGGTTCATGATGGACAGGTGAAGGTTGGACCATCCGGGTTCATGATGGACAGGTGAAGGTTGGACCATCCAGGTTCATGATGGACAGGTGAAGGTTGGACCATCCGGGTTCCTGATGGACAGGTGAAGGTTGGACCATCCAGGTTCATGATGGACAGGTGAAGGTTAGACCATCTGGGTTCATGATGGACAGGTGAAGGTTGGACCATCCAGGTTCATGATGGACAGGTGAAGGTTGGACCATCCAGGTTCATGATGTCCATGATGGACAGGTGAAGGTTGGACCATCTGGGTTCATGATGGACAGGTGAAGGTTGGACCATCCAGGTTCATTATGTCCATGATGGACAGGTGAAGGTTGGACCATCTGGGTTCATGATGGACAGGTGAAGGTTGGACCATCCAGGTTCATTATGTCCATGATGGACAGGTGAAGGTTGGACCATCCGGGTTCATGATGGACAGGTGAAGGTTGGACCATCTGGGTTCATGATGGACAGGTGAAGGTTGGACCATCTGGGTTCATGATGGACAGGTGAAGGTTGGACCATCCAGGTTCATGATGGACAGGTGAAGGTTGGACCATCTGGGTTCATGATGGACAGGTGAAGGTTGGACCATCCAGGTTCATGATGGACAGGTGAAGGTTGGACCATCTGGGTTCATGATGGACAGGTGAAGGTTGGACCATCCAGGTTCATTATGTCCATGATGGACAGGTGAAGGTTGGACCATCCAGGTTCATGATGGACAGGTGAAGGTTGGACCATCTGGGTTCATGATGGACAGGTGAAGGTTGGACCATCCAGGTTCATGATGGACAGGTGAAGGTTGGACCATCTGGGTTCATGATGGACAGGTGAAGGTTGGACCATCCGGGTTCATGATGGACAGGTGAAGGTTGGACCATCTGGGTTCATGATGGACAGGTGAAGGTTGGACCATCCGGGTTCTTTCTCGTCCCTCTGACCAGAACCTTTGGTGACGTCTCCCCCCTCCCTCTCCCCTCAGATCGCTCTGGACGCTCAGTGGATCCGCCTCCTGAGGCTGCCGGAGGGGAAGGCCTCCCCCGGCTCCTTGTCTTCGGGGACCCGGCAGACCGTCTACGAGGTCTGCGTTTGCCCCAACGGGAGGCTTTTTCTGTCCCAGGCCGGAACCGGATCCACCTGCCAGATCAACAACAACGTCTGCCTCTAGAACCGGTCCGGACTCTGATCCGCTAACGGAAACAGACCCCGCCTCCTGGACGGATTCCCACTGAGACTGCCAGAGCTGAGAACACCCCGCCCGCTTCCAGACGCTCTCGCACAGCGCCGGGGAGGTTCTGGATTCACGCCGCAGACGGGCGGCAGCTGTCCGGGTCTGACGGAACCAACACACAGACAGCGGCCGGATCCAGACACTATCCACACGAACTGATCTGTTCCCTCCTGTTCAGAACCAGAACCAGCAGGGTGTCACCACGGCAACAGCTCCTCCTCTCCATCAGTAACTCTTCCCTCTGATTGGACGCTCCTTTCAAACCAACCACAGCCAGTTTAGTTCGGATCAGAACATTTCTGACAGTTCTGGAGTCAAACACCAGAAATCGTGATGCGTTCAGGCCCTGTAGGAATTCACAGCTTTAGTGATAAACCAAATTCATTCAGACTTCAACTTTTAAAGAGATTCATCAGTTAGTCTATAAACATGGAATTTCCTGATCTTTAAGGCAACAAACGACCTTTAACCCCTTCACAGAGAAAGTGTCAGAATCTGCTGCCTGTAGCTAAAACGTAACCAAACCCTAAATTGACTTTTGGATGCTGTTTTCTATAAATGGGGCTTTAAAAGTGCTGTCTGTTGCCACATTGTTTACAAATTAAAATAAATATATTTAATTATTGAGAATATAGTCAAAAACCGTCTGAGTTCTGCCCTCTGCAGGTCCAAACAAGTTATTACAGTTGAATTTAGTGATTGGTCAAACCAGAAGTCTCAACGTCACATTTCGGCTGTGGGCGGAGTCAACCTCCAACTCCCTGTTTGGTGACCCTTTAATCTTTACTAGTTTCTTCTTTATCCTCAGTGAGGTCACAGCAGGAAGCCTCGTTTATTCACAGACCAATGAAGCCGTGCTTCAGGAAAGATCCATCCACATCATCACTTATTCAACCGTCATGGAGAATCACACAGACTCCGCCCCTTCCTCCTTTAGTGTGTCTCAGTCAAACTGCATCAGTGCAGGTTCAGTAGAAGCTAAAGCACAACCACGTCTAAGCTCCGCCCCCTCCAGACGTCTCACCACGCTCCACCCCTTTTTCCTGACGGGGGTGCTCACCCGGTCCGGTTCTGGTTCTGAACTCCGACGCTCCGTTGGGAGGGGGGAACCCGTGCCTTACGTCAATGCACTCGTGGCAGAAGAAGAAGCACATCACACGGACTCTTTTGGCGTCCGGCCGTCACCGCCATCGGCCTCATCAGACTCCTCCCCCTGAGCGAATGCAAAGACCTTCGGCGCCTCTGTCCAGAGGGGCGGTTCCTGTTGGTCCTCAGATGTTTGTGGTATGCAGTGATGTGTGAAGAAGTCTCCTCCGTTCAAATCTATGCATGTCTGACCCTCTTCAGTTCACAGGTGAGACTCTCACCTGCACACCTTCTCTTTCACCTCTGAGCTGAAGCCTTTCTGCCAGCGGATTGGCTGCGTCACACGGCAGAAGCAGGACGGTCTGGTCCGGTCCAGACCAGGTGGGTCTGGTCTGGACCCACCTGGTCCGGTCCGCTTTAACCCGTTAACACCAGCGACAGGAAGCCAGAAGCTCTCTGAAGGAACTCTTCAACCGTTGATGTCATCAACATAATTCTGCAGGATTCTGACGAGGAGAAGAACAGGTTTCTACTGACGTTGTAAATCCTCATCAGAACATCTGCAGAATCCTCCGGGATTGTGTTGATTCCATTTCCAGTTGAAGAGTTCCGGTGATCCAAACAGGAGCTGAAGCTCCGGCGCTGAGGGGTCACATGAGGTCGATCCCAACAGAGAACCAAAACCTGAAGATCCTGCAGTTCCTGCAGCTGCTCATGGGGGCGCTATTGTCTGAAACCAGATCTGGTCCACCTGCTCCTCTCTGCTCCTCTCTGCTCCTCTCTGCGCCTCCTTTACCCAGCATGCATTTCAAAACTCCTTCCATTAGATTTACACTGAGGTTTGGTTCTCCTCCAATCACACAGAGCTTACAGCACCTCCTCCTTTTACTTCACCTCCTCCCTTCAGTCCTCCTCCTCCTCCCTTCAGTTCTCCTCCTCCTCCTTCAGTTCTCCTCCTCCCTTCAGTTTCTCCTCCTCCTCCCTTCAGTTCTCCTCCTCCCTTCAGTTCTCCTCCTCCTCCCTTCATTCTCCTCCTCCCTTCAGTCCTCCTCCTCCCTCCAGTTCTCCTCCTCCTCTCTTCAGTTCTCCTCCTCCCTTCAGTTCTCCTCCTCCTCAGTGCTCCTCCTCCTCCAGTTCTCCTCCTCCTCCCTTCATTTCTCCTCCTCCCTTCAGTTCTCCTCCTCCTTTCAGTGCTCCTCCTCCCTTCAGTTCTTTTTTTCCTCCTCCTCCCTCCAGTGCTCCTCCTCCCTCCAGTGCTCCTCCTCCTCCCTTCATTTCTCCTCCTCCCTTCATTTCTCCTCCTCCTCCCTCCAGTTCTCCTCCTCCTCCCTCCAGTCCTCCTCCTCCCTTCATTTCTCCTCCTCCTCCCTCAGTTCTCCTCCTCCTCCCTCCAGTCCTCCTCCTCCCTTCAGTTCTCCTCCTCCTCCCTTCCAGTGCTCCTCCTCCTCCCTTCATTTCTCCTCCTCCCTTCATTTCTCCTCCTCCTCCCTTCAGTTCTCCTCCTCCTCCCTCCAGTCCCTCCTCCTCCCTTCAGTTCTCCTCCTCCTCCCTCCAGTGCTCCTCCTCCTCCCTTCATTTCTCCTCCTCCCTTCAGTTCTCCTCCTCCTTCAGTTCTCCTCCTCCTCCTCCAGTGCTCCTCCTCCTCCCTTCATTTCTCCTCCTCCCTTCAGTTCTCCTCCTCCCTTCAGTTCTCCTCCTCCTCCCTCCAGTGCTCCTCCTCCCTCCAGTGCTCCTCCTCCTCCCTTCATTTCTCCTCCTCCCTTCATTTCTCCTCCTCCCTTCAGTTCTCCTCCTCCCTTCAGTTCTCCTCCTCCTCCCTCCAGTGCTCCTCCTCCCTTCAGTTCTCCTCCTCCTCCCTTCAGTTCTCCTCCTCCTCCCTCCAGTTCTCCTCCTCCTCCCTCCAGTGCTCCTCCTCCTCCCTTCAGTTCTCCTCCTCCCTTCATTTCTCCTCCTCCCTCCAGTTCTCCTCCTCCTCCCTTCAGTTCTCCTCCTCCTCCCTTCAGTTCTCCTCCTCCTCCCTCCAGTTCTCCTCTCCTCCCTTCAGTTCTCCTCCTCCTCCCTCCAGTTCTCTCCTCCTCCCTCCAGTGCTCCTCCTCCTCCCTTCAGTTCTCCTCCTCCCTTTATTTCTCCTCCTCCCTTCAGTGCTCCTCCTCCTCCCTTCATTTCTCCTCCTCCTCCCTTCAGTTCTCCTCATTTCTCCTCCTCCTCTCCAGTGCTCCTCCTCCCTTCAGTTCTCCTCCTCCTCCCTCCAGTTCTCCTCCTCCCTTCATTTCTCCTCCTCCCTTCAGTTCTCCTCCTCCTCCCTCCAGTGCTCCTCCTCCTCCCTTCAGTTCTCCTCCTCCTTCATTTCTCCTCCTCCCTTCAGTTCTCTCCTCCTCCCTTCAGTGCTCCTCCTCCTCCTTCATTTCTCCTCCTCCTCCCTTCAGTTCTTCTCCTCCTCCCTCCAGTGCTCCTCCTCCCCCTTCAGTGCTCCTCCTCCTCCCTTCAGTTCTCCTCCTCCCTTCAGTGCTCCTCCTCCCTCCAGTGCTCCTCCTCCCTCCAGTTCTCCTCCTCCTTTCAGTTCTCCTCCTCCTTCATTTCTCCTCTCCTCCTCCCTCCAGTTCTCCTCCTCCTTCAGTTCTCCTCCTCCCTTCATTTCTCCTCCTCCTCCCTCCAGTTCTCCTCCTCCCTTCAGTGCTCCTCCTCCCTTCAGTCCTCCTCCTCGTCCTCCCTTCAGTTCTCCTCCTCCTCCCTTCATTTCTCCTCCTCCTCCTCCAGTTCTCCTTCTCCCTTCAGTTCTCCTCCTCCCCTCCAGTTCTCCTCCTCCTCCCTTCAGTACTCTCCTCCCCCTATCATTCTCTCCTCCCTTCAGTTCTCCTCCCTTCAGTTCTCCTCCTTCAGTTCTCCTCCCTCCTCCCTCCAAAGTGCTCTCCGCTCCAGTTCTCTCCTCCCTTAGTTGCTCCTGCCTCCTCCCTTCAGTTTCCTCCTCCCTCTGCTGCTCCTCTCCTCCAGTGCTCCTCCTCCTCGCCCAGTGCTTTCCTCTCTCCCTTCATTTCTCCTCCTCTCCTTCAGTTCTCTCTCCTCCTCCCTTCAGTTCTCCTCCTCCAGTTCTCCTCCTCCCTCCAAACAGTTCGCTCCTCCTCCTCCCAGGATTTCTCTCCTCCTTTCTCTTTCCTCTCTCCAGTTCTCCTCCTCCTTCTCCTCCTCCTCCTCAGGCCAAAAGTGCCCTCCTCCTATCCTCCCTCCTTCTCCTCGCCCTCGAGTTCTCCTCCTCCTCAGAGTGGCTCTCCCTCCAGTGAGTTCTCCTCTCCCTCCAGTGGCTCTCCTCCTCCCTTCAGGCTCCTCCTCCCCTCACTTCTCCCTCCTCCCTTCAGTCCTCCTCCCTCTCCCCAAGTTCTCTCCCCTCCCTCAGTCTCCTCCTCCTCCAGTTCTTCCTCCTCTCCCCTCCTCCCCCTCAGTCTCTCCTCCTCCCAGAGTCCTCCTCCTCCCAGTCCTCCTCCTCCTCCTCCAGTGCTCCTCTCCCTCCCCTTCCCTCTCCTCCTCTCCTCCTCCTTCTCCTTCCTCCTCCCTGATTTCGAGGCAGTCCTCTTCATTTCTCCTTCCTCCCCTTTACTTCCTCCTCCGAAGCCTGTCCTCCTCAGGTTCTCCTCCTTCATTTCTGTCCTCCTCCTCCTCCAGTGCTCAGTTCCTCCCAGTTCTCTCTTGCAGTTCTCCCTCCTTCTCTTTTCTAGTGCTCCCCTCCTCCCTTCTCCTCTTCATTTTATTTCCTCCTCTCTTTCTTTTCTCCTCTCTCCCCGCTGTCCTCATTCCTCCTCTCTCCCTTGCCTCTCATTTCTCCTTTCTCCCTCTCTCCTCCTCATTCTCCCTCTCTCCTTCTCCCTCTGTTCTCCTCCTTCTCCGCTCCTCTCATCCTCCTTCAGTTCTCCTCCTCCTGAGGCTCCTCCTCCTTCAGTTCTCCTCCTCCCTTCAGTTTCTCTCCTCCTCTCCTCCTCCTCCACAGTCTCTTCTCCCTCCAGTGACTTCCCTCCTTTTCAGTGCTCCTCCTCCTCCCCTACCTACATTCTCCCCTTCAGTTTCTCTCCTTTCTCCTCCTTTCCCTTCAGTTCTCTTCTCCTCCGCCTTCCTCTCTCCTGTTCAGTTTCTCCTCCTCGCTTCTCCCTCCTTCATGTTCCTCCTCGCTCCTTCGCCTCCCAGTTCTCTTGTTTTTCTCTCCCTCCCTCCTTCAATTCTTTTTTCTCCTTTTTCTCCTCTTCCTTCTTTCTCCTTTTCTTCCCTTGCTCCTCCTCCTTTCATTTCCTCCTTCCCCTCCCCTTTCAGTTCTTCTCCTCTCCGCCCTCCTTCAGTGTTTCTTTCATTCTCTCTCCCTCCTCTCTTCCTCCTCCTCCCCCTCCAGTGCTCCTCCTCTTCCTCCT